>JASGCC010000139.1:29209-629209 GCA_030067915.1 Hydractinia echinata | reverse complement strand
TTTAAAAGCATCGACGTTTGAAAGGAAAATTATCCTAGCTATCAAACTGGCTAATGTTGATGGCATGTTTTCATGTTCAAATGGACAACAGGGGAAGAAAGTAACTACATGAAGTTAGCCTCCAAGGTAGCTAAGTGATATATACCCTAGTTGTGTTAAATTTATATTCATATATTTAAGTTGTGTTATATTTATTTAGAACAGTATAATATATTGGGGCTTTTAGTCCATACTAAAGAAGACTTTTAACAGTAAGATTAACAAGGTTAATCCGTTTTATATAAACAAAAAGCTAGCTTGCTAGGTACAACAGTTAGGGACAACTGCAAATTAGACTATTCCGCCTAAATAGGCTATGATAGACAAATTAGGCGAAATTTATCTCCTAACTAGGCTATCGGCACTAAATTTGCTTATTACAGCCTGCTGGTTCGTGGCCGCACCGATCTTTAAGGTTAAAAATGATCTAACAAACCTCCCTCGGATGTAGAAGTATTATTTTCGTAAATGTTATGGTGCGTTTTGAAGATATTGCTTTTAGTTTGTTATGCCGCTGATCCCGATGCGCCCCACGTTTTTTTCCGGCGTGTTTTAAAAAACCGCCTAAATACATTATTTTGATTTAAAATACATTATTTTGATTGTTCTAGTCGATTGGAAACGAGTTTGGTTGGTGGGCACGTTTACATGTATAACTTTTATATCCGCCATGAAAATTCTATGAAATTTGACCTAAGCAAAGATGACTAAGTCAGCAAGTAGTACAGGAAAAATGATGGCGCGACCAACAAAGATTGCGAAGATATCGTCGATTAAAATTTTCCATCTCCTAAATAGACTATTCCCTCCAAGTTAAGCTATTAAAAATCTCCTAATTTAGCTACTAGCTTATTTAGGAGAAATAGTCTAATTTGCAGTTGTCCCTAACTGTACAACTGTTTTAAACAAAAGTACAAAAAAGTCAAGTATATACCAATAAAAACATAAATATATGTTATATAAGAAAAATAAACTAAAGTAGGAAAAAAGGATTTTTAAAACGTGCTAAAAGTCAGCTGGCTTAGCTGCTAAAACATGACTTTTTAAAAATGTTAATTTTTCACAGCTTTATGGCCATTTTAGCTGTCTGAGAAGTTCTTAGCTCATTAGGACACTGTACACAGTGTAATAACTGGCTGTTTACGGTCTGTTTATTTGAACCGAAGTTAGGATAGTTTTTTGGGTATTATGCCTGTACATATGTGCGACACCGTATACCTGTACTAAACATTACGTTTGAAAAATATATTACACCCAAAACACCTTAATGCTGTGTGTGTGTGTGCCTGACACGATTTATGATGTATATACTGCATACTTGTACTAATGGGCTTTACATGAATGTGTGGCACAATTTACAATTCGTATTAATTGCTCCGTCAGACGTTTAATGCTGGGTAACACAGTTACTTCTGACTTAATAACCAGACATTGCAACACCTTGTCCCCCAGCTATTTAGTATGACAAAAATTGAATTTTGATACCCACAAAAAAAGTTAAGTATGTTATGTGTGCTGTAAATCCACAAGGATATATAATATGCACCTGTAAAGTTTTTCATATTATATTTATGCCCTGTTGGTCTAATGGCTATGACACTCATGCAAATGAGAGATCCAGGTTCAAATCCCGGACAGGGCTAGAAAAAACATAATTATCTACAACAAACAGGTAACTACCGACTGGTAGCCTTGTGGTAGAGCGTTCGCTTCCAGTGCGGGAGGTCTTGGGTTCAAACCCCGGCCGAGTCATGCCAGAGACTATAAAAGTGTGAATCTATCCTTTCTGCTTAACGTTCAGCATGAGAATATGATTGATATCTTAGGCGGTTGTCTAGTTGAGCGATTGCTGTGCTTGCACGACTTTCGTAGCTCAAATGGGAGCTTTAAATGCGCTAGGACTCCCTTCGCAGGACCCTCGTTGATAGCAGTACCAATAGGAACTGAAGAGGCTATCCTGGGTAAATAATTTCAATAAATAAGTATAAATAATAATAATGATTGTGAGGATAATTGGTATTCTTTGAATTGTAGGGGGTATTGTTAAATACATTCATCACTTTCATTTATAGAGCACAAAAACTCGATTGAGGGATATATCCATACAATCATTAACTGCGTTGTCATTTTGTCTAAAAAAACAAAAAGTTTTTTAAACACATTTTTTATCTCAAATCTTCACAAAACCTAAGTGCATACAGCCTGATGTTTACTTTTATTTCTGTACGTGATTTATTTTTTTAGATCGTCTGTGTGTATGGTGTGGAGGAAGAATATTAGAAACTGTCTGTGCAGCACACGTGTTAATTTTTATGCTTGAAATGTTTTTACGAAAAGCTTCGTTAATAAAATCTTGTATATTTTCACACAGTGTGTTGATTTTTTCTACATTTATTCGACTTTTACTTGACGTGTATTTTTTATAGGAAACGAAAACATGAGCGTAATTACCCCAACCTCGTTAATTAACCCCTATGTTACAGCTTTAAGCGATTCGGCCATTTACGGTACTTGAACCCTAGTTTCTTATAAAACAAAGCGTACGTACGAATCCTACACAATACAATATTTACTTACTTTTCAATTTTTGTCTTTTTCTGTGGTGGCTTGGCGGTATCAGATAACGATTCGTCGTCTGACAAAATAATCAAGGTATCCTAAATGTAACCGGAAAATAGTATGTTGCATCAAAAGGTCCTATCAAAACTTTGGCTAAATACATCCCATTTGCTTATCGTTTAATTAAGCTGACAATAGCAAGCTTACCTTGTTCTCCTCATTTGTTAAATCAATAAAAAGTGACATAATGATTATTCGATGTGTAAATTATTAAATCGCGTTTTGGTCTGGACGTCTTAACCCCTCAAGAAGTCGATCGATCGAAAAGGAAAAACACGAGGGCAGGAGATGCATTTCGTTCTGGATGATTTGGATCAGAGCTTTGTCAATGCAATTTAGTTTCCCAGATCTTACCAATCATGACATGACCCCAATTTGCGACCAAAACAAGTAAAAAAGACACTGGGGAAGAGGTTGATTTGCTCTACGCTAGATTGTGGACCCCGGGTTACTCAAAGCTAGAATTGGCCTTATTTTTTCGGATCCCGTCGGCAAACCGGTGAATTAAAAAAAACAAAGATGGTAGATGCAACTCCCCAACTCGCTGCGTCGCAACTCGCTAACTCCCCAACTTTGCAACTCCCTGTGTAAGTTTACTCTTAATACTTGAGCAGTTTGTAACAATACCGAATCGTTCAACGTTACATGTAAATTTGTGAAATTGGCAGGTTGGTCTCGCTTATCACAAATCGCAGAATTGTGTTTTTCTTCGCAGTAAAAACAATTTTTTGTGCTGACGCAATTCCTTAAGGGTCCGTTACACGTAGCAAAGTTTGCAATAGCAAAAAACATACAAGTACTTCTACAAGTACTTGTACAAGCAGTTGTGCAAGTTTTTATACTTGCACAAGTTTTGTCGATTTCAAATAAGGAAAACAAATGTGAGTTTTTGTGCGCTCATTTTAAAAATGGTTTGCGAACAAGAAGACGTTGTTTTAATTCTGGCGCTATCGCAGTAAAAGTGAAGACATGTCAGTGCAAAAAAAAGAAACAACGCAAACGTTCTTGGGTGTGACCATGGTTATTGACAGACAAACGAAAGGGGCTTGCAATAGCATCCTTAGTGAATTAAGATTACAAGACGCTAAACATTTTCGTTTTTATCATTTTTCTCGGGTGTACATATTTTCTATATCAAGCAAATTCTTCGAAATCATTCTACCAAACAATTGTTCTCGGCTTTCGCTTTTATTAGGACTCAGGTTTAGGTTTGCAACTGCGGAAGACGTCTGACGAGGCTCATCCAATCGCTCTAACGCTTTCAACATAACTCTGTCTGCAACAGACACATCTTGATCTTTTTTGACACTAGATAACTTTTTTTGTTTATGGTTGAGCGACGGCGTAGGAGTTTCATCATCACCATTCGGATCTTCGTCCACATTAATGTTGGATTCTGTGGCGCGAGGAGTGGTATCAGATAAGAAGCTATCCATCTCCCCATAAAAAGGCCATTGGAAAGTGAAAACCTCATCCGAACCTGCTCCACTTTTCTTTGAAGCTCGGACTTTCTGTTTAATTGACTGTAATACGATCTCAAACCGACCATCTTCTTTTGTATGTCTTTGACTGGCATTACCAATTCGTTTGAAATCAACTCCAGCGCTATATTCCTTCTTCTCGCATTATGATACTCTGCGTGGTTTGAGTTAAAAAGGCTGTGTAGTTGCCACTACTCTGCAATTAGTTGTCCCACCATATTGTCTGTCCAACTATCAACTTTCTTTTTTTTATTTATTGCGTCCATCTTCAACGAAATATTTTTCATACACGCTACAAAACTATTCACACCACACTTTAATTTTTTATTTTCATCAATTCCATATCCTATTGGCTCAATTATAATGAAAACAACAATGAAAACAAAAGTCTAAAATCATTGGACGGTTAACATTCCGAACTTGATCACAACCTATTGTTTATTTGCTATAGCAAACGTCGATTTTTTTACATCATTTTAAACGAATCAGAATTTGCACAAGTTCTTGTACAAGCCCATGCGCAATGCATAATAGCAGCTGTTACACATAATATTGGATTGCACAAGTACTTGTGGAAGTACTCGTATGTTATTTGCTATTGCAAACTTTGCTACGTGTAACGGACCCTTTAGAATGTTGCCCGGTTTCAAACATAAAAACACATCGTTTTAATTTAAACCATGGAGGTAGAAATAAAGAAGGAGATTGAACTCTTTTGTTTCCATTGAAATCATCCTTGATGAGCTCAGTTGCAAACCTATTCATGTTGTCTTTTTAAATTCTAGCGCGTGTCAATTGTCGTAAATTTCATTGGTCGAGAAAACAATCGAATGTTAATAAGTTATAACATTACGTAATTGATTAGCGGATCTAACAATAGTTCATTTCAAAATGGCTGATATCTGTTTTGTGTATCAGCAGAATCAAGGAAATAGAAATAGGTCAAACGAAAATTTTATTATCATTCGAATCTCTTAATGAAATTACACCATTTAAAAAGAAAAATAACTATTAACTCTTCTACTTTTTTCTATTTTTGACTCACTCTTGACTCACAACTTTATCATGCTAAATTTTAGTAAATCTTTGAGCATATTTTGCTTCATACAGAAGGTAGAAAACTTGTTAAAAAAGCTGTTCTTTTAAACAACGAAGATAATAAAATGTTGTTATGACAACTAACTCTTCCCCTTCGAGAGAAAAACAACACAACATCTCCAGAGTAGTCGTGCTTTGCCTAAAAATCACGTTTTTTACATGTATACAAACGGCGTGCTAAAGGATTACGTAATGTTTTTTGTTAAAATCCAGTGAAATGCACATCGTGCATGGATATCAAAGGGATGCCGAAACAATAGCAATTTGAATAGAATTTAAATGCGCACTAAGATGAGTTCAATCTCCTTTTCTATTTCTACCTCCATGCTGGAACACGTGGTCTTTACGGGATTGTAGGTCGGTGACGATCCCGCTTTATCTAAAAAAATGGGAGCCTTTACAAAACAGACACTTGATTTGCCGAACGCGACTTAGATTTCGATAATAGCGCAGATGTAGTAAAAAGGCGATCGTCTCCTTTCTCTGATTGGGGTATCTCGCATGATTGATTCTCTTGCCATGATTTCCTGTTAAGATTTTGAGGAGCTTAGTTAAATCCATTATAATAGGTAAATAGGTAATCCATTGTAATAGGTAATGCACCGTAGTTTTTGCTATCAATACCCAGACTAAATAAACTTACGTAAGATTCGATCGTATCATAGACATACGTGAATCACTTACATTTTCGCCAAAAACTGGTGGCAACTTTAACAGCTCCTGCATGTGCGCCGATATGATTTGCTGTACATTTCTGTAACGCTCTTTCTCTAGCATTAATTTTTGTTAAACTTAACCCTTCTACAGTTTTTACACATTTCTATCAAGGTATCCTCGTAGGTACTTAAACTTCTCCACACCGCTTAAATTTGATCGATGTATAGCTGATTTAAAATTGTCAATTAAACTTTCCACGTGGTGAGATCATCCGAGAACCGTTTAATGTCGATTCTTGGGAGCTTCGTTGATGTGTTGTTTACAACTTTTCTCTTCCCGTCTGAATTTTCTTCTTTTTTGTCCTTTTTCTGCTCACTTATATATTTGTTGAGTTCAAATTAATGTTCTTCCAACTCTACTTCAAAGTTCAGACTTTCTTCAAAAAGCTACTCTATGGTTTCTTCTTCGGTAGAAAGGTCAATTAATTGTTCATATAAGTTTTAAACATATGCTCTTTTCCCACGTAGTATATCTTTAAATGGTCGTAATTTTAACATCTTTTCTTCGATAATTCGATTTTACGCAACTTAGTAAATAACTCTATTGAAAGTCTCTTTAAACTTTTAAAGTTGTATTTTCTTCTTCGTAACTTCGTTAGACATGATAAATAGATAACGTATAAAAACAACGTATAAACGACAAGTAACAAAACTAAGGATACTTTTTAAAGATAACTAGAAATCAATCGGGCTTGTTGGACCATGAAATGTTAAGATAAGATAATAAATCTTTAATGTGTTATCGTTGAAAACAATTTCTTGAATTTCCAGCTCTAGTACGGCATAGCATCAAAAAAATATGCGCATGCGCAAAATATATACAGAAGTGAAATGAAACTAACACATAAAACGTCACAAAAGGCGATATTTTTTCCTCCTTGTTGTTGCTTGAAAACAGCGTCTACCTTATCTGACGATCATTTTTCTTGGGCTTTGCACAAAAGTATCGTTGATTTTTTTAGGACTAGTCCCCGTGAGATTAATGCTTTTGTATTTAAGATTCCCTACATGGCTAGCGCCTCTTGAGGTGTTAAGTTTGCGACTCCGTACGTCATAATGTCTCCCTTGTGTACTTTGGGAATGCACCAGTTATTCAGCAAAATCCTTGATGCACTCTGAATGGTGAAGCAGACTTTCTAAACATCATACATGACAAATTTCTGTCTGGCCGAGTTTCTGCATATACGCCAGCCTTTTGCCATGTAGCGTTAATTTGTCTGCTAATTTGACCTGACTCCATTTGCGTTGTAATGAAAATCACAAAAAGAACGGAACGGTGCCTTTTATTTGGAGCCTGACTGGTTCAACAAAGATCTTTTTATTTCTATTCAAGTACATGTTGGCCGGGTCGTGACTACGCGCAGTTTTGTGTTTTTTGACGTTCACTCTGATCTTTTCGCTTTCCTACTGATCTTTTTTAAAGTTATGCATAGTAACGTGAGACGGAACTCCGGATCGATCGAAATTTTTAACAGAAATTTACACCAAAAAGTATTCTCACAAACTGCAGCAGTCTAACTGTCTCAATGTGGGGTACGATGGAGATGATTATTCGCCAAATAGCTTGATCGCTTAACTGGCATATTTAGACAATTCATAAACTTTGATTTGTTCTGGTGTTAGCAAAACTTCAAGCTCTTTTTCATATCGCAACGCTTAGTGTTCTCTGGCATCTCAATTATAGGTTTTAGACCAATTTTATACACGAACCTAAAAAGTACATACAGACTACATGCCATCCGGATGACCTAATGTGTGTTGTATTGCCGCGCGTATAGTAGTTTAGTGGGTTCGTCTACAGCTCCCAGTTTTGCGAACCGCTGACCGAATCCCGATTACTGTCAAGCAGTATGTTAGCAATATACAAAGTAGCTGTTTTTTAAATTATGATAATGTAAATCTTCGGGAAAACAAAACATAAAAATTGAAATGTGTTCACCTTCATACGAACTATATCTTCGGCAGTACAATTTCTTAATACTACTTCTTCGTTGATCAGTACTGTTATACGGTAAGTGGTGCATATTTTTTACTTTCGCAGTATCATCCCAGGAACCCATCTCGAATGTTATCATCAGATTTCATTGCTTTTAGGATAATTTTTATATGTGATGCAGTGCTGCTCTCCAATCTTCCGCCATCCACACATATCAAAAGTCAAAGGTGCGAATGCGAATTCACAATTTTCACGAATGGTTTTGCGTCTCATATACTGCGTCTCTTGTTTCAGATGTTGATAAATTCGTTTACTAACAGAGAAACATCCAAGAATAAACAACTCGTTGGTTTGTGATAGTCTCGCCTTTTTGGTTTTGTGCCGTCCGTCTCTTTTCAATTTTTTTCTTTCCTTTTTTCAGAGAAGACTGTCTCCATTATATTTCGATTTTTACAAAGAAGATCGACTGACTTAGACTTTTCGCGACAACAATCGTGAACTACTGCGTATGGCAGGGAAGATTGTAAACATCCTTTGCATAAACTTTTAGAGGACAGATCCTTCTCTTATTGAGACGGCGAGGTTTTCTGGTCATTTCACCTAAAGAAATGGTACAGTCTTTACATATGACACGAATTGCCTCATTATACACAATATTTTAACGATGGTTCAATGATGTTTGTTTGCGGTTGACTATGTCTTGTCATTGGGTGCGACGACCCCACTTTTTACCCCAGTCCAGTAGGGAGGCCAAGTTTACTCACTTGGTCTACAGGGTTAACGATCCTGCTGTACCCATTGTTATTCTTGTAAGAAGCTCTGCAAGGGTGTGTGAAATTTCTCTTTCATGTCTTCGTGGTTTTACGCCCACGCATATCACCCCAGTAACTTCAGGCTGGTCCTGACCAAGGCTGGTCCTAAGCATCAATCACCTGTGTAAGGCTGTGGGATCCCGTAACACATGTAAAGCTACACCCAGGTTCACAAGTCCTGGCGCATAGGTAGTTGTTTGCTTTCTTTTTATAGTTTCTATTTATTTGTATATATATACGTTTTATGTCAATATATTTTTCTTTGTTGCGATGTCATTCGTTTTACAGTGTTTCTTTAATATTGTTGTGTGCACATTATTTGTATTGTCCAGAGGATTGCTTTTTCAATTAACTTGGTTGTACAGACCATCCTTGTAAAAGGGAGATCTTGCTTTGCATAGAGATCTTTAGAAGGTTTAACCTCTATTACTTAAAATAAGAGTCATTAGACTAGTCAAATCACTACAGCTTGCTGTTTTGTTATCACATAATCATTTGCAAGGAGGTGTGAAACATATTATTCATGTATTCGTGGCTTTACACCCAACCACATTACCCAGTAACTCCAGCCTGGTCCTAAGCAGCAATCATCTGTGTAAGACTGAGTGTTGGTATCCTGTAAAGTGTACCTCCGTTATTACTTATGTTAATGTTGTTCGCTTTGTGCTGTGTCACTGTTGTGTAATTGTAGCTTCATGTTTAATGTTTTTAATAGGCTAGGAAAAGGGAGATCTTGCTTTAAATAGAGATCTTTAGAGGGTGTTTCCTCCAACATTAAAATAAAAACAATCATTAGACTCATCAAATCATTACAGTTGTTTTCATACCTCATAATCAATAGTAATAAAAAATATTCGGCTTTTGCGGGTTCATAAACCTTTCTACATATGTTACAAAGAGGAAGTGATTAAATTTAGGTAAGACACTACAATTTTTTTGAGGTCCCTATTTTATTGTAAAAACTGAAAGATATAGATGAGAAAACATTATCCAGAAAATTTTATTGAAATTGATCAGAAAATGTTCAAATATTTTACTGAAGTAGCAAACTCACCCTAATTTTTCTCCGCCTACAGAGCCGCCATTGCACTTCATTCCACGATTCAAACGATCATAAACACACGGCAAAATCGACCACGTGCTTGCCATCACGCAAAATTTAATCAAGGAGGGAGAACATGTGTAGCTGCATTTCCATCGTAATGCTTTTTATACATATATCAAAAAAGTTCCGCCTGTGATAAAACGATGAAAATTTCTGTTTTATTCTCTGAATTAATTTTTTTAATTTACTCAAATCTGGCTTTTTTGAAACACCCAGCTACCTTTTGATGTTGTTTTCGAAGACATCCCCGTTTGACGAATTGGCAAAATTTACGCAATAACATTTTCCATACATTTTAATAAATAGAAGATTTCTTTTTGTTGTTTTGTTTTGCACCTGATTTATTGTTTTCTAAAAGAAATTTAGCACACTCAGCCCTCGTGCTAATAAAAGGCAAGACGGTCTGTTTACCTATGACCAAAAACGATTACTTTGCGACGGTCCGTTTCTTGGTCGGGAATTAGTGATCAAGAAAGTCGGTAAATATGGTGACTGGATAACAACAAGAATTTAAGAAATTAAAATACCATTATTTATAGTTCTAGTAACTGTTTTTTAAATTTTTAGAATAATTATAATTTGTCCTGGACCTTAAAATAAATAAAAAAAATATATGTTAATTTTGTGTAAAATCACGTGGCGATCTTAAGGTATCCAAAAAATGAAATGTATTTTAATAACACAAATGTACATCATTAATTATCAGCAACACTTTTTAGGAGATCCTGCAAGGTCTTGCAAGTGGATAAAAGAAAATTATCCAAATAGGAAAAGTGGTTACTATTGGATACAACTACATCAATCAAGATCTGTGTATTGTGATATGGAAACTTTAGACGGTAAGAAAACTAAGTCGGTTAGATATGAATAGGGCATTCACTTCTGCACTGACCAAAGATATCAAGAAAATTTTACTGCATATGAATGTTTACCAAAAAATATTATTTCTAACTAGTCGATAAGGCCCGTGGAAAAATACTCTTAGGCAAAAGGCCAATGAAAAATAGGTTGCTTTAGATGTTGTGCTGACGTCAGTAGTGCATATACAAAAAAAATGTTCTTAAAATCTTACACGAAATGTCAAATGTCAAATCGCATTAAATCCTCCACACAAATCTTGCACAAAATAAAAAAGAACAGCTTGGAAGGTGTAAAATCTAGTTGATAAAAAGTTACAACAACGACAATCACAATATCGACACTCACAACACCAATACTCACAAAATCGACAGTAAGAACACCGACAGTTACAACACCGACAGTCACAACACGGATAATAACAATGTCAGAAATAACGCATCTCAAATATGTACATCTTATAAGTGATTATGTTGAAAACCCTCAGTATTTTATTCTGAAATGTCAAAAAAGAGGCCTGCAAGAGTTAGCACAAATCAACAAATATAAGTTCTTTACACATTTTAAATATTGTCTTTCCCTTAAGCATTCCACCTCTCATGCACTTATCAGTCTCACTGAACAAATTCGCTCAGCCCTAGACAAAGGACATTTCTCATGTGGGGTCTTTATTGATCTGCAAAAGGCGTTTGATACTGTAGACCATGAAATTCTTTTATCCAAATTAAATCATTATGGGATTAGAGGTTTGCCTAAGCAATGATTTAAATCATACCTTCTCAATCGTAACCAGTATGTGTCTATCAATGGCCACAGTTCTAATTTCAAATCTATTCCAAATGGCGTACCACAAGGTTCTGTTCTAGGACCCCTCCTTTTCTTACTCTATATCAATGACATCTCTGATGCAGTAATTAACTCGGAAACTTTCCTATTTGCTGATGACACCTGTCTCCTATTTTCTCATAAAGATCTCAGCATTATCAAAAAGAAAGTTAACCTTGATCTAAAACTCTTACTACAATGGCTGAATGCTAATAAGATAGCTCTTAAGGTGACCAAAACAGAAGTTATCCTTTTCAGAAATATCAGGAAAAAAATTAACTATGACATCAAGTTGAAACTAGGTGGTAAACGTCTCTCACTGTCATCATCAGTCAAATACCTGGGGGTTTACTTGAATGGAAATTTAAGCTGGTTCTATCATTATAACACTCTTGCTCTTAAACTTCGTAGAGCCAATGGTATTCTCTCAAAATTACGTTATTACTTATCTCGGAAAACCCTACGCACTGTATATTTTGCCCTTTTTCACTCTTATCTATCATATGCAACTCAAGTCTGGAATCAAAATCTTCCACTCAACTCTCGTATTTTTAAACTACAAAAATCTGCAGTTCGCCTCATAACTTTTTCTGATTACTATGCCCACTCTTAACCACTCTTTGATACTCTAAATATACCTCCCCTTGCTGATATAATTTTCACATTAAACGTTTTCTTAGTGTATAAAACTCTTAACAACTTATCTCCTTCGTATATACAAAATTCTTTCAATCTGACTTATCTGCCAAATACTCATGTAACTAGAGGATGCTACTACAAACTTCTTTCTATACCATCTACTAGGACTTTAACATATGGTACGGATTCTATTCACTATCAAGCAATAAAAAAATGGAACTCTCTCCAAAAGCATTTCAATTCTATTGATCTTACCTCACTTAGTCTTTCTAGACTTAAATTATTTACCTGTACATTTCTCCAAAAAAATCACAACTCTTAAAATTAATTTTTTTTTTGCATATTGTACATAAACAAAAATAGTTTTGAAACTATACCTAAAGGTGGCCTCCTTAGATTAGCTTTTGCTAGTGGTCGGTCTCCTGACTGCTATAGCTTGTATTGTATTATTTTTATTTTTTAACATACAACTTTATATACATTTATATATTATATACTGTACAATCTATATAGCAGCAAATAAATACTACTACTACTACTTAAAAGCTTATACAAAATATGAAAAAGCCATAGTTTCGAAAACATCAAATTTAAATCTAGAAAAATCAGTCATTTCGGTTGGATACCATCCTCTCCCACAAAAATTTACACGAAATGTAAAAATCAACCAGTTAAGAACACTAAAATTTTCCTTTTTAGTTCCGTACTGCCCTTTACCAACAATTTTAAACCTAAATGTCAAAAAAGCAATGAACAAAGAATAAAGTTGAATCAACAAAGATCATTATTTTGGAAACATTGTATACGGTTCGTAAACAAAAGTTTACACAAAATGTAAAACAGATCGGTTTTTGAGAAACACATCAAAATCAACAAAAATAAGTTCTAAATGAACTTATTTTTGTTGTATATTGCCATTACCCATTAATCTTCCACAAAAAGGTTATGAAACACATCAAAATTAAAAAAAAAACAGTGATTTCAGTGCATACAGTCCTCGCGTTTAGATTACAAAATATAAAAAACAAAAACAGTTTCAGTCAGAACATTAAGTAATTTTTTTATCATCAGCAAACATTTATCCCTACAAAATTTTGTAAAATTCTCAAGAAAAACAAAAACGTGAAACCATGGAATTTTCTTCCAGCAAAAATTACATCACATACAGTTAGTTCTCCCAAACAATAGTTTATAATACGAAATATAAAGACAAAGTTGTTTATATAGTCTGAAGATGTACTTAGTGTACGAAAAGCTTAACAAATAAATACTTTTTAACTTTCAAACTCGTTTTATTTTTTACTTATTAGTAAACTATGGCTGTTATTTTTACCGATAAAGACATCAGCTTTACAACAGCTTACAGTGAAGTCTGATTCTACAAAGATTTGTTCGTTCAGTATATTGCATGTGGTCTATTTGCATAAAAGTTTAACGAAAATTTCAAATAACAGCACTTTGCAACACAAACAATATAAACGGACAACCATACCATCCTCTCATAAATTTTTTAACCCACGTAAACCCACGTTAATTTCTAATCTAATTTCAATAACCCCTGTAAAAAAAACTTGGCACTTTACACGTAGCCTGACAAAAGCTTAACAGCATGTCAGAAACAAAACAATAAAAAATAATTAAACACATACACACACTTTAAATTCTACAAAATTTGTTCCACTTGTAATATTGCATGTGGTCCCCTTGTAAAGTTTGCAGGTAATGTGAAAAAAACTATACTCTATGGGCATTAACAATGAATCACACTATCCTAAAAGTTCAAGAACGATTTTGTAGCTAGCTTGCTACATCATAATTCGTGTTTAAAAAAGAAGAAAAGTTTGACTACTAAGGTAGCTATAAATACCAAAAAAAGAGGAATAACAACATAACTTATAGGTTAGAGCTAACTATGGGATGGAGCTTTCTTGCCTTCTTAAAGCTAACATTAGCTAGCTAACAGTAGCTAGGAAACCCAGTGAAACATACTTAAGCTGGGGAGAGTGAGCTACGTCTATACCTAGCTATTTATGCTTAGTACAACACATATATATAAAGGAAAACAATAGCAATGTAAAAATTATGACATTTGCGGTTAGTTCAACAAACCAAAACTTTCTATTTCGCTGGCACATTTGTTTGGTAGCCAGCAACAGCTTTATGCAGCATTTTGAATTTTAGCACCTTAATTATGCAAACATTGTAAACAAATGCTAGCTTTTTCATAAAAAACGCGGTAAAATATAAAGAATTTGAAGCTCCAATGGATTTTTTTTGAGAATGCGATTCTCCTTGACAATTTTAACTGTGTTACATATAAACACGGAACGTCTAAGAATATCAAAGTTCTTACTTTTTCTCAATTCCAATTCACTTGAAACTCTAGCATTCATTTTGTACTTCTAACTTTACTTTACTACTTCTAGCCATGTTCTAGCTCCACTCTTCACTTTCGAAGTAACTTATTGTGGCTTCCAACTTCACTTTTCTACTTCTACTTCTGCACTTGGTCTCTTTTTTCTTTTTTATATATGCTTTTTTGAACTACTTTACTTTTTGCACTTTGTTGAAGACGAAGGGACCGTTCTTTTGTTGTTGTTTTGTGTGTCGATGTTAACCCTGTGCCAAATTATATGCTTTTTTAATCCACTCCACTTCTTCACTTTGACTTTCCTTGCTCTTAATATCTGCACTTTTTTATGACTAATGGGTCGTCGAAAATAAGACATTTTTTATCCGCTTCTTAAGTTCGCCTTTTGTCGAAGACTTTGTCGAGAGATTTTTATGTTTGTTTGTTTTTACGCCAAGGAAACTTTCTATTCGAATGCCGTCCCGTTCGAAAGTACGTATTTGAGCGAATTATACTGCTTATTTTCTATCACGTGGTTTCTAACGGTTGCGAGAAAAATGTAAACAAAACAAAAAAACTCTAAAAACTCGCGCATTCGGGTGGTAAAAAATATCGTTTTTGTAAAAGTCACAAACAGACAGACAGACAGACAGAAGCTCTGTATTATTATAAGAGATAATAAACTCGCAATAGGAGGATGGACTGAATTTGGAAATGTGGTACAAAGTGGCTCAATTCCCGATATAGAACTCACTGCCCAAATTAATTCAGATAACATCTCATTACTCAATGATGTTTCAACTGGCAGGTTTCTCTTGACTGTGTCCGGTCTGGGTGAATTACGAAAATTTATTAATTTTACCAAATTTCCTTTCTACTGCCACAAACCTGGGCATAACAGAACGATACATATCGCAACAACCAATGGCATAAATGGTACTAATGTAGTTGACTACTTTTCTGGCGTGAACGGCACACTTCCTTCATCGTGTCACTCATATGAAAGACTTCCTGATGATACCTCTTATGTTTCATCAAATTGTGCAGAATGGAACTTGCAACTCTGGTCAGATGGTGATGTAGCGACAAATGAGAAACTTTATAACCATCCAATTTGGATAGAACATAAATACCACGTCGATTTTCGAACCAACTTCAACAGACCCGTCACCTTTTAGTTCCTTAGGCACATGGCGATTTTTCGTGCGATAACCACACGTTTGGGTTTTTAATCTAAAAATACATTCCAAAATCTAAAAACACGCCAACAAAGACTCAGCAAACTTAATTGCGTGTGCATTGGTAGCAAGTAAGCTTAACATTTCAGATGAAGCTGGTTGATGTTCAAATGCCGTATTGCCTGGATTAAACAGTTTTGTTAGTTGAAGAGATATTAGTTTTTCTTTTTATAAAATTCCGGGAATCACAGTTAAATATAAGCTTATAAAACAGAGTCCTGTTAAGATATGCGGGTAATAATCTGAAGAGTTCTGTCTTCAGTATTTTAACTGAGCCACGTTGGAAGAAGAGGAGGTTTTAGCAAAAAATTTCGTTATAGAAGAAAATGTAGTCCTCGAAACAATATTTAAAATTAAATTAAATGCTGTACTTAACATTTTGTTCTTGAAATAAACAAGAAACCCTGCGGCTTAAAGATTTCCGCCATTAGCAATAATCTGAAAAAGTACTGAACTTTGAAGAGGACTGAGTAGTAAGGGGGAACAAAATCATTGAATATTCTAAAATTTTAAAATTCAATTTTTGATTATTATTGTAACTGTAAATCATAGCTAACTTAACTTACATAATTTCTCTATAAGAACAATTTTAAATGAAAAATAATAAACCTGAAAACAAAATAACGGTAAGGCTGAAAATTTATCTATTTTCTCTTTTTCTCTGAAAAACAACTTGGAAAATATCTTTAAAGGTGGCAGCAAATTTTTTTTTACGTAATCAGTTACGAAAGGTTATTTTCAGACCGCATATTCTTATTTTTTCTTTTATAACACACTTGTCACGAATTTATAGCTATAATACATTATCTTTCACCAAAAATATTCAGCCTCAACAATTCCTCTTTAAATTAAAATTTATTAATAATTAATTAGATCTGCTGAATATAGCTTTAGTCTACGTGCTTGCAAAATTGTACAGAAGGAAATGACGTAATTGTTAAAGGGAAACGTTAATAACATCAAAGATGGCGCATTATAAGACGACCTTCATTATGCTACACTGCACGAGCTTTAACTTTCGATAGCATATAAACTTAAAATAAAGTATTGTTCATTGGATAATAAAACAATTTGTTGCACTGTTAGGATTCTTATTGGCTTAAAACTCATTTTAGCCTCGTTCTCAGAAAAAAATCTGTCAAAACGAGGATTTAGGCTTTAGCCTGGATAAGTTTCGGGCGTCCAGCCTAGCTGCGCTGTCTCTATCTCTCTCTCTCTCTATCTATCTCCTCAGGCGATTTTAAAGATTCCGCCTTCGCTGGCGGAAATCAACAATGCAAATATTAATTACTAAGTTCAGAAAAATATATACCCCTTTTCGCTATAGAATAGTATATATTCAAGATATTTACGACTAAAACAGGAAAGCGTTTGAAAAATCTTTAAACGAGCTAATAAAAAGTTTTTCATGTTTTCAAGATATGCGCAAAAGGATCTAAGGTTTACCCAGATTGTCACTAGAGATAGATAAATGTTACTTCTGGCACAATCCCTAAGACGCACACGCGCACGCCCACGAACAAGTCCCTAAATCACAGCACCATCCGATAACATCCCATATTAATCTACATAGTACCTAATATTCACCACAGATGACGTCACAACATTGTAGAATAAAAGATCCCAATATTTTCTAACACAATTCCCTAATAATCAACGCGCACATCTCAGGGGAATTTCCCTTACTCATTTGCCGTATGATAAGGTAATTCCCCAAGGGAAATAACTGTGTTAGTCGAGCAGAAATGAAATCCTCCGACGATGTTAAAATCTATACAATAAAGAAATGGATTCATACACTGTAAAACAATTACGAGATATCGCAAAAACCCGTGGATTAGCCGGATATTACAAACTACGCAAGGCTGAATTGATTTCTTTATTGAATGATGTACCGCGGAGGCCACCCAGAAGGGCTGGACAACGAAAGCCGGTAAGGCCAGTAACCATACTACCAACGCCAGAGGCCATGGACATTTTTAAAAAACGGGAGCTGTCGAAAAATCGATCGATCGTGAAAACCAAGATGTGGGGATGGTATAACTGGCTGGTTGATGCTGTCCCCAAACCTATGAAAGAGGGGGTCAAGAGGACCTATGCAGCTTTCAAACGTACTGTTATGGGGCTATATAATGGGGCATCCGGCGCGAAACCTACACTGCATGACGAAGTCGAACATGAGGCTGGGGAAGACTATTTGGAAGATATCCAAAATTTTTATGAACAGCCAGGGCAAGATTTTACCCCCCAGGAACATAAGCATGCTCACCATAGGACCTTCCGAAGTTTTCGCATTCTAGGTATAGAAGGAGCGGACGTTGACGGGTATATAGGGATGGTGCGACCAAACGTGTAAACCTTGGTTGAGGGGCAGGTAGAAGATATGGGGTCGGCAAAGATACAGCTGTCACTATGGATCATGTGGAAGAAGCCAATAGAGGGAACCAAGGACGAGGAGTATATTGAGGTGAGGAAGGTCTTTCATAGTAATATGGCCTCAGTATTCCAGGGCAGCAACGTAGATGACATGCTGGATACGATGTTTACCCAGGTTAAAACACATGTAGAAAATCCTGCATTACCCAAAAGTGGCTTTACGATCGGTCGAATCCTACACCTTGATGTAGACTTCCATAAATTGAAACTAACAAGAGGCTCATTGTACATCGAACTACCTAAATGGATATCTTTGAAAAAGGCAATTATTAATCCTAAAAACGAGGATGAGGAGTGTTTCAAATGGGCCATTATAGCATCACTCCATCATGAGGAGATAGGGAAGAACCCAAACAGAATATCCCAGATGAAACCCTACGTAGGTCTTTATAACTGGGATGGTATAGAGTTTCCGAGCAGCACCAAGAGCATATACAAATTTGAGGCGAATAACCCCGACATTGCGGTAAACGTCCTATACATAACGGGAAAGAACATCAATATCCTGAGGCGATAGGTGCACAACGGACGTACGAAGGTGGCGACCCTATTGCTTATCGCCGATGATAAATAGAGTCATTATACGGCCGTCAAAAGCCTATCACGGCTACTGGGCAAGGAGATCTCAAAAAATAGGAATCCAATGCACTTCTGCCTGAACTGCCTACAGGGCTTTCCCACAGCCGAATCGAGGGACAAACATTATAAGTATTGCATAGACCATGGTGCTGTTAAGATCACAATGCCAACAGAGGCCGAAAAATGGGTATATTATAGGGATGGCCAGATGCAATTCAAAGTACCCTTTGCTATCTATGCAGACTTCGAGAGTCTATTGATACCGGTAGAGGAAGATGCCAGGGAGACCAAGACAAAAAGGCTGAACAAGCATGTGCCGTTCGGCTGGTGTACTTATAGTACCTTTGCCTATGGATCCGTACCGAACCCACTAACAGTCGATAGGGGCAAGGACTGCGTGACGAGGTTCGTCAACCATCGGGAGGATGAGGTGAAACGTCTCTATAATACCTACCCGCAGCAGGACATGAAGCCTCTAACGGAGGTCCTAAAAAGAGAACATGACGATGCCTCGAAATGTCACATCTGTCTGAAACCCTTTGATGACAGCAAGAATAACCGCAGAGTTCGAGACCATTGTCACTATACGGGGTTATATCGAGACGCGGCCCATAACAGTTGCAATTTGAAGTATAAGATACCCAGCCACATACCCGTGATCTTCCACAACCTCTCGGGATACGACGCACACGTGTTCATCCGAGCGCTAGGTGAAAAATACAATACGGAAGATATTGGATGCATAGCCGAGAACAAAGAGAAATATATCAGTTTCAACGTGAAAATCAAGGTACCCCTTGGAGGTATGGGATCTGGTGATGGTGAGGTGTATAAGAAGATTGAAATTAGGTTCATCGATAGCTGTCGGTTCATGCCATCAAGCCTGGATAAATTAGCAAGCAACCTCATTGGTACAAACGCCGCAGGTATGAAATGTCATCAGTGTGCAGATACATGCCTTGAATTCCAGGGTATAGACGCTGAATACATGGCAAAATTCTGGTGTAAAGCTTGCAACTCGAATACCACCAAGCAGCTTAATCGGGACCAGGTAAAGGCAAATGTACCATCCATGGCAAAGTTCATCGACAAAGATGATACCTTCAGGCTAATGCTGAGAAAAGGCGTGTACCCCTATGAGTACATGGATGATTGGCAGCGATTTGAAGAGCTGGAACTACCGCCCAAGGATGCCTTTTACAGCAAGCTGAATATGAAGAGTATCAGTGACAGGGACCATGAATATGCTAAAAAGGTATGAAATGCCATTACCCCAGAGGGTGATAACGTCACCATGGGGGACTATCACGACATCTACCTGACAATGGACGTCCTGCTATTAGCCGACGTCTTCGAGACGTTTCGAGGCGTCTGCTTGGACAACTACAGCCTTGACCCTGCGCACTTCTACAGCGCACCTGGCTTGGCATGGAAGGCGGCACTAAAATATACTGGAATCAAGCTGGAGCTCCTCACCGATCCCGACATGCTCCTGATGTTCGAAAAAGGTATCCGTGTAGGTATAGTCCAGGCCGTACATCGCTATGCCAAAGCAAATAATAGGTACATGGGAGAGCAGTATAACCCCAATGAGGAGTCCTCCTACATCCAATATCTTGATGCCAACAATTTGTATGGCTGGGCATTGAGGCAGAATCTACCAACGGACGGGTTTAAATGGGTTCGAAATGTTGAGGCATTCACCGAAAGGCGGATCAGGAAGCTCGTTGAGGATAATAGGCATGGGTACATCTTAGAGGTAGATATCGACTACCCAAGGGAGCTACATGATAAACACAACGAGTTGCCGTTCCTACCCGAACGCAAGATGGTGCATAAAGTTGAGAAGCTGTTCCCGAACCTGGGTGATAAACGTCGATATGTGGTGCATATCAGAACCCTTCATGAGGCTATAAAACATGGACTTGAGTTCAAGAAGGTGCATAGGGTGATCCGGTTTAACCAGAAGGCATGGCTAAAGGAATATATAGATCACAACACGAGGTTGAGAACAAACGCGAGGAACGAGTTCGAGAAGGACTTTTACAAGCTGATGAACCTCTCGGTATTTGGCAAGACCATGGAGAATATTAGAAACCACCGCAACATCCAGCTAGTCACAAACGAGGAGAAGTACACGAAACTCGTGATGAAACCGAACTTCAAAGGTGTAAATCGGTTTAGCAAGCACCTCCTAGGGGTTGAGATGGGTAAGACCGAGGTGAAGATGAATAAGCCCATATACATCGGCCAAGCTATATTGGATTTGAGTAAGCTGGTCATGTACGAGTTTCACTACGATTTTATGCAGCCCAAATATGGTAGCAAGCTGCAGCTCTGTTATATAGACACAGACTCCTTTGTGTACCATATCAAGACACATGATTTTTACAAGGATATAAAGGACGACGTCGAGACCCGTTTCGACACAAGTGCCTATAATCCTGATGATGGAAGGCCTCTCCCCATAGGAAAAAACAAGAAGGTGGTAGGCCTTATGAAGGATGAATTAGCAGGGAAGGTCATGACCGAGTTCATCACCCTGAGAGCCAAAGCATACGCCTATAAGAGCCTTACGCCGGAAGGCGGGGATCGAAAAGCGAAAGGCGTCAAGAGGTGTGTCACCAAGAAGTTGATAACCTTCGATGACTATCAACGATGTCTGGAGGAGGGCGTTGATGAATACAAAACCCAAGTCTTGATCCAAAATAAGAACCACAAAGTCTATACCCAGGAGGTGAACAAGCTGGCACTCAATAGGGCAGACGATAAACGTATCGTACAACCGGACCAGATGACAACACTTGCCAGAGGCCATTACCGCCTGGCGTCTACAGGGGAATAAAATGGACATATGCCTACTAATCGCCATAGTCCTACCGTATGCTATGATCGCCTACATTCTTTTTCGTTATAAACGACTATTAATAAAGATGTCTGATCTTGCACAAGTCTTTGACAATGCCTCTACACAATATGAGAATATAGAGAAGCCTATCGATAAACGCCAAATTTTAAAGGATGCCCTGAGGAAAGGCAAGGGGCACCTTCTACCTAAAAAATGTACAGAAGGCTTTATCGACAAGGCTCCCGAGGAGGCCATCGATAAGGTCCATACGGAGTATGTACAGCGGGAACTCCAGGAGAAGGAGGAAAAGACAGCAAAAGCATTGTCAACTCATGTTATCAGGCTATATGCAAATTTGATTGGAAATGTATTGTACATTGATAGCGTTGAGGACCTCCGAAAAGATATCGAAGAGGACCCCATCATCAAGGATTCCATTACCGATCTAGGTATCCTTGTATACTGCACTATTGGGAGATGCTTAGCCCCGCTGCTTGTAGCGGGGCATACGGCTCGGCATATTGGTAAAAAGAAGGATGAGGTGGTGGAGGATAAGGAAGAGCCTAAGACGACGGTACTATAATAAAATGGGTGAAGAGATTCAGCAGAAACAAGAACAGGAGAGGGTCATAACCAAGAAAAATGAGGCTCGTGTTGCTGCTGGGAAGAGACTTGCCGAATGGAACCGAAGGAACAAGGCCGACCTGCAGAAGAACGTGGGCAAAGAACCTTCGCAAGATGATCAAGAACCTGTGACAGGTTCTAGCAGGTCAACGGATGTCTACATGTATAGCGCAGGGACCTTGGCCGTGCTTGCGATAGGGGTTGGCGTATGGCATAAGTTTGGCGGGGGCGGTAAAAATGGTGGAGAAACCAAACCTACCCCCGAACCTCAACAAAAGGGTAAGGCTCATCCTGATTTCTTTAAAATGCTCTAGTAATAAATGACGACATCAAGCAACATTAGCCCAAAAGAAACAATGGTTATTGATTCCTTATGGGAATCAGTCAGACTAGTATCGTATACAATACTAATAGCAATATGCGCAAAAAAGGCCTTGGGGGTTTCTAGACCCGGGGCAAAAATGGACCTCGAAGATGGTCTGAAGCTTGCCGGGTATATGACCGCAGCGATCTTATTCGACGAATACGCAATAAAACAGGGCTGGTATAAGAAATCCCTAATACCTTCAAAATAGACCGTCTGATAAAGTTTCTATTTGCCCCAAGGGGGGAAATAGAAATGGAGGAGGGTAAGAAATGCTCAAAATGCAAAAAAGTCTTAACCCTTGATAATTTCAGAGTTAAGGGGAATGGTCAGCTAATTCAGCAGTGCATAGGTTGCCTAAATATTAACAAAACATCACGCGACAAACATCGTAGAAAATGTGAACATGTTGGGACATATGGAGGCCCAGTTTTCTGAGGGCTACACCTGGGAGCTCTACGAATATTTGCATATAGATAACAAGGTCCTGTTTAAGTATGTTGAGACCGGTAACTCTCCAACGCTCGCCGATGTTTCCAGGGAATTACGCAGGGCGAGTGCCTTCAAGTAAAAATGAATAGGGTATGCATCAAATGTAAAAAAATATTACCCCTGGACATGTTCAAGATTAGGGGCAATGGTAGGACCAAACGTTGTATAGGTTGCCTCGATAAAGCTAAGGCTGGGCGGCGTATAAAATGCAATGACCCTGTTATTGAACAAAAGGTAGACATTCTTTCCACTGATGTCGAAATTAGGGAATTTCAGCAGGATGAGAATTACCTAATGTTGTATACCCTGTTCACATACAACATCATACCCCAGTATATCGAACTCATCGAAGCACCCCCCGAGAGCCAGGAAAAGGCACTGCTAATTGAGAGATATCGTAAGGTACTACGATGCCTTGTAGGCAAATTAGCATATACCCCACCACCGCTTGAATATAAGACCCAAAATACCAAGCTCTGCCCTGTCTGCCGGGGATTATTGGTAAACAATCAAGGTGGTGTATTGATATGTTTAAATTGTGCCTGGGTATATTCAAAAATCCATAATAAAAAATGGCTGTATTACTAAATGACGATAGATATTATTACAAGTTCCCATACGGCTATTTTTACAGGTCCGACATCTTGCAGCAAGACACAACGCGTTTTGGACCTGCTTGAGCAGGAGTATAGGGCAAGGTATCACAATATAGTGATACTATGCCCTACCATACGATGGAATGAGACGTATCTATCCAGGACCTCACTCTGGAAGGATGATTACGTTTTCCTGATAGATCCCAAGTATCAACTCTTCGACTGGATTCAAAAATTATCCTCATTGTTGGCGGGCGAACACACCCTTTTTATAATAGACGATATGATATCTGACGAGAGCCTTGATAAAAAACGTCAACCTTTGCTTGAGCTTGCCATCAGTGGTAGGCACAGGAAGCACAGTTTATGGCTATTAACGCAGAGCTACACGGCTTTACCCAAAAATTTGAGGAGACAGAAAAAAGCCCTGTTTTTGTGGTTTTCTCATGAACGCTGTGATTTGAAGCTGATTGACGAGGAGACGAACATGATCCCGGATTGGACTGACATCAAAGCTGAGCTGAAAAGATCGAAACACTCCTGCCTGTACGTGAGGCTGGAACATCCTGGGAGTTGGAGGATTCTAGAATGACCGTTGAAATCTTCTAGCCTACGTTGCTATAATAGAAAAGATGTCGTCACAGCTTTCGTTCAACGTAGGAGCAAACCGTCCCAGGGCTGACCTGGGACGGTTTTTGGGCATTGAAAATGTTAGACAGTGCATCCTCGACAATCAAATGATATCAACAAGAGAAGAAATAGGAGGTGTATGTACTACATATACCCAAAATGAAGGCCATAATGCCCACGACGTTTTTGTCACATTGAATGGAGCCTTGGAGATCGTTCGCCGTTCTAGGAAACCAAAAGCCGCAAGGGGTCCTTAAATGGCTAGCCCGGGCGGGTGTCCAAAAATTACAAGATGTAATTAAAGAACATCGCCAGGCCCTGGGGGATAAGGATGGGGCCCTGGCCTTACTCGGTGATGAAATTGAGGAGAGGGACAATCAACTCCTGGCACTCGGGGATGAGCTCGAGGATAGAGATGAGCAGCTTAGTGTCCTTAAGCAGGATAACAAGGAACAATGGCAGAGACATGTCCCACGTCATCCTCAATATGACACCGTGCTATGTGTAGCCGATAAAAACGATCCCCACGAACATGGAAAAAAGGGTATACATAGGCATTATATGATCCGATGCCAACGTAGGCAGCTCAGCACAAGAGTAAATATATTAAAAACAATGTACCCCGGGATGACCGTGAGAAAACAGGAATGTGACGACCCGAATGCCGTACATGCTTGGTGTCGATTCAGAGACGATTGTCTTGGTACCGATAATTGTTATCTTAATCATTTCACATTGCCTGACGATGATACGCGGGAGCTATTCGAAGGTATGTTCGATATTGATATGTCGTAAGCAGGCACAATTTTCACTACTCTTGTGGGTAGTGAAAATTATATGCAAAAGTGGGGCATCTCCCATGGGCCCCCACTTTGGAAAAAGAGGTAGACATTTTTGACCCTTTCAGCTGTATCTTAAAAGCCAGTGAAATATAAAAAAGATGGAAGCCTATGTGCAAAAAAAGCAATTTGCAAAGGATTACAATATCAGCAAACCTGTACTACGATGTTGCATAAAGCAGGATCAGTGACAGGTTATTGCCCTACCTGCATGGAAAATTTCAGGTATCGAAATGGGGAATATTATGAAGGTATTGAATATCCTACCGATGACGACCTTTTGCACAGGTTAGCGTCAGGCATGAAAGCGTGGGGTACATTTGCAAGAAGCGAGATCGATGAGGAACTTGAGGATGATATTCAAGCCCTAGGACTTCATATCGTTTCAGTTAAGGAGAATAGGTATGGAGCATTATGCTACGAGGTTATCAAAGATAAGGCATTGAGGTTGTCGGATTTGGCCGACATCACAAAAATAGGCCATATCCTTAATTTTCCTATACCGGATAGACGCTTGGTTGATATTGATTTGGATATTGAGCCTGATGTCATCAAAGGTATAGTTTATGGGTACCCATTCTATACCGAGCCCCCTTTTGCTGTATACAAGATATCCGAGTAAGTCACTAGAGGATGAACCTTTGGAGGTACTCCTGAAATTACTCTTTACCAATCCTTCACATGTTCCGGAGGTACCTGAACATCCTCTGGAATAAGCATCAATTCCTCTGACACGAAGCTACGATCAGGGCCGTCCTTCAAATAGTACAAAAGGCGACTACCCGCCACAATACGAGCCAACCTGTAGGTATGTTTGTTCCAAAAGGCGTCGGTAGCGCGTCTCTTTTGATCACCATGTTCTTCCCCTGGTTGGAGGAGGTAGAGATATAACCCATCCTCGGGCAGAGGCTTCTCGGGATATTCCTCGCCTTTCGCGAGCGGGACATCATCCATCTTAATCGCCTTGTTTGGTTTTAGGCCGATCATGGTGGTTTTAGTATTATTGAGATTTTTGACGATAGTGTACAGGTGTTTCACCCAAATGGTACTATCCTCACCGGAAACCAACTCCTATGCATCCTGGGGCTTGAATAGCCTTTCAGCAAGTACCTTGTTGTACGACTCGACAAAGGCCGTAAATGTATGGTGATATTTTGTGGTGGCTCTCTTGATTTCAACGCCTTTACTCCCCAGTAGCTTCGTTACATCTGATTTGAACTCGGAACCATTATCACATTGGAAGGTTTGTGGGTATTGAAGGGGTCCTGCCTTGTATATATCCTTGATCATCTCGGCAACCTCACTGGCTTTTTTGGTACGCAATGGTCTAGCTACTTTGTAGCGAGAGGCTACATCAATGCCTGTCAGAATATACTTGTACGTATTGCCATACAGTTTATCATGCGGCATGTAGAGTAAATCAAACTGATGCATCTCATTGGGTTTTGTAATGGTAAAATGACGATAGTCTATACGTTTCGGACCTTTGATGTGTCTCAGCCACAAGAGTTGACGAGACAGCCAATGGGTGACTAGCTTTTTGGATAGACCGCTATCCTTCGCGAGTAATTTGATAGCCTTCCGCCCGGTCCAGAGATGCTCTGGGGTATAGTAAATTTGACTTAGCTTTTCGGCCTCCTCGTCGGTAATATTATGTAATGTTTTTGACATATTTATTATATATATATGTCAAAAACGTTTTTTACAGATACTTGTAAGCCACGAAGCCAAGTAGGGACAACGAGCCAAGTACGAACATTAACTCACCATCTTGTTGGGTTTTTGAAGGCGTGTAAAAATTTTTCAACTGTGGAGCTTTCTTTTCAGAGGCAATGTAGTATTTATAGAGGTCGTCATCGAGCTCGCGAAGACTCTTGCCGGCCTTTATGTGCAGCTCCCTTTCCTTCGCAAACCAATCAAGTTTCGCTTGCCGACCTCGTATCCATTCGGCCTGGGCAGTATTTAATTTTTCCATAGCCTCGTCATGTCTTTTACGTTCCTCTTCCCCATGTCCCGAAAGTTTAGAAAATAGATAGTTGGTCCCTGAAAATGCTAATGCATTAATTGCAGCACCTGCTACGATGACAGCGATCGTTGCCATACTTTTATTAGTATTCAACAGCGTCGAGTCTACCCCCAAGTATGTTCATTTGGGCGTCTTGCAGGAGGTATACATAGCACTTAAAATCCCCGATTACATCGGCTTTCCTGCTCATATGCAACGTAATCCCGTCACTCAAGCGTTGTAGTGGTCTTCCGCTGCCATGCAAAATATCATCTGGTGATGCACGAAAATCGATAAACAGTGCGTATAGTTCGTTAAAGAATTGGCCAATCGTGACACTGGAGTCGTGGGCACCGAAAATATTTACAATCTGCTCGAGGTGGTCCTTGGGGAGCATGGCATGGGAGTAGAGCTCATTGGGTTCCCCTTCGACAGCTATACTAATACTGTCAATCTTCGGGTTATAGAACACCTCGTTTATACCTGCATAGGGTTTAACTTTTCCAGGGTCTCTGAACAATAACAAGACACCTTTGAGGCTCTTTGCGGGGGTATCGATCTGGAGGTTGTAGCTTGTATCTCCTTTTTTCATTATGACGATTTTACTACGGAGTATTTTTTCATACGGTAATGCGAGACGACTATACCTTGACATTATAGCACTTGCAAGGCCCTCTTGAGTAATCTTGTCAAATTCAAGTTTGATGTTGCTAATCTTATATGTAGCATCAGCTGCCTTGGCAGCCGTAGATCCAACCGCGACCGTGCCCCTATCTTTGATGACGTCACCGTAGGACGCGAAATGTAGAGCAAATTGCAGTCTATCATGGAAACCTGCTGGATAGAAGGGTAAGTCCCTCGTCAACTCAAACATTTTTCCTAGTGGCACACAGAAGGTGTTACCGTAGGCCGCAATAATCGCCTTCTCTTCATCCGTACCAACATGGTCGCTGGCTTTGACTTGCAGGGCCCTGATAGTCCCATCATTTGGGTTTATGCCTTCTAGGATGAGGTTGTTGTCCCTATCAAATTTGGGTAGCCAGAGGTCCCTGTACACTGCCAGGATGTTATAATCCGATATATTTTGGACCTCTTTGCCATTCAAGGTAATGCGTAGATTTTTAACCAGGGCCTTACCTATATTGCTGACAATGGTACGCTTTGTATTGGTTCCCGTCAGCGTCAGGTCAAATAGAAGCCTGAGACTACCCGGAAAAATGACATCATTCCGAGGCATGTTGGGGATATCGACGTACAAATCCTCGTTATGATTAATAGTTGATGGAATATGCGAGATTTGAACGCGTTGACGACGTCTTTTCATACCTAGGAGCTGCTTGGTCTCCGCATAAGGGTCCAGGATGGTTCCGAATGTATTCATTGTATTTATTATAGGGGAATGTTATATTAATAAATGGCTGATAATCCGGCATTTACTCCAGAGGAGCATATTGGTGAAGATAAAACTGGGCATGATGATAGGCCTGATGATAGACAACAGCTCCCACAACTTCCAGCAACCCCGGGGCCTTCAACCCAGGGAGAGGATCATAGTGCTCCGGGAGACTTTGGGGCCAACGTTGGGTGGGAGGTTTTAAAATCAAAGATCAACGATCTGTACGCGAGGATGCAGGGGGATAAGAAGCAGAGTCAGAGGCTTGGGAATCTCTTAATGAAAAATTACCTTGATTTTAAATTGGTTGAGGATCGTCTTTTTTTTAGGGATTTAGACATTACGAATTTAATTTACAAAGAGAGAGGTCTTGGATTAAGAAGCGCTGTGGCCATATTAACAAATTTGTCGGCAGAAACCGTGCGGGCTATGGGTTTTAAAGACTATACGGCCACTACGCCCAACAAAGGGGGTAAGGCAAGGGCCCAGAAGGTCATACAGGATATTGAACTCATTCAGGTGAAGAAAGCGAATGGGGGCAAAGATGGGGAAATGCTATCACTGATCGAGAATGTTCTAGACGAGACACAAAGTCTTAATGAAGATACTTCGTTTGATGGTGGTGATAAAGTTTTCAGCAGGCGTGAATTGGAGGGCGTTGATAAGGCAGCACAGACTATAAGGGGCGCTTTGAACCTGTTGGAAAGTAAGATAGTCATAAACAATAATAAACTCAAGATTGCAAAGGCAGATTTAAAAAAACTTGAAGATAATAAGGACTGGGCGGACGATGGTGAGATGGATAGACTTGATGAACTGATAACAAGGACTAAGGGGGATATTGAGGACCTTGAGGATCAAAAAAAGTTTTTGCAAGAAGCCCATGATCTGCAAAGCCGTGAAATTTACAGCCAGCTGGGGGTCATCAAGGAGACGCTGATAAAAATTGCCAAGGATGACACATCCCTACTTGAAAAATTGAAGATACTCTTCAAGGAGCAAGGTCTTACCATTGCAAGTGTGGTCTCTGCTGTGGGTCTACTAATTTCCACCATCGTACTCTCTGTTACAGGGGGAAGCGCTGTGGGTGCTGTAGGAGGAAGTGCCGCAGCGGGCGGTGAAAAAGGGTTCGTACAAAAACAACTCGAGAGGCTCGGAAACGTCCTGAAATATCTTGCGGGTAAAGCAGGTGCTGCATTGCCCGGAGTCATCGGTACTGTTGTCTCCTTCCTTCTAAGGGTAGTTTCAACAGTCGTGGAATATGTAGCCAAACATCTATACATGGCCATCGCGGCTGCTGCTGGGTTTGTTGTGCTCTATGTAAGGAAATAGGTTACCTAAGCCATATATAGGCAATGATGAGGCCTACCCCCGTTGTAATCAGGGCTGCCTTGGTATTCTCGTGCTGGTTTTGTGGGGGTTCCCTATGCCCGGGGGGATGTAGTTTCATATTTGCCACATGTCTGATGGAATGCTCGGTATGTCTAAGAGGTGTAGCATGTATAGGAGGTATATGAGGTATACTATGCTTTGTAGTATGTATAGGTGGCGTGGTATGCTTTGTAGTACGTATAGGTGGTGTGGTATTTATGGGAGGTGCGGATGCCGCATGCCTGACAATAGGTTTGTTGTTCACATCGATCTGTACCCCCACATTTATATTGGCAGGTGCTATGAGGATGTTGTTGTTATACCCCACAATTTTACCTATTCGCAAATTCATGTCGGATGGCAGCATGTATACGCTGGGCATGACGGCGAAGTTTACCGGAGTTCTGGCATATTGAAGCACCTTCTGGAATTCCGTGATATCATGCCCTACATTTTCTTTTTGCATTAAAATCTGTCGGGCCGCATAGTTATCAGCACCTGAGCCGAGTAAGGATGCCTTTGTCCCTGCCTGCGATCCAAGCAATAAGACCACGTAGACGCGAATACTCTCACTTAGCTTGGTCAGACCTTCCGATGTCAAGCCTTGACTAAAGCCATCATTAAAAGACATGGGTACTTTCATTCTTGCCAGAATACGACGCATGTGGCAATAGACATGGAATTTGAAAATCGAGTTGACAAGAGGTACAGAGCCCGTTAGGTGCTTGGCAGAGATGCCTAATGCAGTGCTTGCGCAATGGGTGGCGAAGTTCACCTGAATATTCCATTGGTCCAGAGCTTGTCCTCTTGTCCAGCCCTGAATAACAGGGTCGTTCAGGTACGTACTTGTCACTTTGATGGGATATTTTTTGAACCCGGGAAATGCCACAGGGATATGCGAGTTTGTAGACACGTACAGGTCCTGATGCTCCAAGTTAGTTACACCAAGTTGCCATTCACCCCTGTTGGATTGGTACTTTGCGTTGGGGTTGTATGCATACATGTTCATCCTTTTCTTCTTAAAGGAAAAGGATGAAACAACTGTATATCACCGATATCTATAAGCCCACGATATTTGAAGACTACCTGGGACAGGACTCGAGGATTGCTCTTAAATCTATAAGCATTAGACCCGGATGGCTGAACTTATATAACAATACGGAGTTTACTATACGGAAAGTAGGACCTGATCAGAGGGTGACTCGGATCGAGATCCTGAGTGGCCTATACAGGATAGAAGATATTGCGAATATTGTGAACAGTCAGGCAGAGGACAAGATTAAGCTTTTCGTATTGAAAAACGGATACTGCAGGCTCCGTGTCAGCGATGGCTTCTCGGTGGTGATTAATCGACAATTACAGGAGCTACTAGACCTATCCTACGACCCTAGTAAGAAGTATTACATGAATGGCGACCATGATAGTTATTATATCACCGACATTTACCATAGGCTGAGACTCGTTTGTCATCAGTTGGATGAGGACGATTGTCTGTTAAATGCTAAAAAGTCTAAAATTTTGGCCTTGCTTCCCACCAAGGAGAACGCCTGGGGAGATATACTGACCTGGACCTTTGATACCCCTGTATACCTCCCACTGAAGGGTTTAACCGATCGTCTGGAGTTCATGTTAACAGATGAATTCCATCATGAGAAAAACGTGACATTCACCGGTCTCACAATGCATTTGCTGGTAGAATAAATGACTGATATAACGAAGCTGTACCCGAACTTACCGAGTGCACCTGCACAGAGCTCTGATCAGGATGAGGGACAAATTTTTAGGCTGAAAAAAATAGAGGAGATTGAACAATATTTTCGCGATGAAATAAAGGAGCGAAATAGACTTGGGAAGAAGTTCAAAATGCACAATACATGGGTACGCTTCTGCGACCATGGTCTGTTTGGCGTAAGTGTTATTACTTCAGGGCTGAACATTGGGGCTATGGTGTCGGGCCTGGGGGTCCCATTGGCCTGTGCAATGGGAGGACTGGCGATTGCTGCCGGAATAGGGCAAACCGGTCTTCGGAACGCCTCCAAACGGTTGCATGTTAAGTCCAAAAAACATGGGGCTATCAGGTTGGTTGCCGAGAGCAAGCTTAACTCTATCGTTGACCTGATCAGTAAGGCAATGGAAAATGGCTTTATCAGTGACTACGAGTATAGTCTAATTAGTAGGGAAAAGGAGAAGTATATGCTTTTGAAGGAGCAAATGAGGCAACGTTTTAATAGAATCGCGAATAGCATCAACGAACAGGAAAGAGCTCAATTGGTTGCTAAGGGTAGGGAAGAAGTGACGCAAGACGTTTTAAAAAAACTTCAATCTGTGTAGTATGTACCTAGAATCTCCACCTGAATATAGACCTTAATTTTTTATATTTTATAGGCACTATATGGCCTATAAAATATATGGTTTTTCTAATCCTCATTCAGTAGTGATTCTTTTTTAAAGTCTTTATATCGACATTCCGTAATATGTACCTGGGGGTAGTAGTTTTTGCCTTGCACATATCTTGATGATAGTGCCAGGATAGTACTGGCTTGGCAGGGCTCATCATAGGGTACTGGCATACCGTGGAATTTGGTCGTTATCACGTCCTTGTAATATTTGAGCTTGGCATTCACGTAACGGTCTTTTTTGACCGGCTCCGTCGTCAATTGCTCGGAGATCAACTCCTCGATTTTGCTCCATATTAGACGATACTTGGCAACCCAGTCAGGATACTCTTCGAAATCAAGACTCATTGCCGGTACTGCATTGGCATTGTACCGGGTCACCCCATGCGCGGACCAGATTTTTGGTGTTTTCACTCTGAAAGCTACCACAAGGTCTTGTGTATGGTAGCCTATGATAAACCTCTGATCCTTACCACTATTGGCCGGTACTGGATTTGACACTGTCAGGCGGTCCACGTTGATATCGTTGATGTCTGCAAAGGTAGTCGCAAATGAGTAGAATAGCTTAGGGCTGACGAGCTCTTTCTCAAATTGTAGCATCTTGTTTTATTGTAATTTAAACGATGTCAGAGAATTGCATTTCATGGTACATATGCAGCCGCCCCCGTTATATGTGATGTATTCCTGGTAGCAGTACCAGCATAAACGTTTACCCTTTACCTCAAATCTTCGGCCGCATTTACACTTATCATATGCATCCAGCATACGTTCACAGTCATTAAATTGTTGTTCATCCATTTATTTCCAAGCCATCAATACGATCCTCCAGATATTTAATCCTCCGCTCATTCTCCTTCTCCTTCTCTGATTCCTGTACCAAAGCCAGGGCCATTAGCGGTAGAGAGAGACCGATGCCAGTCATGAAGGTCATGAATACTGCATTTCCAAAAATATCGAATTACTTTACAATTCATTTATTATAGTATCTTACATCTTAGCTGTAAGATAACCTTGACTTTAGGCCCATAATTTTTCAAGAATGGCCTTTTCATCCTCTGAAAAGCACCAATCGATTACTCTATCAGGATGCCAGGCCACCGGTGCTAGCTCGTCCCTAATTCTGACCCTTTCGGATTTCCTCCACCGATAGGCGGTCCAGGGATTTTTATGATGGTCTCGGATCATATATATGTACTCTGTCTTGAAATGATCTGGCACGTATGTGAACGTTGGGGGCTTCTCCATAACACACCAGTTGCATATGTCCTGCGTCTTGAATTGATCCGGTACATGCCCGAGCATCAGGGGCTCCTTTTCGGCGGCCCTATTGCACATGTCCCGCGTTTTGAACTGGTCGGGGACATACTCTAACATCTCGGGATCAGCGATAACAACCTCATTACACATGTCCTCCGTCTTGAACCAATCCGGCACATATTTGAAGGTCCAGGAATAATTTTCGACAGCCCAATTGCACATGTCTTGCGTCTTGAAACGGTCCGGGACAAATTCGAGTATATAAGGATCCTCATTTGCCGCATTGTTGCACATGTCCTCTGTCTTGAACTGATCTGGGACAAACTCGAACAGGCAGGGATCCTCCTCAACGGCCTCATTACACATGTCCTCCGTCTTGAACCTGTCCGGTACGTATGTGAACGTTAGGGGCTTCTCCTCAACAGCCTTATTGCACATGTCCTGCGTCTTGAACCGGTCCGGGACAAATTCGAGTATATAAGGATCCTCATTTGCCGCATTGTTGCACATGTCTTGCGTCTTGAATTTTGATGGTACAAACTCGAGCATAGGGGGATCCTTTTCAACAGCCCTGTTGCACATGTTCTGTGTCTTGAACTGATCTGGTACATATCTGAGCATATAGGGATTGTTGTACATGTCATGCGTTTTGAACTGATCTGGGACAAACTCTAACATATAAGGATCCTTTTTGACAGCCTTATTGCACATGTTCTGTGTCTTGAACTGGTCGGGCACGTACATGAGCACAAGGGGATTTTTAAGAACAGCATTATTGAACATATGCTGTGTCATGAACCGGCCAGGTGTACGTGCAAGCAGGTGTGGGTTTTCCAGAACATCAGCATTGAACCGATAATGGTACTCTATGTCTTTAAGGATTATAGTAAGTAGAGTAGTCTTATTTAAGGCTGAATAAATTTGAAGGCCTCTCTTTTTGGCAACCTCTTTAAGTTTAGTCAAAGTCAATCTTTCCATCATCTCTTTTAATGTATTAGATTTTTTATGCTGTTGGAGGATTTCATTCTGGTCAATACTAACACATCTTATTGCGCATGCGTTGATTTTTTGATGATATTTAATATCATTAGGGAATTACCTTATCATACAGCAAATGAGTAAGGGAAATTCCCCTGAGATGTGCGCGTTGATTATTAGGGAATTGTGTTAGAAAATATTGGGATCTTTTATTCTACATTGTTGTGACGTCATCTGTGGTGAATATTAGGTACTATGTAGATTAATATGGGATGTTATCGGATAGTGCTGTGATTTAGGGACTTGGTCGTGGGCGTGCGCGTGTGCGTTTTAGGGATTGTGCCAGAAGTAACATTTATCTATCTCTTCACTAATAAATACTTTTAATTACTCTCGCACGTTTTTACTATGGTTAAAAAAAGTATTTATGTCAGAAATTTTCCGTCCAGAAATTTTCGCAAATTGAGCAAGTTAGCCTTTATATTCGCAAATTTAAATTCTGACAGAATTGTTTTTTTTGCGGTTCGCAAATTAAATATTAATAAAAACCAGTTTTCTGTTGAAACTGTAAAGTGTTAACATCTTAAAAAAGAAGAAAAAGCACGAAATTTATTTATGTTGAAGTAAAAATTTTATGTTTATGGTTTGTGGCTACCATTTTGTAATTGCACTCTATTTGTCAGTAGTTAAATATCATTCATAAAATTTATTAAGGGTCTCATTATGTTATATACATTATATAAATGTAATTAAAAATTTAGAATTTAACTTTATGTAAAAATCTGAATATGAATCTCGTTAAGATTTTGATACATCAGTTTTATCTTAACGAGTTTTATATTTAGATTTTTAATGAAAGTGTTGATAAAGAAATTTCACGAAATAAGTTTATTAGGCCCATTTTTTTCTGACCACCAACCGATGAGTCACCATGACAACAAACGTGACGTCAAGCCAAACAACTTTGGGCGATCCTAAAAATGATGACTGACTAAAAATGATGAAAAGCCACCAAATTTTAAACCCTGAAAATGTATGGTTTGAAAGTTATCACAAAATAATAACAAGACTTCCTGCATCCGATTAGGGAAAAATATTTTTACCCATTTGTTACATAATCCTAAAGAACTTTATCTAGGCCAGCTGGTAATCTTCCTTTTTTTATTTGTCTTTTTGTCTTTTTCGTTTGCTCCTTTTTTAACGGTTAGCCTAGGCGTACTTTATTGTATTTAATCTATGTAATCTACACCTATGTAAATTTTTTTGGTATATAGTTTAAACATAACACAATGTGTATCATATCAAATCAAATGCAATTTTGTGTGTAACACCCCTCACCCCTACCAATCGATGCAAAGATGACTTCTTCTTTTTAGGTTTATTTTTATTAGTTTCCGTCTCAATACAAGCTGTCTCGAAATGGACGTTAGCGCGAAATTAATAAAATGATTTGATGTTCCCATAAAAAGCTGATCCTAGCTAGCTAGTTGGATCACAAAAAATTCGGAAGGCTGCCTTAAACTTACTTTCCAATAAAATAAAACTTTCTGAGGAACTGTCTATTCTCAGGAAACTTCGTAAACTTTTAGTAAACTTTTCAATCTCATCTCCAGGAATTCTTTTTGGCTTTCTGATATACGTGGTGGCACGAAAGAATTATTTCTGGCACTGGGTGGGCAAAATACCCACCTTTATGGGTTATTTTTAAAAGAGCCGTTTGGCTTGCTTTTCCAGTTTTTCACTAGCGCATTGAAGACTAACGAGCATAGTAGTAAACACATGCCGAGTGAACTCTTTTTAGCTAATCTGAATGTATGACAAAAAGTAGTTAACTAACTGGCTAGACACAGTCTTGGTTGCCTACTGGTTATGTAAAATCTAAATGTTTTATTTCCTAATATATTTTTATGTATTTCCAAAGTTTAACAGAACCTTCTTTGGCAACATACAAATCTTAATTATATTTATTTAAAGGTTTTTAATCTAACACATTATGGATGGATTTTTTAATTCAAACTTTTTACTGCAAGGTTGCTGGGTAGACTTTCGAGTATATTATAAACTTTACATGTCAGTTTAACTCTTTATTTAACTGCACCGTGCCATTCAAGATTGCATCTTCAACAGCTGGCACGGTAGTTTACAGGTGGACATTCAGTCTACGCATGCGCGATTTTCCGATTACTTTTCTTATAAAAGAACATGGCGCTGACCACCACTCTGTTTTAACAGCATTCATGCTTAAATGATTTTGGTAAATAAGACAATTCAAGAAACGTGCGGAACCGCTGACCATGTGTTTCAGTTCGTCATATGGGCATTCTTTCGGAGAAACTAACGTGTTTAGCTGGACGTGATTTATTTGGGGCAAATATTGCTTATGAAACTTGACAAAAAAATCCACCTAGTTTTTGTATAGCTGACAAAAAGATGGATTCCTGCAGTTACAGAGTTTTTACAGCATTGGTACAAGTTTTTTCTGGAAGATAAAAGGTTAAAACATTTTAAAAGAAACACCTTGACCACTGGCCACTTTTTTGTCCAGAGAAATCGGAGATTGAAGATTGTATAATTTCAATAGAATAAAAATGGCTACTGTCAGACACCAAAGGGTAATCAATATTTTTTTCTAAACGTGTACATCTAGAAATTAATAGAGTTAATACTTCACTGAACTGGATATGCTACCTGGTTATTATAAACTGTTAATAAAAAATATTTACAACAAAACACAAGTCTTTCAAAAATCATAAGCGGTTTTCCTGTGACTATGGTTATATGTATATATATAGCTATAGATATCTTCCTCATATATGCATACTAGCTAGCTAAACAAACTAGGTACCCAACATTTTGGGAAGCAAGCCATACAAATCGTGAGAAAAAGCGAGGCTTTTTAAGAGATTTATTGTCGACCTAAGCAAATATTTCTGTTTCTTTACGTATCAGTATTACCTCCTGTAATTTAGCCTTCTCGAAGTTTTTTTGTATGATTTGCTACCGAAAACCCAGGATTTAAACTTTAACTCTCTCTTCATAAAAATTCATTAATGTCTATCTCCTTAATATTTTTAACATGTCTACACTTGTAAAAATATGGGGTAGCCCCTTACTAAAAACAAAGAAGTAAAAAAACTCATTTGCTTTGTAAGGCGTTTTTTCTTTTAATAGTTGGCTTCATGCCTTTAGCTTCTGGGTGAACTCGAAGTAAATGTTCTTTAACCATTGCTTCCAATCTCCTACTATCTGGCTTCATCATGGCATAAGTTCTTTTCAAGTTGTTGAATTCAGCATGTATGCTTTCCCCTCCTTGCTCACTGTAGAGTCCAATTCCAATGCCCCACTTTTTAACAAACTCTACAACGTGATTTTCCAACAGGTGGAGTTTTGGTGTAATGCTTACATTTGGAAATGAATCACGTAAAAAGTGCATCACATCCTTAATTGAATTATCTATAAAATGTGTTTAAAATAATTTGAATAATTTGTTTCTTATGTTAATATGCACTAATTAAAATGTTCATACACAACCCTTGTTGCATCTTACCTAAATCTTGGATTTTTTGCTCATCAAATGCTTTGCATGAATTCATCAGATTATGACATTTTGAATACATGTTACATAATTTCTTGTATTTTGTAGCGATGTTTATGGAGTCATGATGAATGTCTGTGTTGACAAGCCCAGGAATCTCGAATACAAGTTTTGGTATAGAATTGCAAAGTTGGATTATATTCTCAACCTATTAACAGGTAAATTTTCACTATTATTATTTGTTCTCTATAATTTTAAAATGATACACAAAAACAGCATTTTTAGAGACAATTTATTAAGTTTATTTTTGTTATAATAGTTACCTTAAGCATTTTATGGACATGATTTCCAACGAAGGATTTTCCATGATATGCTTGCCTTTCCACGTTTAACTGCTGTAATGTTTCGTCTAACTTTCGGACTAGTGGGCCATCGTTTTTGCCAAAACTTTGTTTTTGCTTCAATTCAGATATACATGTTGTCTAAAAATATAAACATGATGAAGTTTTCCAAGTTTAAATTAACTGGTCTCGATTTGAGTTATTTAAACTTACTTTTTCTGTAAGTCTGTTCGTAAAGTGATCCAGTCTTGGTTCATAAACGGATTTTATGTATGTTTCGTTATCTGGATCTTTCAAGATGGCATCATGAATTGCATCATGTATAAAGCTGATCTTGTTTTCACAATCGAGACATTGATATTCCAATTCTCTTATTTTTAGTTGATCAGAAACATACTGGTCAAAATCACTTTGGCCTAATTTCTTATTTTCGATGGCCAAGAATCCAGCAATTCTAATATCTATAAGATGACAGTCATCTTCCAGCATTCTGAAAAATTTCAGATATGTCCCTAGTGAAATGTGCAACACTGGAACTGCAACCTAAAGGTAGGATGAAATTTTTTACAACATTGGTTACTTACGATGACTTGCATAAAAATAGGCATTATTACAAAGATTCCTTAGATTTAATTCTGTGGATAAGCCCAATCTGAGCTAGAACACTAAACAAAAGCTACTAAATATCAAATCTTAAAAATTTAAAAGATTTTAAATAATCGATTATGTAAACACATTTTCACCTGGTCAATTGGCACATTAAAGATCACATCATCAATAACATTATTGAAGTTTTTAGCATTCTTTATGTTTCCTCCTGCCTCGCGAAAGCCTTTCAAATCATTAGCTATGGATTCTAATGTGCGTTTAGACACACAACCTTGGCTGGCAATTGTTTTTGCATCTCCTCTTTTGTAATTGTGCAGTACAAGCAAGAATGTCGTCCTAAATTAAACTCGGTTTAGTAATGATTGTGCGCTTGCAATGTTGAAACACAAAAATAAGTACAATTCTTACCGTTTGCCCCTGTAAGTCCATAGATAGCACAAAGAAAAGCATAGTCACCAAAGATAAAGACACGTAAATGTTTTTGCCTAGTGTATAAATAACCGTTATAATTAAATCAATAAATAGAGAATTGTGGGTTATTGCTTTACTTACCTCCATGATGCATTTTGAAGTTGATCTATTTGCGCACTAAAACGACATAAACCAATCTTCATGTTAACTCTATAGTCTTTCGCTTCAAAAATGCTGAAAACAACAGTGTTGTTTTTACTATTGGGCCGATCGGTGTTACAAACTTGATACGACATTTTAAAGGATGAGCCACCATGGTCACCTCCAATTCACATGGATTTCATTTTTGAATTCTTTTCTGTTGACAATCATTGTGTTCCTGCAAAGAAATATTTAAAAAAGTAAATTTTTACAAAATTTTGCATAGATTTTTTGGGATTTATGGTACAAATTTTCATTACTGTAACAATTTCTCAAGATATCCTATTATGTGTGATGGTAAATCTTCTATGTAACACCATGCTGCTGCTCTAATCTCATATACTGCTTTTTTGTCTTTAACCTCAAAGCGAAAAGGTGTGTTCTCAGTAATAATATCGTCTCCTTGCCAACTTTTCGCTATTTTCCGTTGCTTAGATTGAGATGCCGTGTCAATGTCAAATGTTTTAAGCCACTTGTAGCAGAAAACTTTACATATTAATAGCTTATTAAAATCATAAAATAAAATGCCTTGGAATACCCTGGGAATTTAATCTTTTAACAGGGTGTAAACTTCCCATAAAGTATATACAATATGGCAAAAAAGTTAAGTCTTGATATACCTTGCCATTGTTTTCATTTTTTCCCAGGGAATACCCATATCGACTTTCAGTGCAACCATTGCCTCGGGGGTAATCGCTACTGATGAGATGTTTGAGTTTTTCAAAATTTCTATCCTATCCTCATGCCGAAATGATTTCAGCAGATGTGATGTTTGTTTTAATGCATTTTCAGCTCTTCCTCTTTGTGACCATTATTTGATGTTTCAAGTATTGCGTTCTTCTCCTTAGGTGTCTGGTGCTGATTGGTCCAATCTTCACAGCTTTAGGCGTGGATGTTAAAATCAAGGACTAGAGAAGAATATCCTGATTTTACTTTATTTTTTTGTACAATATTTTTTTAAGAAAAAACATACATGCATACATATTATATATACATGTAATGTTTAAACTACATTTTTATATGACAGTGTGTCTAGCAGACCCTGATAACCTTTAATAACCCTGATTTTCAACAAGTGGCTTACTCTCAAACATTTTATGCTGTACAAATAAGAGTCAAAATTTTTCGACCATAAAAAATAATTTGATCCAATAAATCGCTAGACTGTATGAAACAAATCAGAAATTAAAAGATTTTAAATGGTTTTGTATAAGAACACGTGTATACGTTTTTATAAGTAATAACTTTTTGGCTTTTGAAAATCCACCAGCCCTTTTTAATTCGATAAGAACACAATTCCTGTTTCTCATAAATACATATACACGTCTTTTAAGAAACATTTCAGGCTCAACCAAATGCTTAGGTTTCTTTAAAAAAAACGTGTACTCGTAATTTTCAAATCATGATAGAACAATTTTTGTAACGAAAAATAATAAAATTACCCTGGATCCACCAGTCTTGAACTCGATACTTTGATTTGGGAGGTTTGATTGTGCCATTTTGTGTTTTATGACAGTAAGGGCAGTGTATTCCAACTCCCTTGAAATCTCTTCCCTTTCGTTGAGTGGAAACGTTTGGTTTAGTTCTAATTTACCGTAACATTGTGTTTCGTGGTCACTTTTCTCCTTTATGTTTTTGATGGGGAATAATCTGCCACATTCCTTTTCACAGCTTACCTGTAAGCAGCTAACCATATCTGCATGTGAAAGAGAAGGCAAGACCATTCCCACTTTAACTGGGCGGAGGCAGCTGGGACAAGTTGTGTCAGACTCTTTTTTGCCCTCAAAACGTTTTACCACGCAAATTAAGCAGAAACTGTGCTGGCATGGTAATAACACTGGCCTGTGTAAGATGTTATTGCACAGTTTACATACACAAAGATTTAAGTGGGCATTCAATATTTCATTCAGTTCTGAGGGAGGAATATGTGGTAGCTGGTCTTATGTGGGAGTATCTGCTAATAAATTTAAAATAACCTCCCTGGTCCAAATAATGTTATTGCTGGAAGGCCTCCCAGATTTTTTTTTCTTGGCTGGTCGACCACCAAGGGAAACTTTACGCTTATGGTTGCATGTCTTGCACTCTGTGTCGCTGTGCTGTTCCCAAACAACATTTCCATGGAAGGGAGTGGAGCCTCTATCTCGTATATTTTTCAGTGTCGAGTGACATTTTTGGCATATTTTATCCGGGTGTAACGCTGGATTGTCCTGTGTCACATCAATAAAATGGGAACTCTTTATGCTTTCACTAAGACCTGCTACTTTGTATGTATATTTAGTCAGTATTAAACCACAAATTCGGCATAGTTTTGACAAACTGGTAGCATGTATCTCAGCCATTTTTGATAACAGAAAAACGATAAGTTGGGTGTGTTTGAAAAACTATTCTAACTTCCAGTAAAAAAGTGGCCAGAAGTACAAATTTTAACCACTGAATGCTAAAAGGTTCCTCTTTATTACTTAAGTTCTGGTTTTGCTGGGAAAACTCTTGAATTTTCACACCAACCGTAAAAAAACAGCGTTTAAAATGTTTTTTAAAAGTTTAAAAATTCCCGCAAAATCGTTCTGTTTGTTGTAGCAACTTAAATGGGCGACCTAAGACATACGTCCTGGACACACGTTCTAAACTCTATATTACAAGTCGCACTAGTTTTTAAGTTATTGCAGTCTGTGCATACCCTACTCTTATCGCTTGGGAAGAAAAATCACGGATTTTGTTTACAAGTTTTGACGCATACGCAGTCTGAATGTCCGCTTCCGTAGTTGCATTGAATGACCGTGTGGTCACTGTGATATCATCTTAGGAATCTTTTTAAAAGGCGGTAAACATAGTAAAAATTTGCAAAATAATTCCAAGCGGGGTTGACCTTAAGTGCCGGTAGAACGTGTTGAACAACCAGGTTAGGAGACTTAAGGACAGGTTGACGGCGCGTCAAGAATTCTATGGAGCGTATGCAGCAATAAAACCTTCCACACATTAAACATCAGGTTGAGTGCTAAGTGTAGTTGAACTGTGCTGCACATCAAGGCGGAGCACTGTAGTAATACGGTATGTCGCAAATACAGTGAAGCGCTAACAGTGTACAGCGTTTCAGGTGCAAGGTTATCAATAAACTATCTATTTAACAAAGTTTATATCACAGTGAAAAGTAGATGTAGGTAGCTATTTTATTTAGTAGCTAGGTAGCTACATGAAACCTTAACCCAAGTTTCAGCTTAGTAGAAATTAGATTGGTGAATATAACGCAAAAGCAAATAATAGCGTTGGGCTAGGATTAGAAGCACGTGTATCAAACTGAATAAAATATAACAAAACTGTGTAAATACTGGTAGCTCTGCCCTCTCGCGAATATTCCGATAAGTAGATTTTCGCCCATGCGTTGCAAATTACGGTATTGTTATTTCGCGCATAGATTTGCCCATCTGTTAGCATAAAGTAACTTACTTAGACAGGGGGTTAAAACAATAATTATAGGTGCGATTATAATATGTTTTTGATTTAATAACCTCCCTAGTTTCTAAACAAATAAAATATCGCTATTGTTATAGGGAAGGTTTCTGAACGTGTTTTTGCTGAATTATTTTATTTTGCTTTCCTGACGTTATTTATGCTATTATTGTTTAATAACAATACGAGCTGTACGGTATGTTAGGTCGTTTTAAACGAAACAGACAACAACAATAGCAATGCCCGTGACATTGCCAGTACATTAATTTATAACAAAGCAATTACATTCCCTGTGGTTTAAAAACCGCTCATGACAAGTCAAATTCCTAGCTAATGAAATTATTTGTTCCAATTAAAAATGTTAGCAAAAGTTTGATAAAATACAGAACGTAGCTTTTAGTAGATGTTTTCAAAGAAGATAATTATCGAATATTATCGACTTATTACTATTATTATTCGGGTTACGATCTTTGCGTATATATTTTCAGCCAGAACACACACGTCGCACTTGCCATCTACAAATATTATGACATCTCCACCAGAAGCAACGTCTGTGGCATATTCTTACTTTTCTATATTGACATCTTTTTCGTGGGCCTGCAAATCGTCTAACTCGCCTCGGTCTTGAAGGCAATGTTACCTTAGATGGCTGTAATATATGTCTTCTTCTTCGGTTCCTTCTTCTTCTCCCTGCTTCAGCAAAATGCAAGCACGAGAGCAACAGCAAACAAACACATGCGATGATGAGAAACGTCTTCATTGTTCTCGATACGACTGTGTTTAAAACTTTTATATTATTACCCAAGCTCTTTATGCTGGAACAAATGGGTTGTTTGTGTACTCGTAGACAAGATCTAGCGAAATGAATCTATTTGTAAACCATAGATACCATAGAATGACTATAGAATGATAGATTGTCAAACAATAGATTTATTGATAAATAAGTTCCTTTGACAAAAGGAACATTAATAATAAAAATAATTAGGAGTGAATGTTGAAGATTTAATTTGTTTGTGTAACAATTTAGAAGACAAAATAAAAATTGTTTTTAAGTACAAAAAAATTGTTTTGTAAAGTTTGCTGAAGATATTACTGGTGTAAACAATTCCTATCTTTCGGAAGAGCCAATGGTCACCGTTACGATTTTACCATATACACGCCATGTTGTTTACGTCTATCTCTTTTACAGGCTGTTACTGACTTGTTGCTTGTTGACTATCCATCTGGAAAAACCAGGCTAATGTGATTGGTTGTTAGGCTATTACACCACTTAAAATCAAAAGTTACGTTTAATCACGTTTTCTGTTCTATTAGAACAAGATTTGTCTCGGAAACTATAGTTATTAAAATATTCCCTTTTATTTTCATTTTTTATGTTTATTTAGGATTCATTGGCATTCATTTAAATTTCATTTGATTCGACGAGTTCAAACGGAAACTTGATAAGCACGAAACATATTTTGGAAGGATCAATTGTTAACAGAAAAAGTGAACTAACTAATGACATGTTTTTATCCACTACTGCTTCTTTTTATCTTCAATGTACACTTCTTTAGTCTACCAGTATTACTTTCGAGAACACGCGCCTTATCAGTATGCGTATGTTACAGCTAAGAGTTTGTAAGCAACTAAAATGACACCTATAAGGCAATCGCCCGATAAGGCAATCGTCTTGAAACACACCGCAACATAGCAACTGCTTTGTTAAACCACTTCCTAGGTGTGACAACAAAACAGTCAATTACCAATACGCGATTTTAATCTCGTATATAATGTCAATGGAAACTAAAAAAAAACTTCTGTTGATGTTATTTACAAATGAGCAATTAAATTTCATATGTTATATCAATGGAAACTGAAATAATTGTCTTTCAAAATTGCTTAATGTGAACTGATAGTAATTAACTTGGTTTCTATTAACTTGGTTTCTAAACGTATGATAGCATAAGCAATGTAACTGTAACTTCCTACTATCCCTTTTCGCAGCTGTTGAGGTATTCAAAGCAATGAATAATATTCCACATTTTGATGACTTTACATTACATTTGCGTAATACAACACACAGTTACAAATATAAAATACATTTTCTAATCGCAAATCCATTGATGTTTTTACTACAGCAATTTCACAAGTATTTCATACTTTAATTTTCAGCCAGAGCACACTCTTCGAACGTGCCATTTACAAATGGTACTGCATCCCCACCAACTGCAATATCTTCGGCACCTTTTAAATCGTTTATATCCGCATCGTTTACGGGCACTCGCAATTCGAAAATTCCTTCTACGTGAGCTCCTTCTTCGCAAGGTCCTTCTTCTCCCACTTGCATCGCCGTATTCGAACTGTGATATTGATATCAACACCAGGCATAACATGATTACCAGCAAAAGGTTCCTCATCTTCTAAATCTAAATAAAACCTTTTTTTCATATGTGGACACAGGTTCGATCATCTGTCGACGCAATTCGCATATGTTTGAAACAGACGGCATAAAAATATATATCTATATATAATTACCTGTTGATGTTATTCAATGTTCTTCTCAAAAAAAGCTGAATTAAAACAATGAAGCATTGACTCACTTGTCAATATTGTCAATATTTTGTATACAGGTCAGGTAGCTCATCACTCTGGAAACTAAACTCTGGTTTTGACATGAGAAAAATACAGTTAATTACTAGTGAGCGATTAAATCTCAAATATTATGCCAATGGAAACTGAAATAATTATCTTTCCAAATTGCACAATGTTAACTGATAGTAATTAACTTGGTTTCTATTGATGAAAGTAAAACATATGATAGTACTATAACTATAACTTCCTACTTTCCCCTTGCGCAGCTGTTGTGGTATTCGAAGCACACGGCTGTTTCAGCGGGCAATATTTCGGAAACTCAGACTGCGCATGTCTAAACATTTTTTTGAATTAGGACTAGGGCGAGATCCGTTAAAATGTAAACATATTTTAGGCTAGCTAACCTTTATTTGAATACAGCTTTATACCCATTAAACACACTGAAACCTTAAAACTGAGATTTGATAACAAAATTTATTCATTTATCAATAAAATTTTGAAAAAATTATTAAGTTTCATTTGTTTATCAGCTACCACAACAAGCTTAGATTTTATGTCTTTTTTTTAATGAAAACAGATACCCTCTCAATCCTGTTAAATTCTTGTAAATACGAAGTTATCCTGGCAATAAATTTGGTTAAAAGAGGTAGTTGAGGCTTACGTGAAACCTATAAGACATTAATTTGAAGTTTATCAGTACTTTAGAAAAGATTATAGTCTGACAAAACACGTTTTTTTAAAAAAAATTTTGTTAAATTCAACATGGCCACTATAGAATTTCACCTAGCCTTGATAGGAAAAACGTTCTACATGTTCAAAGAACTTTTGCATAAAAAAAGTTGGGGAACAAAATTTTGTCCCACACTTAGCTATTTCTTGGATAGCTGTTTTAGTATGTCGACCGACCTTCACATTACCCGAGACAAACCGGGTTGTTAGCTACTGATATGTACCTCTTGTGTACAAGGAAAGTTTTTAAACCAAATTTAATTTATATATAAGTAAAAAATTATCAATTTTACAAAATCCCAAGTGAGAATGTTTTAACCTTGGCCGACATGTAAGTGATTTTGTCGCTAGCAGGGTAATGTCGATTTGAAATAACTTTTTAAAAAGAATGCTCAGCCGAAGTAAACATATGTTTTAACATTTTCCGGCAAACCAAGAAAATTCTTCCAAATATACTAAGCTTAGGCATTTTAATCCTATTGTAACGACAAATTTTATTCCCTTTATTTCAGGCTAAGTATACAGGAAATACAGGAAATAAAGCGCTGTAAGTACAGAATCAACAGGATTCTGTACTTACAGTGCTTTAGTAAAATGGGCAGTTTTTTAGACATTTTATTTTAGGGGGCATTTTTATTACTATTAAAGCAACTCCTTGACTTTTACATCTATTTATACAACATATAAAAGTTAGTCTAGGAACTTTCTTTAGCCAGACATGGTGGTCCCAATTGCAGCATCTAGCTAGCAAGCTATGTAGAGCTAGCTAAAGGTTTGAACAAAATCACAAAAAGAATAAAAATAACCTATAATTGTGGCTGAAAAATTGTTTGAACTCTGCGTAATAATACTACCTAGCTTGTGAATGTTGGAGCAATAGGTTGTCCTACTTACTAGGTATATATTAAGGTATATAGCTATCTATTCCATCCATGTTTGTCCACTTTTGCACTTTTGTATATATTACCCATTTAGCCCAGCAGCTACACACAAGATTATCTAAAAGAGGCATTGCGTACGGTATTACAAACAAATATTTTGCAGAAAAATTTAGGCTAAAAACGAGCCATTTTTAACATTAAAAGTAAAGTTATATCATTATGGTGCCTTTAGGTTTAAATACTCAGTATATTTGACCCTACCAGTAAATAACAATACTAATAAATTAGGAATTAAGTCCATTACATGCCAAAAAAAAAGCAATTTTTTACACTTTTAGCACATTTTTTACCAAAAGTTTGTCAAAACAGTAATTTTTCAGAAGTACTGATACAAACTTAATTTTTTCTTTACCTGTTAGATTGTTCTCTAAGCTTTCTAAAAAGGTATGCCGCACTAGCTACATAACTTCACACTGGCCACAAATTCCAAATGGTTTAGTGTAACTTTTATTTTCCCAATTTCGATAAAAAATGTATGGCTAAATTAGACCAAATTTGCCCAAGCTTCTTCTAGCTCGTAATAATTTGAACGTGCCATTTACAAATGGTACGACATCTACACCAACTGCAATATTTTCGGCACAATCTAAATCGTTTATACCCGCATTGTTTATGGGCACTCGGAAATGCAAACTTTCTTCTACGTGAGCCCTTGCTTCGCAAGCTCCTTCTTCTCCCACTTGCATCACCGTATTCGAACTGTGATATTGATACCAACACCAGACATACATGATGACCAACAATAGGTTCCTCATCTTTTAAATTCGCAATTCGCATATGTTTGAAACAGAGGGCATAAAAATATATATCTACCATTATTTTTTACAATCTTCGCGGTTTGATGTGTGGTGAAACTCTTGACGCTGACTTAACAATAGTTCTTTCAACTATTGCTTTGGCAAAGTGGCCATGACAAAACACGCATCCTACAAGGAAACACGAAACAAGTGGAATGACACGAGAGCGGTAGCCGTTGTTTTAAAGTATGGACCCTACGCAAGGAGAAAGCGAAAGCACGCATCAACTTTACACATGAAATGATATGCATTTTTTAATACAAATAATAAGCAGATATTGCAGGGCCGTTCGTACGAACGAGCATGCAATATATGCTTTATTATATACCTAACATCTCTTTTTTTGTCAGACATTTTTTATTTTTCGATTGCATTTTTGCAAAATGAAAGGCCCATGAAAGGGAGTAACGATATCTCGATTTCGTTTTTGTGTTGTGTCATTGCATTGATGATTCGAACGTTTTACGGAAGTCATTGCATTGCAAATTGAAAATACCAAAACAAGCGTAGAATATCGCGTCAGTTATTGCACGGTTGTACGGAACATTTAGATTTATTGTATATAAAAAAGAGTTGACAGGTATATAATAAGAGATGGTATTTTTGTCTTGCTCGTGCAATAACAAGATTGACGATAAAAGAATTTATATGCCCTTGCGACGAAACAGATAAAAAAATAGATTGTCCTTACTCAATAAATTCGCAAAACGTATTTCAGTACAGAAACACAAAACTCAAGCACACTCAAAAAAAATATTTCTTTGAAATAAATATATTTTATTAACTTTTGAAACAGCTTAGTCTCACGTTTAATTCATTAACAAGACGGCGTTCAAAATAGTTTTTCTCTGTAATACAGATGCACACTTAGTAAGTAAGAACAGCCTATGTCCTCTTTGCGTAACTCGTTGCGTCCCAATTTGGTAAATGTTCATTGATCGCATCATAAAAATTTGTTTGGTTGACAAAAGCCTATCTTCGATTTGAACTAGGCTAACACAGGTATGTGTTAATATGAGCGGGGAATAATATGGTAATCAAAGGCTGTATTGTTGTCATTTACTGTCTTTATATATTTGGCACGGTACGACTGCACGGGAGCGTCCCGGAAGGAGGAAGGCAGAAACGCTTAGCTTAACAAATGCACCTTATAAATCGTACTATTAGAAAAAAGTTAAGTAGATTGGCATAGGATAAGATGGTTACGGAAAACGGCAAAAAGTGCTGAAATCAGTAGGTAGATGTTTAAGACAAATGTCGTTCTTGTTTGGTTTGCATAGCAAAGATTTTGCTTCACGAGCTGCAAGAAATATTTAGTATGTCACAGCATGCGTACATGTAGCCGTTTTCAAATATTCCGAAAAGTACAAAACTTATGAAAACGGTTAGGTACAATGCACGCATTCTGAATAAACAGAAAATATGAACAAGAGGCCAACAAGCTTACCCAAAGATTGATTGAAAGAAAAACAGTGAAAAAAATATTTAAATCAGTTGCATTAAACGTAAATTAGTTGTGACGTTAGTTACAACTTATTTAGTCATACTGCCGAGCAAAGTATGAGTGCAAAATTTTGCCTTACCATTTCTTTCTCGTCATTAATAAACGAACGCACGGTATTAAAAGTAACATATTAGGGAGTTTTTATTATAAAGTACATGCGACCACAGAGACGCAAATAATTAAGGCATAAATATAAGAAATGGCGGCGTGTTGGCGATAGTGAAAGCTGGGTTGATAAACAAGATATACTTGTCAAAAGAGAAAGTAAAAAATGACATTTTTATTTTAAGTTTTGCAGAAGACGCAAGTATATTGTCTTTGGAATGCTATTTAGCTTATGGAATTTTTTCGTAGTTTAGTTGCAGCAAAAAAGTCTAGCCAAAGGTCAAAGTTATAATGTTTATGTTATGAAATACAGAAAGTTATTTATAAAGTTAAACTTGTACCTAGTTTCGACTCATAAGTTTTTTGTAATTTCGTCAAGTTATTATATTTCTTTAAAAAAAAAAGATATTCATTGACTTGTGTCTACAAAATTTCTGTTTATCGTCCATGTTTTTGCGAGAGATTCTTGTTTCGCATGCTCAAAAAACAACAAAATATAAGTTGAATAATCACAAGGGAACTTTCTTCAGCTTTTCGTACCTTAAATGTGTGTTAAATTGTTTTGGCTTTACTTGTGTGTTAGGTATGTTTTAAGGAAAGCATGACTGATAAAGGTTCTAACATTTCTTGTCTATTTATTAACTTATGAGTTTACTAGCTGCGAATAAAAAAAGACGGCGATATTTTCAGTATGTATGAAGTGCGATTTGATTGATCAACTGCGTCCTAATATAGATTTTAAAAACTTTTGAAAAAAAGCTGAGCCTACAAACATGACGGGCGGTGAGAACTTTATCGTCAATTTATAGATATCTGATTCAAAAGGTGCAAAAAATTTTACATGCAAAAAACGTGCAATTATCTTGAATGTTGTAATGGTTTTAGGTGTTTTAAGTCTGGTTACGACTCTCGTTCTCCTTCCTCCGCCCCCGCCCACCACTCCTTCTTCAAGTGTATTTTCCACTTCAGCGCAAAAACTTAAAACCATTCCAAACATTCCAATATATATTCCTATATTTTTCAGACGTCGCTTTGTATAGTTAAAACATAGTAACTCAGCTTCGACGGGAAACCTGAGTATCATCTCTAAAGAACTTTTGACTTGTTTCGTCTGAATGTCTTCGGTCGACTTGTTTTTTACCTGTGAAACAGACTCTCTTATTAAGAATTTTTTTTAAAATTCGTTATCATAACATCCAGCCAACTATGATTTATTATTTTTGTTATCAAAGAACAATTGAGATTATAAGTACAAATATTTGTATTACTTAACAAAATAATTTCTTTCATCGATATATTAAAGTACAAACACGCTCTAAATTGTAAGCATCGTTAAGTAGCTCGAGAAAGAAAAAAAACAGATGGTTTTTTATTCTTGTTGCCAAAGTTGACGATTTTAGAGGAATCGAACAAAGAAAAAATTAGAATCTGTGGTAAAACTGTTGTTGTATTACTAAACTAGAACTAACAAGATTTTCAAATGCTCTTTTAAGCTTTTGATAAGGAAAGAGCGTTAGAAGAGACATCTATACTGAATATGTAACGGAATGGGGTAGATAGCTAAGAAGTCAGTAGCTGTTCGTAGTCATAATGATAAAAGTAATTTGAAGCAATTGGGATTAATTAAGAAACAGAAATAGTTTATTTCTATAAACTAATCGTGAGCCCGTGAAAATACCACGAGGGAAGGCCCGTCGTAATATTTTCCACTTCGCTATTCCATGCATCCTTGCCTGGCTTCTAGCGTGAAATAATGAAATTTACTTCGGTAGGGACTTTATGCTTGTAGGTGCGATAATGGCGTTCTCGATTACAAAATTCGTGGGTTTTTTAATTGACTCACAGACAGACAGCGAGAATAATATTTAGAGATGTTATGTTCTTAATCATTAATATCTTCCCTTAGTTATCTTTAGCAGTTTCTTTAGTCAAAGTTAAAAATGAATATGTTAAAAATTTCACTCCTGCTCGTGTTGTTTACTCTTGTATATGCAGGTAAGACTTCATTTAATGCTCTTGTAGCCATCGAAATCTATAGACTAGTCATCCTCAAAAAATTTGTTTCTGCTTACATTGAGAACCTAAATTTTTGAAAGTACTTTACTGGTGAAAAGTTACTTTCCATCACTTTCTTGATGCCAGTCCTCCTCAATAATTTACGACTATTTTACGACTTTTCATCGATATTCCATTCTCAGGTTTTCATTTTATACGGTGCATGTGGAGTTGTCAATTAGAGTGTTATTGCTGTTTCTCTTAAAACTTCGCTAATATATATATTCATTCAGCAGCATGATGTTAGCATTGCAGCTGAATGATTCAATTAGCTGTTGTTAGATATGTGTAAGACTCATCAGTTAACAAAACATGTTTTTCTCTCAGCACCTCGTGATAAAGTTTTGCAAGATAATTATCAAGAAGTTGTAGACGAGTTGTTTAACCACAAATTGATCGACAACTCAGGTTGGTGAATCTTTTATATTGAGAGTTTGTAAGGAGACCATGACTTACTTTTTCTTTGTTAGAACGTCTGCAGAAAAATAAAGACGTTTATTCATCTTCTACGTTTTTGTGAGTTATTTAAAATTTATTAGAATGAACACACCAAAAATCTCTTTAATTTGTACGCCATATTACGACCACGAGGACAACATTTATATGGGCAAAAATAACTGTAGTATTTAGCTACAAGAAAAATAGGATTGTTGAGAGAAAAAAGTGACGAAATATACGGAGAAAATATTTTCAATTAATTTACATTTCTATCATTAATAAAGTTATGAATAATTCACTAAACAAAAAAGAAATGAAATTAATTTCCAATTTCATTATTACATGCTCCGTTGGAGCAAAATTCTTGAAATACATCTATCAATATTTATAGGCTATGGACATGAATTAAAAGATAACGATATTCGTGACTTACGTGATCTTAACGAGTGGCTTGGTGATAACGACCAAAAATAATGAAGAACTGTAAGTATCTCCTTTTGACAGTTGCCACGTATTTAAATGTTATAATTGAGACTTGGTTTAAGGTGGAAGCGACATGTACGGTATTACCTCATCGTTGTTGTTGTTGTTGTTGTTGTTGTTGTTTCTGTTGTTTTCACACCTGAGCACTTAACGGGACATGCATGTGTATTTTGGAACACTTAGCGGGACACGTTCATTTAGCGGGACATTTTTTGTCCCGCTAAATGTTTAAGGCTGAAACAGCGTAGTTTAGGCTAATTAACACGTTTTCATAGCTTAGACGATGTCCCGCTATGTAGCAAATTTCGCTACAACAGACTTTGTAATTTGAGGCACTTAGCGGGACACGAAGTAGCTCGCCTAAAAATCAAAACCGTTAATCAAAATATATTATATCTGGTATGAAATGGTTGTCATTGGTAAAAGTAACATTTGTATTGTAGCAACACTTGTTAAAACAGCTTTAAATATTTTACAACAAACCCCGGCATATCGCGCACATATCGGGACATCTAATGCACTTCCTCGTGAAGGCACTTAGCGGGACACAAAATTTAATATTTACATTTGAACTAGTGGATTAATAGCTGCAATATATCATATTGAATTTAATTATTTCCAAGCAATCTAGGCCTATTGCCACCTTTATTAACTTAAGAAGTATGGTTTGTATTTATAAAACATAATACCGCATGAGCTGGAGCTTTCTGCAAATCAAATCGCAATATCAATTCTTGTCCTAAAAATCTCTTTAGTTCGCAAGTGCGTGAATATCATAACCTACGCAGCAATTTCGTCTGTAAAACTGATGAAATTTATAGCAGATGACGAACACTTTCCCCAATGAAAATTTGACTGGACGAATTTAAACGAAAATGCAAAAGTGAAAATTTGTTATTTTGTTACTTATCTTCTAAAAATGTCTAAAGTTTCTGAAATACAAAGCTTCTTTGATCAATTCAGGAGATCCAGAAAGTCTCAAGTCGATTGGGTTCTTAAATATCTCAAGTAAAAATATCCTCGGTGAAAGTTTTCCCTGGCTAAAACCCCCTATAAGGTATCTATAAGCTTTCCTTACGATAACTGTCGAAGAAAGAAGGGCAATCGTTATACTTTTGCATGTGAAAAAACTGAACTCTGCATAAATTGTTTACGAACTGTTAAATGCCAAAGCCTGAAATATCTATGGATATGTGAATGTAGGATATACATTTTCTGCTTTCACTTTTGTTAACCATTGTTTTCTCACTTGTCTATTCAGAGAACAATTTTCTGGTCTATTATCTACCGCACTTTCAATGTATTTTCTAACTACGCTGATCTTTTGAGAGAGTTAATCTCATGTAATACCATACGAATACAATAATTACAAGGCTGATGGACAGTTGTAGGGACCCAGTTGTCTTATCTTTTCTACTTTATAGTGCACAAGTTATTTTTTAAAATAGGTGTTCTTAAAACAGATCCACAAACGAATGTGCATCTTCTATTTCTTCCTTGACGTTCAAGTGGAGCAACCAAAGTTCAAGTGGAGCGGAGTGGAGAATTAGTATCTCGTTTGCAAGCGAGATACTAATAACATTTAATTTACATTGGGTGATTTCTACGTCATCATCGAGCTTTTTTCAGGCAAATTTTGTGTTTAGAGAAACTACCTTCAGGGGATTCGAACCCACGACCTATTAGCCAACTGAGCCATTACGCCTTAAGTTAAAAAGTTTAATTAGACGGCTTTTACATTAATCATTTGCAAAACCGGTTCGACGGCTGGCGAATTATGCCGCTGAACGCAAAATGATTTATTGATGCGTAATACAAAAGTTTTTTGGTTTTTTTTTTTGCAAAATGATTCCTCATAAAGAAATAAAGTTGTGTTGTGTGTTTCAAGTTCTAAGAATAATCCTAATGAATTTTCCCATTATGAAATTTCATAAGAATTTTTAGGTGGTAGTTTCGAAAAATGGCCAAAGGCTCTCAGAGGTATGGGACCTAAAAAATTCACATGCAGGTGTCTAATAAATAAATATAAAAAGTCAGAAGTATCATAGCCATGCATCATATCCCTTACGCCAGGAACAGCTGTGAATCAATTTTTAGGTTTTGTGAAATGACCCCGTTAATATATTTAAAATATATTGCTGCAGGGATAATGTGTAATTGACATTGACATGCGAAATAGTTTATGCAGCTCCTGCATCATGTCACTGCTTTTATTTAACTTAGTGGGATTTGCAAAAGTGCTTGTGGTTTGTTTTGTTTCTTCAAGCACACGAACTAATAACGCATACATGCTTTTTATATAAGAATATCAAAATTTTAATTAGGCTGGTAATTTTACTTATTTCCCTATTGTTCGAAGCAATAGATCTATTTTTTTAAACTTTACATTCCTGACATAAGCCTATTTATAAAATAATTTTTATTTGTCAAGAAAAAAATCCAGAAATGTGAAACTATATTAGTACTATTAACACAAGCACTTGAGATAACAACTATTTTTTTTGCCAACATTTAAACTGTTTAAGATCCTTCGCTCTCAGAGTAGTTCCCTTTGTTATAATGAACAAGAACTTATTTTTACAGTTTTTTATTATATATTTTCTCTGCCATGCATTACACTAATAATTCAGCGAAGGGAATTTGAAGAAAAAGTTTTCGCTCACGATACTCCATCTCCGTAAGAATTGTTTTTTAGTAGGTGAAAGTGACGACCCATATGCTTTTTCTCTTACTGGGATAGGTTGGGTTAGCGGTGAAAAATATTATCTACGATTTACCTTTTCCACGTTGGCTGAATGTGTTATTACTGAAAAAGTGTTTCTTGTTATGGCTAAAAGCAACGCAAGTAAACTATATTGTTGTACGTTATAAAGTGGGAAGAAGCCTTTAATAACTGTGTTATCAAAAATGTTTTAACAATAAAAGTGTTAAATCTGAGCATATGATTATTAAACTAATTAACTCATATCTAAAATTAGTTCACAAAAATATGAAAGAAATAAAAGCATAAAAATCTGATAAAAGTATGAAAAGAAAGTACGTACATTACGGCGAGTCAATTTCCTCCTCTTTTGCTAAAGAGTGCGCAAAATAATATTGCATACTTCTGATCTTTGCGTTATTTTTTCTGTAAAGAAACATAAAACTAACCACACAGATCTGTGATTTTCTTGTTTGAAGAACTTCGCCTCTATCTTTGGCCATGAGTACTTTCGCGACTTTGGTTAGCTCAATTGTTAATTCTTCTTGCCGATACCAAGCTTTATGCACGTCCACTGAGTGGCATAAATGATAGCTAACCGAGTTCAACTCTCCTTTCGTCATATCAAGTAATTGGAGTAATGTCACCATACGCTTTCTAATTTTAGGTAATAAATTCTGGCTTTTTCAGGTTAGCCTTCAATGCTACTTCATGTACAGCGTCCCATCCACGAATTGGGTCCATTGACCCTCGACTTGGTCTTGGAAACACGAGAGGGTTTTCAGAACTGACTCCCATAGTGCAGTTATCTTTCTGCAATTTCTCGTTAAAAATTACTTGCACACGCCTCTTTCTCTTGAATTACTTCAATATCCTCCTGTCTTTTCCACTGCTCACACCCGTTCCAGTCATTCTCCGCTACGCTTGGCATTAAATGTAATAATTCTAAATACAATAATCTTTTGAAGCCAACTCCATTCATGCAGTGTCATTCCACGATCTTGTGTTAGAACCTCAAATTGATCGAGTAGATAATCTCCAAGTTGATGGATATTTGCAGTCAAGAGCAAAAGTTCAGGCGTCTTATCTTTCCTCGATTCTATTGTAGACAAAGCGTGTTTAGAATAAATGTGCCAGTACTCTTTAAACAATTCCAAAAACAAGCGAGCATCCTCTTTCACTTCTTTATTTTTTGAACAAATACCCCAAGCTCGCTTAGTACATGCAATTGCGTCAAGGGACCGTCCAACTCGCAATAAGAGGCTTGGAACACCTACTGCGTCGTTACCTTTATTCTCAACCAAGATCTTTAATGGCGCTTACACTCTTTTTTTTATAAACATAACGCTTATAAGCATACTTAAGCTCAAATTTCTCTGAAACTAAGCATAATGCTAATCATACCTTGAAGCTCAGAACATACCTTAACAACCAAAAATTTCGGCCTATAAAAGTTCGGCGGAAAAAATTTCGGACAGATACAATTATCGTTTTCTCTAATTTCTGCTTTTTATGTCTAGGTTTTTTTAACTTAAAGGAAACGAAAAAAAAAAGAATCTATCTCAAATAGTTTTAAAATTTTTTTCAGAACACGCAGTGTAGCCTTACGCAAATCCAATATGAACTACCTGAAAAATTGTTTTTTTCTTCACTTTTTCACACTTTCTTGCACTACTACCATCGTCATCATCTAAAATGTTTTTGACACTTTTGCTTTATTTAAGATTGCCAGCAGTTACTTTATTAATCTGTTAAAGTTGCATGCGAAATGCAATAGATTGTCGTGATGGATAGAATTTAACTTACCTCGTATAATATCATATTTTTCGTTTTCATCCATATGGATCACATCAAAAGAATCACTTTGTTCTTTAAATGCAGAAAGAAAGAAGTTAAACAATAATGATACCATGACAAAAACGGTGAATTTTTTTTAATTCGGCGGTTCGAGCAGGTAACCGGTAAATTTTAACGCAGCTTCTGAAACGAGATTAGCCTTTGCCTTAAGAGATTGTATATAGTACTATAAAAATATGGTTCTTAGTATGCATGCATATATTCATATTATTTCGCATATTCTAACCTTCGTTTTGACTTGGTAAAATGCGTTCGACAATGGAGCTTATTGTCATATTTAGATTATCACCTTCGTCCGAATCCCCAAAATCAAATAACGATTTCGACTGAACATTCTTGCTTTCTTTTATTCTTAGCAGTAATTGTCTTCTTGATTTAATGTGGGGAGGTATTTCTGGACTTTTCGCGGAATCGTAAGAGTCTGATGATTCATCACTCGTCTCAGGATTAAAATTACTGTCGCTGGTACTTATACTTTCCCTCTCAGTTAAATCTTCGTTCTATGCATTGATCTATAATATTCTTTAAAATCGTAACCCATGCATTTAAAAAACACTTATCTCCAGAAAACAATATACTCACTAGGACAACTGACTGTGACGATCTCAATTCGCTATCACCAAATAGTGCTTTTTCTTCTTCTAAGTCGACTTCATTTTTGGAACCTGGGACAACCTAAAATACATAAATATAAAAGTTTTTCCAATAGAAATTGAGCATTAATTGGGAAGAGAAATATATTTGGTATTTAAAATTTGTTTCATCATTTATATAATACTAGTCGTTAGCCCGTGGAAGAATCCACGGGTTCGCCCGTCCTTTTTATACCGCATTGCGTGCGTTTCGCTACTTGCGCAGCTAAGCTACCATTTTGCGTGACAGACAGACGGACGGACAGACGTATACGGGCATTATAATATAGATTTATTTTGCTAATAAAATATATTTAATGATTTTTATAGTAAGGCCTGTTGCCTTTTACCATTTTCCGTTGTGCTATATCAATTTATTTTATAATTTCTATATCATCGTTGTAATAATCATAACAAATTGCTTACGTTAGTAGGTGTATATGCGCGGATATTTCTTTTCCAATTAACGTTCTAGTTGTTTAAAAAAAGAAAGGCAGTTTTTGTACACATTTTTTAAGGTCCATGGAACTTAACATCAACTAATTTTGCAGAATCGTATCGCTGGATTCTGTCAAAAAGTCTGGCTTAAAAGATATATATTTTTTTCACTTTTAAAAATTACAAAAGCCTATAATTTCTTTTATAAATAAATTTATCTTTTCTTGTTAAAAAAGTTTCCTTCCTTTGGGTTGTCTACTACTAATTCCGCCTTGTAACAGCAAAAAACAACAACGCGTAACAGAAAACAATAGACTATCATTAACGAGAAATAAAATTCCCTATGTCCCGCTAAGTGATCATTTTGATATACTTAACAACAACTGACATATACCGAATATTAAAGTTTCTTACCACTGATATATTACAATCTTTCTTCCCTTCATTCGCTTTAGGTAAATTTGCGTTCCTTTGCAAGTCCTTGTAAAATAGGACAATAGAATATCATTAAGCAGAATGATATATCGCATTGTTTTATAAAATTTCCTGTGTCCCGCAAAGTGATCATTTTGATATACTTAAAAACAACTGACATATACCGAATATTAAAGTTTCTTACCACTGTTATATTACAATCTTTCTTCCCTTCATTCGCTTTAGGTAAATTTGCGTTCCTTTCCAAGTCCTTGTAAAATAGGACAATAGATTATCATTAAGCAGAATGATATATCGCATTGTTTTATAAAATTCCCTGTGTCCCGCTAAGTGATCATTTTGATATATACTTAACAACAACTGACATATACGGAATGTTAAAGTTTCATACCACTGATACATTACAATCTTTCTTCCCTTCATACGCTTTAGGTAAATTTGCGTTCCTTTCCAAGTCCTTGTAAAATAGGACAATAGATTATCATTAAGCAGAATGATATATCGCATTGTTTTATAAAATTCCCTGTGTCCCGCTAAGTGATCATTTTGATATACTTAACAACAACTGACATATACCGAATGTTAAAGTTTCTTACCACTGATATATTACAATCTTTCTTCCCTTCATACGCTTTAGGTAAATTTGCGTTCTTTTCCGAGTCTTTGTGAAATAGGACGATAGATTATCATTAAGCAGAATGATATATCGCATTGTTTTATAAAATGTCCTGTGTCTCGCTAAGTGATCATTTTGATATACTTAACAACAACTGACATATACCGAATGTTACGGTTTCTAACAACTGCTATATTACAATCTTTCTTCCCTTCATTCGTTTTAGGTAAATTTGCATTCTTTTCCGAGTCCTTGTACAATAGCACAATAGATTATCATTAAGCAGAATGATATATCGCATTGTTTTATAAAATCTCCTGTGTCCCGCTAAGTGATCATTTTGATATACTTAACAACAACTGACATATGCCGAATGTTACGGTTTCTAACAACTGCTATATTACAATCTTTCTTCCCTTCATTCTCTTTAGGTAAGTTTGCATTCTTTTCCGAGTCCTTGTACAATAGCACAATGGATTATCATTAAGCAGAATGATATATCGCATTGTTTTATGAAATTTCCTCTGTCCCGCTAAGTGATCATTTTGATATACTTAACAACAACTGACATATACCGAATATTAAAGATTCTTACCACTGTTATATTACAATCTTTCTTCCCTTCATTCGCTTTAGGTAAATTTGCGTTCCTTTCCAAGTCCTTGTAAAATAGGACAATAGATTATCATTAAGCAGAATGATATATCGCATTGTTTTATAAAATTTCCTGTGTCCCGCTAAGTGATCATTTTGATATACTTAACAACAACTGACATATACCGAATGTTAAAGTTTCTAACCACTGCTATATTACAATCTTTCTTCCCTTCACACGCTTTAGGTAAATTTGCATTCTTTTCTGAGTCCTTGTAGAATAGTACAATAGATTATCATTAAGCAGAATATTATATCGCATTGTTTTATGAAATTTCCTCTGTCCCGCTAAGTGATCATTTTGATATACTTAACAACAACTGACATATACCGAATGTTAAAGTTTCTAACCACTGCTATATTACAATCTTTCTTCCCTTCACACGCTTTAGGTAAATTTGCATTCTTTTCTGAGTCCTTGTAGAATAGTACAATAGATTATCATTAAGCAGAATATTATATCGCATTGTTTTATGAAATTTCCTCTGTCCCGCTAAGTGATCATTTTGATATACTTAACAACAACTGACATATACCGAATATTAAAGTTTCTTACCACTGTCATATTACAATCTTTCTTCCCTTCATTCGCTTTAGGTAAATTTGCGTTCCTTTCCAAGTCCTTGTAAAATAGGACAATAGATTATCATTAAGCAGAATGATATATCGCATTGTTTTATAAAATTTCCTGTGTCCCGCTAAGTGATCATTTTGATATACTTAACAACAACCGACATATACCGAATGTTAAATTTTCTAACAACTGCTCTATTACAATATTTCTTCCCTTCATACGCTTTAGGTAAATTTGCGTTCCTTTCCAAGTCCTTGTAAAATAGGACAATAGATTATCATTAAGCAGAATGATATATCGCATTGGTTTATAAAATGTCCTGTGTCCCGCTAAGTGATCATTTTGATATACTTAACAACAACTGACATATACCGAATGTTAAAGTTTCTTACCACTGATATATTACAACCTTTTTTCCCTTCATTCTTTTAGGTAAATTTGCATTCTTTTCCGAGTCCTTGTACAATAGCACAATGGATTATCATTAAGCAGAATGATATATCGCATTGTCTTTTAAAATTTCCTCTGTCCCGCTAAGTGATCATTTTGATATACTTAACAACAACTGACATATACCGAATGTTAAAGTTTCTAACCACTGCTATATTACAATCTTTCTTCCCTTCACACGCTTTAGGTAAATTTGCGTTCCTTTCCAAGTCCTTGTAGAATAGTACAATAGATTATCATTAAGCAGAATATTATATCGCATTGTTTTATAAAAGTTCCTGTGTTCCGTTAAGTGATCATTTTGATATACTTAACAACAACTGACATATACCGAATGTTAAAGTTTCTTACCACTGATATATTACAATCTTTCTTCCCTTCATACGCTTTAGGTAAATTTGCATTCTTTTCTGAGTCCTTGTACAATAGCACAATGGATTATCATTAAGCAGAATGATATATCGCATTGTCTTATAAAATTTCCTCTGTCCCGCTAAGTGATCATTTTGATATACTTAACAACAACTGACATATACCGAATGTTAAAGTTTTTAACCACTGCTATATTACAATCCTTCTTCCCTTCATAAGCTTTAGGTAAATTTGCGTTCTTTTCTGAGTCTTTGTAAAATAGGACAATAGATTATCATTAAGCAGAATATTATATCGCATTGTTTTATGAAATTTGCTGTGTCCCGCTAAGTGATCATTTTGATATACTTAACAACAACTGACATATACCGAATGTTAAAGTTTCTTACCACTGATATATTACAATTTTTCTTCCCTTCATACGCTTTAGGTAAATTTGCGTTCTTTTCCGAGTCTTTGTAAAATAGGACGATAGATTATCATTAAGCAGAATGATATATCGCATTGTTTTATAAAATGTCCTGTGTCCCGCTAAGTGATCATTTTGATATACTTAACAACAACTGACATATACCGAATGTTACGGTTTCTAACAACTGCTATATTACAATCTTTCTTCCCTTCATTCGTTTTAGGTAAATTTGCATTCTTTTCCGAGTCCTTGTAAAATAGCACAATAGATTATCATTAAGCAGAATAATATATCGCATTGGTTTGTAAAATTCCCTGTGTCCCGCTAAGTGATCATTTTGATATACTTAACAACAACTGACATATGCCGAATGTTACGGTTTCTAACAACTGCTATATTACAATGCTTCTTCCCTTCATACGCTTTAGGTAAGTTTGCATTCTTTTCCGAGTACTTGTAAAATAGGACAATAGATTATCTTTAAGCAGAATAATATATCGCATTGTTTTGTAAAATTTCCGTGTGTCCTGCTAAGTGATCATTTTGATATACTTAACAACAACTGATGACATATACCGAATGTTAAAGTTTCTTACCACTGATATATTACAATCTTTCTTCCCTTCATACGCTTTAGGTAAATTTGCGTTCCTTTCCGAGTCTTTGTACAATAGCCCAATAGATTATCATTTAGCAGAATGATATATCGCATTGTTTTATAAAAGTTCCTGTGTTCTGTTAAGTGATCATTTTGATATACTTAGCAACAACTGATATATACCGAATGTTAAAGTTTCTTAACACTGCTAAATTGTAATCCGTCTTCCCAAGGCTTGGCAATTTGTGCATTAATTCCGATTACGTGCGCGGTTAACTTTGGAACACAGTGAAACGGACATCCCTCTAAAACGGGTACTTCACCGAGGATAGTGTAAAATAACAGTATAACGGTCGTACGAAACATCCATTTACGGAACGAATGCAGTGTATTAAAAAAACAGTTGAAGCTATTTTGAAAGAAATATTTGGCTTTGTTTATTTGGATAATCAAGTTTAAGACCCTGTGACAAACTAACACAGTTTATCTCAATTAATCACAATTATGAAAATGGTATATCTTAGTATTGTAATAAAAAGAAAAAGATTTCTGCCATTAGCAGAGATTATAAGTATGAGAGTAAAATATGTCATGCAGTGTGAGACTATCCTCAGAGAACAAAAACGCGATGCATGTTATCTGCAACCAAAGTTTAAAAAAAACAAAAAAATAATAAAGTAGGCCCAATAAATATCTTTTGTTCTGAGAAAGAAATTGATTTGAAGTAGCCCTTCTAGAAGGTTTTGTAAACATATATGTTAAAGGAAGTTTAAGCTTGACTGCGTCATGATCACTGAAATAGACATTAACGAGGGTCTCGACGTCAAAGGTGTTTAGAACATGGATATAGATATTCTGAAATCACGTGATTTTTTCTATTGTATACAAAAATAAAAATCCGATGTGGCGAAAAAATGCAAATATCATGCGGCAAAGCGCTGCGCCGCAGGAAACTGCGTTGTCAGTGTTAATTTTTCTTAATCACCCGACAATGGTGGCCTTCTCAAGACAAAGTATATAAGAACATAAGTGCCAAAATTTAAGAACATGTTAAGATTATGATAAGGCTTTATGAAGCTTGACTACAAATTTTTTTAATAAATATATAAACAAAATATAACAAATCCAAGTACTACAACTCTAGCAATTATCACCGAATTAAGGTAATACCGTGAATTTCAGAATAACCGGCCCTGCTGAATAAGCACCCCAGACCATTAAGCGCCCCCTCTAATTGCCGAAATTAAATAAGCCTCCCTGCCCGCTTATTCGTCATTTACGGAAATTAAGAACATCCCAAGAACATTTATAGGCTGCATTTCGAAAACGTTAAAAGCATTGCAAAGCTTTCTTCCATTTCAATGTTCTTATAAAAAAGAATGTCTATATATAAGTAAAAATTAAAATATTTTACATTAGTTTTCTCAAGAAGAATAAAACCTTTAACTCTTGTCTTGAAATTGATCTATAAAATTTTGGATATTCTATGATATATACAAATCCTTTTATTTAAAATTGAACTTTGAACAAGTTCATTGAATGTTTCAGTATTTAGGCGTTACTCTCTCACTCAATTTTTTTGAAAATGCTGACAGTGGATGTTTTGATAAAGGCTGATCTAAAAAAGAAAAAACATTCATAAAATGAGTACCAATGATACAATTGTAGCACAAACTAAGTTAACACCAAGTTACTATTCAATCATTGTCTCTTTAAGGCATCACTTCATTGATTTAAAGAGAGCATTCATGAAAAAGAGACAAAACAATACTTCATGTGATGTACAACGTATATAAATCTTTATCTATCAAGCTGGTACATCATTATTTTATGATTTTTAGTAAAACATTGCTAGGAGAAGCAAAATTGGGGTTTTATGGGATACTATAACAGTATTTAAACATGTAGCTCATTCAATTTACGTTAGTGTCAATCTTAATTTTTGCGTAGCGTGAAACTTATTAGTGCAACTTGCCATTTTGTGGTGTTTGTGCAAAATAATTAATGCGATTCACACATAAGTTCCACCCTTTTTTAAAAAAGTATGAGAACAAAAGAGTGTGGAAACCACACTCTTTTGTTCTCACACTTTTTTATACCTTTAATAAGTTGACGATGGGCATATTTTCAAGAGTCTTTGCCAGGGACGGTGGTTGGAAAAGTCCCCTGTTCACACGAATCAATATATTTTTTGAAACTCTGAAGGGCAAAAAAGTGTATTTTTCGCATGGTAAGTTTGTCCATACACAGCATATTTATCCCTCATTTATCCCTCCATCCCATTTTAAAACCATCAGGACAGAAAACGTATATACGAGACAGGTAAAGTATATAGTGTTTACAACATATTTCACATGTAAGAAAGACTAATACAAAAATTATGATTACTTGTGAAAATATTTGATTTTTTTAGTTATACTCCTTTAAATATTTGTACAACATCGGTAAAACACAATTCCAGTGAAACATCACCAGAAATACGAAAAAACCTATTTTCGTCCAAGTTTAAACCTGCTTTCATCTTAATAGGGTCACGTTTTTTTATAAGAACGTCTAAATTTCAGCAGATGCTGGATGTTTTTATTTTTACGCTTTTTCTGCCTCAAGTGTTCTTTAATTGTATTATATTTAGCAATAGTAGACTCATTATTTTGTTCTTATAGTCTATAAAGGTATTCCGGCTGAGTACGTTCTTAATATGTTCTTAATTTTTGGCAAAATGTCAACCTAAAAGTTCTTATAAACTAGGTTTTATAAACGTCTTATAAACGTGTACCCAAATAAACCCTAATTATATAAAGTCAAACGTCAACCTTTCTAATTCAATTTATCTCCTGTCGGCAAAAAATGGCCAACATGAACTACCATTTGCCTGCTTTAAGTTGACAAACTTGTGTTTCATGTGGGCAATATGCTCCTATACACGAATACCAGTTAAATTTAGAGAGAAATTTATGAGAAAGTGAGAACAAAACTTTCGTAAGTTTAAGTCACATCCAACTGCAATAAATAATACATGGCGAATACATACCGACGTGAATCAAGAATTTTTGTTATCACCTCGATATTTCCCTCAACCAATTGCAGAGTGTCGACGTTAATTAGAAAGGCTAACCTTATATATATATGTGGTCCAGATTTTATCAGCTTACGCAAAAACATATCTGTAGGTGTTCCAAAGTCAACGTGTTAAGTTAATATATATGCCAGTTATAATATAGTTCTAAAAAGCAATTATAACATATTATTACCCGGGTAAAAGGGCGGCATTAATATTTTCGAAAATCGCGCAATGTGATTGGTTAGAACTTACGTCATAGCGGGCAATATTCCACGGTATTGCCCACTACCATAGCAACCGTGTTTAAAGTTTAAATATGGTAGCATTAAATGTAAATAAACATGGAAAAAAGTAAACAAAACGCGAAACAGAAGTGAAAGTTACTTTTATCTTTTAAAGAATTCTATGTGTGGCTACAATAAAAACCTGTAATGTTTACACGATATTCGAAAAATATATTTTTAGTTTCGAATGTACGTTCCAACTGGGAATAGTTTCTATAAAGACATGGTTTCTACATCTTTCTGCTTATTGTTATAATGTTATATTTTTTGTCGTAAAATGCAGTACCCGGATAATAATCCATATAATAACTGTTTATGAGGGCAATACCGGAGAATATTGACCGACGTCAAAGTATTGCCCGAGCTTGCGAGGGCAATACGTGACAAAGGTCAATAAGGGGTTAGTATACAAGTGGGCAATACAATATACAAGTGGGCAATACACAAATCTTGGAAATAAAGTTTGAAACGAACTAGTGGACTATGGCTTACCGCCTGAATTTTTTAACCTGTCAATTTGCGTTTGGGGTCTGGAAATATAAACACCACCGTGTCATGATGAAATATGTCTAGCTAGCTACTATATCATGGGGTTAAGTGTAGCTAGGGACAAGTGATTTATACAAAATTCAAGTATAATTTTATCCAATCGAAGTCTGGAGAAATATTTTGTGAATGCTTTTGATGGGTTAGGGAATTTACCAAGCAGGTTTGAGAAAGTGCCCAAATGGATAAATAAAACCCTTATAAACTAAAGAAAAAGGGGTAGCTATTAACCCAACTAACCCAACTTTGCTTTTCTGGTAACTCTAACTATTCTATAGCTTGGTGACTAGACAAAGACATGTGATCAGCTAAAAAACACCAGCTAGCTAATTAAAATACAATAATTCTTACCTGATAAGTCTCAGTCAAAGTACACCATTTTTAACAGATAACATCATATCAAGAATACTATAATATAAACACCAACAAGCTAACCCTAAAAGAAATTCCCGACAGGCACAGCCAAAGGACGATTCAATTCAACCAGAATTCAAAGTGCTTTTGGTCATAGTCCAAAGAGACTATGATTTGGTCAAGGAACGGAGAATACTAGAAGGTCGTGAAGATGAGATTATTTACAATCTTTTTCTATATTGGCTAGTTAGGTAATAACGAAAAAATAAAAAAAAAAGGTAATAACAATGGCCAGGGTCCGGGCAACTGTTTTACCCTATATATCACGGCCCCGTACGTTCAGTCTAGCTGCGCTGTCTCTGTCTATCTCCCTCAAGGCGATTTTAATGATTCCGCCTCCCGTAGCAGTCGGCGGAAATCAATTAGTATTATAATCGAAAAGTTAGTATTATTATCGAGGACTTAATATGGTATAATATGCATTTCTTTACTTTTTAAAGACGAAACCTGGAATAAAACGAGGGTAATTCCCTCTAGGTTTACAATTTGGAACGTTATAAAATTTAAATTAGCCAGTAAGGACAGTTGAATAAAAATAGTCGAATCTAAAATAGCAACAAAGTTTTGGTTAAAAAAATAGCGGGACATGAGATAACAACAATTACCTGTAGGAAACATAGCGGGACACGCTATAGCTGCATGTTTTATCATTCTTTATGTTGAAAACTGGTTTTGTTCGTAATTGCGAACAGCCCACTGTATCGTTATTTAAGATATCTCCAATAGAAAATGTGTCCCGCTATGTGTTTGAAAAACACATCACACATTATGTCCCGGTAAGTGCCTTCGCGCTTGTATTGTTGTTGTTGTTGTTGTTGTTGTTGTTGTTTCAATACACAAAGCTTTCTACATTCTGTTGCAGTCTATTAATAACTGCAGCGAAAGTTTAATTTTCTTTTTTTCTTTAGATACAAAGACCGAGGATGAAGTACTTTAAATTTTCTGCTTATTTTAATGAAAGTAATGATCGATATAAATTATATCAGTTTCAAATGCTTGAAATTTGTATGCTTTACAGGCAGGAACTGCATTTAAGTGCAAAATATACCAAAGGTTTAATTTGTTTAACGACAACATTTTTTTGGATACCCTTGCGTACTAAACATTACTTTTATATTTTCTTTGTAAAGTTACGCAACCCTCGCATTGTAAAAGATTGCTCCAAAAGTAAGATAAACGGGTTTTTTATTCCAGTGCATTTTATCCGCGAAATATATAGCCCGTTAACTAGTTAATGGCTTCATCATATGATAGACGTAAGAATAAAAAATGATTAATTCTGATAAAAATAAGACGGCAAAAAAAACGTAACAGAAAGCGAACTTTTAGAAAAAAGAAAGATTTTAAACAATCTATTGCTTCCTTCTATGTCGTAAAACAGTTAATTACTTTAATTGCTGTGATCTGATTGGTTGATTTTGATCCTCTAATTTTCTCTTCAACTAATAGGTAGCTAAAGATGATTACGATCATTGCCCGTCATTGACAACTATAGCTGTTGAAATGTAGCCTAGAATAAACTCGCTTGTTCATGACTTGATAATATCAATATTATTCAAAAGAAAGAGTTGTTGAGTTTATTAAAATAGAAAATGCATTTGGTAGTATTTATGTGTGCAGAGTGTGATTTAATTCTGGATGATTATATCAATTACGAATCAAAAATTAAAAGTAATAAGTCGTCCTTTGTACAGCGCAATTCGAAGCTAATATAATGGTTCAAAGAATATTTTCTTGAAAGGGGAAGGGGAAATTTCAGATATGATTTTAAAGCAAGTAAATCACTAACTATTAAATCAACGTGTCTAGACGATAACGAAGGATTTCATTATTCGTCGTCTATTTTTTTCTTGCTTTAAATATATAGCTGTATTTACGTTGCTGCAGTTTTCTTGTGACAAATTGAACGTTAATTTTATTCGTGATTCTGATATGTCAATTTCATTTTCTTTTCATTCATTTTCTTCGCCTTCTTTAAACGAAACAAGATGCAGAAGCTGCGTAAACTATCTGGCTCTAAAAACATTCACAATAGTGACACACCCCATTCTGTTACTTAATGTACACTTGAAAAAAGCAGAATAGGGTATGCTACTTGGCCTGTGACGATAACTCATGCCAGGTTTTGACGCCTGTTTAAGGCCAGTTACTAAATGAACTTTCAGAACACAATAAAACTTTAGACGTTAAAACAGGCTAGACGTGGTCACTAAGTTTGAGCAAATTTAAAGCAGCTAAATTGGGTTTCGGAACGTGATGTTTCTAGTCGATGAACCCGTGGGAAAATCCACTTAGGAAGAAAAACGATGGGAAAATATAGATTGTTTACGTCGGCAGTGCATAAACGAAAGAACTATTTTAATAAATATGTTTAAACATTGTCTTTAATGTGTAGAACTTAAAACGCTGATACAGAAAATGTAAAGAGTCATGTGTTTTTGACAGACAGTTAAGGAGATATAAGGGTTTAAAATGACCCGCCAAAATACCAATTTTTTTTTTTTTTTTTGAGATTTGTATACCCGTTGCCTCCATTGTGTAGAATTTAAAACGCTGATCACGAGAAAATGTATGTATTGATTGTATGTATGAGCTAGTGTAGAGATGGAATATAAACACACTTTTTCAAAAATCACGGTCAAACTCTCATAAAAAATATCATACACAATTTTGCTTGTGACGTCACAACTTTTCGTCACGCCTCATTGCACAAAAATCTATTGATATGCATGAAAAATCCCCATTATGCGGTGTTGAGTCATGCATATCAAGGTTAAGTCCCTAACATACAAAAATGAGTAGAAAGAGGGAATTCCCTTATAGAATGCTAATAATCAACGCATGCGCAATAAAGAGGTGAACTGTGTTATAAAAGTACTAATACTAATAAATGTGCATTAACTGTCGGCAATCAAAATTCAATATATTTGAAAGTGCAGTATTCATGACCTTTATGGCTGGCATTGGTATCTCCCTGCCACTTATGGTCCTAGCATTAGTACAAGAATCAGAGAAGGATAAGTATAATAGCCGGAGGATTCAGGATCTATGGGATCACCTTAATGACCTAGATAATATAAATGGAGGAACAATGTAGGGACTGTGAACGTATGCTTGATGAATATGACAGATGTACCTGTGGACGGAGACTTATGATAAAAGATAAAATGCTGTGTTGGTACTGCTACCAAGAGCACATTACCTATAACGGGGGTTGTTGCGTATGTACGATGACATGCAATTCTCTGACCTCGTTTAAATTACAATAAAACAAGATTCTGAAATTTGAAAATGAAATTGTAAACCCTAAGCTATTCTACTCATTTGCCGCCAATTTTCTAAACATCAATGATATCAATGTGGACTGCCTGACAGTGTCGGACCCCGTTCCCGCCAATGGGGGTAAGGATCAACGGTATATCATAGGGTACCATACGATAGACCTCGTGGTAGCACTTAGGGTAAAGACGCCTGGGGTCTGGTCCAATGGGGTGAGTCAATACAATACCAATGCCGTGCCGGCGATGAGTATTGATTTTGAGGAGTACCCCGATTGGATTGAAAAATATCGGCAAATTTGGAACAAGATTGAGGAGCTTATATCTCAAAAATTGACGACGGAGCCGGTCAAGAAGGACCGTTACGTGAATGCCAAGCTAAAATTCTACAAGGATGTAATTACAACCAATTTCCATGGCCAATCAGTACCCCATAATGAGCCCTGCAAACTTAATGGTGTGCTGGCGATATCATCCGTATACGCTCAAGGTAGCAACTACTACCCACAGGTCCATATTGTTGAATGTAAATATACAAAACTGAATAAATGGCTACTAGGGGAGGGCTGAAATACCCTATATTTTATAACCCATATAAGGTTATAAAATATATAAAATTAATTATTGCCTATACTCAGGTGGAGGGTCTACATAGCGCTTGCATACTGCGCAGATTGTACATTTTTTAAAAACTCTTCCCTACCCTCTTGCCTCCCCCTGGCAACTAGCTTGGCACGTTCCTGTTCATTGATGGAGTCAACAATGCGGTTGAACCTCTGCCTCATCTGTTCTTTCAAGACCATGTACTTCTGTTTCTCTTGCTATATATGGCTAAACTCGTACTTATCAATCTCCCCATTTTCGACGGCCCTTGATATCAGGTCAACGATCGAGTTCAATTTAGCCTCGGCGATCAGCCTTATGTTCTCATGCTTTTTTGATTTTACCCCCAACCTTTTTCCGGCAGTCTTAAGGCCTGCCTGCCCCATCCCCACGGCTAATGAAAGACCCCCCATTGCCACTGCTAGTGGTACACCCATTCCTGAGAGCAGGGTTCCGATTCCTATACCAGATGTAATTACACTAATACCAAGTAGCCCATGATCGCAATACCTAATCCAGGTCCCATGCATCTTAAACTTTTTTGCGAGTTTGTCCGGCTCCTTAATCTCATTTTGCAGATACTTCTCAATTTCACCAATCTCATCAAGTCTATACTTTTGGCTTTCCTCGGGTATATCGGCATGTGCAGGTGCACTCGGCAAACTAGGGTATAGTTTGCTGATATCGCTCATCTTTATTCTATCAATAGTTGCATGGTTATCCCGGTGAACGAAACGTTTTTGTCGTTGTGGAATTCGTCTGTCAACATAAACTCCAAACGATCCGTGGACCCCTTCAAGGGCATGTAAATTGGGGTATAAAAAGTCCAGGTCAGCATATGGGGGATATGCTGACCTGGACGTTTAATTCCTTGGTGGGGAGTAAAGCCAGAATTTTAGATTTTTTGCCATCCAGCAGGCAGTCGTCTTCATCCAACTGAGGGCAAACGAGTCGTAGTCGAATATAGATGTCAGTCTTGTAGAAGGAATCATAGTCTCCCTTCTGATAGTACTTTTTACTAGGGTCGTAGGATAGACCCAGGAGCTCTTGCAGCTGTCGATGAATAACCACCGTGTACCCGTCACTGACACGGAGCCTACAAAGTCCATTTTTTAGGACAAAAAGTTTTATCCTGTCCTGTGCCTGACTATTGACGATAGCCGCTAAATCCCCGATCCTATACAGACCGTTCATGATCTCAATTCTAATTTCCCTCTGATCGGGACCAATTTTACGGATGACAAATTCATTATCGCTGTAAAGGTTCAACCATACAGGCCTGATGCTTATCGATTTAAGGGCAATCCTCGAGTCCTGTCCCAGGTAGTCTTCAAATATCGTAGGTTTATAGATATCAGTAATATATAGCTGTTTCATCTTTGTTTTAAAACAAAGATGAACATGTATTCATACAACCCCAAGGCAAAGTACGATTCCAACAGGGGTGAGTGGCCACTTGGTGTAACCAGCTTGGAGCATCAGGACCTGTATGTTGGGAAGGAGTCTTATATTTCTGTGGTATTTCCTGAATTCACCAAATACCCAATCAAGGTTACCACAACCTACCTGAACGACCCTGTCATTCAGGGCTGGACAAGAGGACAAGCCCTGGACTACTGGAATGTTCAGGTGAACTTTGCAACTTATTGCGCGAGCACAGCCCTGGGCATATCAGCAAAACATCTAACGGGCTCCGTACCACTTGTCAACTCCGTCTTCAAATTTCATATATATTACCACATGCGTTGCATCCTAGCAAGGATGAAGGTACCCATGTCTTTTAATGATGGCTTTAGTCAGTACAAAAATCCATTTTCAACATCTGGATATGCGCAGGTATTCCGCGAATATGGTGCAGATCCTAACGGTCTATACAAGGCCAAATCAGAATCGGCCTCGTTGACAAACGGGAGATGGTGGCCCCAGGTTGAGGGTGATTGGGCAAAGTTCATTACCCCCACAAGCCAAGGTCTGACATCGGAGGGTTTGACCAAGCTAAGTGAGAGTATTCGCGTCTACGTGGTCTTATTGCTTGGATCGCAGGCAGGGGCAAAGGCATCCTTACTCGGCTCCGGTGCCGACAACTATACAGCAAGGCAGATTTTAATGCAGAAATTTGAGGCCATGGTACAACGTCAGGAAAATGTAGGACATGATATCACTGAGTTTCAGAAGGTGTTGAAATATGCCCGAACGCCGGTGAATTTCGCCGTTATACCAAGCGTATACATGCTGCCCTCCGACATGAACCTGCGCATAGGTAAGATTGTGGGGTATAATAACAACATTTTGATCGCACCTGCCAATGTAAATGTGGGGGTACAGGTTGATGTAAATAGCAAACCTATTGCTAGGGGTGCGGCAGCCGCACCCCTCAAGCAGACTTTCAAAATAGCTATACATACCACACCTCCTAGGCATACTATACCCCTTAGGCATACAGAGCATACCATAAGACATATAGCAGATATCAAACTATCCCCCAAACATGTTACACCACCCAAGCATGATACATCTCCTATATATGCCGCTGAACAACCCCCACAAAACCAGCACGAGGATACGAAGGCTGCATTAATCACGACAGGGGTAGGAATAATTATTGCCTACGTATGACTAAAAAAATAGTTCATATTAGACCCCCCTAACATAGAACACGGCAAACCCAACGGCAGCCGCGATGGCCATGTACAGATGTTTGACCACATATTCCACGACTGTTGCCGCTACCCTCGAAAAGAACGAGACTATGGTACCCATAATCCCCGGCAATGCAGCACCTGCCTTACCTGCTAGGTATTTCAGGAACTTTCCGAGCCTTTCAAGCTGCTTCTCTACAAACCCCTTCCCTGCAGCACTTCTTCCCGCAGCACCCGCCGTGGCGCCCCCTCCCGTGGCCGCAAGTACGATGGTGCTTATTAATAGACCAATAGCGGAGACTATACTGGCTATGGTGATCCCTTGCTCCTTGAAGAGTACTTTTAGCTTCTCCAGCAGAGACTTGTCATCTCCAGCAATTTTCATCAACGTTTCCTTGATAGTCCCCAGCTGGCTGTAAATTTCCTTTGAAGGTAATCCATGCGCACCCTGCGTGGCCTCTTTTTTATCATTCAATTCTTTGATCTTATCCTTAAGATTTCCTATTTCTATATCAATTATATCCTTTTGCTCCTCGGTTGCCACGGCCTTCTTCCCCTTAAGTTTTTTTTATCTCACCCTTTGCCTTGTCAATCTCGCTATCAAACGAAATGATCTTACTTGCCAGGCTTTTCAGGTTACCTCTTATAGTTTGAAGTTCGAGGTTAAGCCCCCTCATTTCACGTTCAGTGATACCTTCTTCATCAGTGCCGCCAAATGAAGTTTCTTCTATAAAGCTCTCCGTGGCATCTACAAATTCCTCTATCGATTCTATAGATTGCATCGAAATGATATCATCGGCCCTGCCCTTCACATCAATGTCATCAATCCGTTGCCCAAGTGCCTGGGCCACTGCCCTACCTCTGTTGGGTGTGGTAACAAAGTCCGGGAAACCCATAGCCCGCACAAGGTCTACCTTCAATTTTGAAACTATAGCTCCAGGAGATCGGAGCCCAGCACCTTTTTCCTTATAAATAAGCTCCGTAATATCTATACCCCTGAAATAAAGACGTTCCCCCTCCACCCTAAATTCATCGTAGGGTATCATAATAAGCTTCCCCATCAGCCTCGTATCCTTACTTAAATGAGCGTAGAGGCTATTAACTTTTGATTTTACTATTTCTTTCCTATGCTCCTCAAGTATAGAACCCGGAGCACCTTGTTGTTCTCCTTGGGTTGAAGGACCTGGTGTTGATGGAAGTTGCTGCGTTGATGGAAGTTTTGACGTAGTATCGGGCCTATCATCCCTCCCACCCTCATCCGGAAGATCGTGTTCAAATACTGGGTTGGTTGGCATTTATTGTAGCAAAATCCCTCCATAATAAATGAGTGCATTTGGAACTACATTGGACCCCTACGCAGAAACGAAGCAGCTTTTTGCCATTAAGGGAAAGCGGCAGCGCGTCAAGGTAAGCCATATACCTTCCACAATCAACCAGAATGAAGACCTGTACGTGGATATTCCGAACCTAGGACAGAATGATTTCATATTTCCGGCAGCATCAAGCTACTGTTTGACCTGGTGCTGACGGGGACCAACACGAAGCGTACCATCGTCTCGAATATCGGCAAAAGCCTGGTGCGAAATCTACGCACTCACCTTGAATGGCAACGAGGTGGCAGAATATCAGCGACTACAACATGCTCGCGGCCTACAGAGACTTGTGGCTCCCTAAGTTTGATAGGGAGAACAATCTCATCCTGGATGGAATCAACCCCAATGATGGTACCATCAGAGCTCTGCAGGTCAAGGCTACTGAGTACGTCGGGACTGATGAGGAAAAAGCCATCGCCGCGGCGTATGGCAACACTTTTTGCATCCCATTGGGCAAGATGTTTGAGCTTACAAATGATCTCCCTTTTTACCAGGCAGGGCTCCATGACAGATTACAGTTTGTACTACATTTCGCATCGTACAGTGACGTGATCAAAGATGCGGGCACGGCAGCCGTGGGAAGTACGGCAGCCAAGGCAGCCGACGCTGCCTATAAAATAAACAATATTTCATTGTAGTTTGACAAAGTCACCCATGAGGGTCTCGCGAGTGCCATGATGTCGCGGTATAGTAGCCTCGCGCTACCCTATGAACGGATACTTCGAAGTAAGGTGATGACCATGAAAAAATCGGATACTAGCTACAACCTCCAAATCGATACCCCTGCCAAGAGTCTCAAGGGTGTCCTGTTACTCTTTATAGACCCTGGGAAAGTGAAGGCCTATTCCTGTGTAAATGAAGTCTTTTACAATCCCAAGATTGAGAAGATCCCGATCACCGTGGAGGGTGAACCTAACGAACTCTATAGTCATGCCATGCTTCCAAAGGATCACCTGGAGCAGATTACCAACCTTTTCGGTAGCCATGACTCGAATGTGACAATTGGCCAATTTTTCAATGAACGGTATGCGTTGTTTATCGATTTCAGAGCATCTCCCGACCATACCCTACATGGTAGCGGGAGACCCCTACAGAGGCTTAGTGACGGCATCACGTTGCACATGACCAAAAAAGCCGACGGAACTGGGGATATACGGTGCTATGTGTACTTGCTTCAAGATGCTCAATTAAACATTCTAGGCGGGCGTTATCATTCCGTGGAGTATTAGTGACCCTAATTTGTATTTGTCCTATGAGGATAAATACAAATCAATATGGAAGAAAACAAGAGATGTTCAAATTGTAAAAAAGTGTTGGCTTCGGATGCATTTAGGGTGTTGAAAAAAGGTCAAGCTGCAAAGGCATGCATCAAATGTCTGGATAAAAGGAAACAGCGGCGTGCCAAAAACAAATGCCCTCATGGTAGGCGGATGGAGCAGTGTAAGGACTGTGGAGGAAATCAAATATGCCTCCATGAAAGGGTGAGGGCCTATTGTAAGGAATGTAAGGGCAGTCAAATCTGCGAACATGAGAGACAGAGAGCTCGATATTAAGAAGGCGTCATTAGAACGTACAAGGTGCCCCCATCAAAGGCAGAGATCCACCTGTAAAGAGTGTGGGGGAAGTGAAATATGCCCCCATCAAAGGCGGAGATCCCAGTGTAAAGACTGCAAGGGGAGTCAAATCTGCCCCCATGAAAAAAGGAGGGCCTATTGTGAGGAATGTAAGGGCAGTCAGATTTGTCCCCATGAGAGACAGAGGGCTTCCTGCAAAGACTGCAAGGGCAGTCAGATATGCGAACATGAGAGACAGAGGTATCGCTGCAAAGACTGCAGGAAGGTAAAACAGTTGGAATAAATAAGGGTTCATTCTGTAGAGTAGACCACAATTTGTATTTACCCCGGGGGCAAATACAAATCAATATGGAAGAAAGCAAGAGCTGCACTCAATGTAGATACTTTTTATCTTTGGAAAATTTCAAGATCAAGGGAAATGGTCAACTAACAAAAATGTGCATCAAATGCTTGAATGTATCCAAGGCGTCAAAGGATCGTACCAAATGCCCCCATGGTAGGCGGATGGAGCAGTGCAAGGAATGTAAGGGGAGTCAGATTTGCAAACATGAAAGACAGAGGGGCCATTGCAAGGACTGTGGGGGAAGTGAGATTTGCCGGCATGAAAAGAGAAGAGCTTGCTGCAAAGAATGCAAGGGCAGTCAGATTTGCAAGCATGAGAAATTGAGGTATCGCTGCAAGGACTGCAAAGGCAGCCAGGTTTGTAAACATGAAAGGATTAGATCCATCTGTCCAATTTGCGACCCTTCTGGACATCTCGCTTCTGTTGTACGCGGTAGAACCCACAAAGCCCTACGAGGAAACAAAAAGCTCAGTTCCCGGGAGTATCTCGGGTGCGATATGGCTACGCTGCGGGCCTATATTGGGACTCAGTTTGTCGATGGGATGAGCTGGGACAATTATGGGGAGTGGCACATTGATCACAAAATCCCGCTCCGGTATCGAGAAAATGGGGATGTTCCATCGCTTGTTGAGGTTGGTAGGAGATTGCACTACACCAATACTCAACCTATGTGGGCAAGTGAGAACATGTCAAAAGGCAACCGTTTCGTCTCAGAATAAAGAGACATGGCAACAATAGCTGTTATAGTGGCCGGGGCGGCAATCAATGCGTTGGCTTTCAGCGGGGCCAACTTTCTATTTAGCAAACTTTCAGGGCATGATAGGGCCGGACGGAAAAGGCACGACGAAGCAATGGAAAAATTACAATCAGCCCAGGCTCAATGGGTACAAGACCGCCAGGCTAAAATCGATTGGTTCGGCAAGCAAAGGGAATTGCAAATAAAGGCCGGGAAGAGCCTTCGGGAGCTGGACGACAGCCTCTATAAATATTATATTGCAACAGAGGAGGTTAAGCCACAATTGTCGGATTTCTATGTACCATCAAAACCCCAACAGGATGGGGAAGTCATATTCGTTCTTGGCTCCCTATCTCTGCTAGGGTTCATTGTCTATAAATATCTGTAAGAACGCGTTTTTTTGACATGTATAAATAAAGACATGTCAAAAACGCACGTTATTACGGAAGAAGAGGCTGAAAAGCTAAGCAATATCTACTACATGCCAGAACATGTGTGGACTGGACGTAGGGCTATCAAATTGCTTGCGAAGGAGGCTGGTCTAACCAAAAAACTAGTCACCCACTGGGTATCCAGGCAGCTGCTCTGGCTGATACACATCAAGGGCCCTAAAAAGATCGATTATCCACAATTCACCATTACAACACCCAATGAAATGCATCAGTTTGATTTACTGTATATGCCATATGACAAGCTATATCTACAAGTACATTCTCACGGGTATTGACGTAGCTTCAAGGTACAAGGTAGCGAGACCCCTACGTACCAAAAAAGCCGGCGAGGTCGCGGATATGATCAAAGACATCTATAGGGCAGGACCTTTACGATACCCCAAGATTTTTCAGTGTGACAATCGTCCTGAATTCAAGTCAGCAGTAACGAAGCTGCTGGAGGGTAAAGGGGTTGAGATCAAGCGGGCTACCACCAAATATCACCATACATTCACGGTCTTTGCGGAGAGCTATAACAAGGTACTCGCGGAAAGGCTCTTTAAGCCTCAGGATGCACAGGAGTTGGTCTCTGGGGAGCCTAGAGCATATGGGTCAAGCACCTGTACACTATCGTCAAAAGTCTCAATAATACCAAGACTGGCATGATCGGTATAAAGCCTAACTAGGCGATTAAACTCGAGAATGTCCCACTTGCAAAAAGTCAAGAATACCTCGAAGAAAAGCCCTTACCTGAGGATGGCTTGTACTTGTATCTGCTACAACCAGGAGAGGAGCATGATGATCAAAAGAGACGTGCAACAGATGCTTTCTGGAGTAGGAAAATGTATAGGCTGGATCGTATTGTAGCGGGTAGTCGCGTGCTATACTATTTAAAGGATTGTCCTGAAAGGAGCTTTGTTTCGGGAGAACTCATGCTGATCCCGGAGGACGTTCAGATACCCCCAGAGGAGGCTAAAGAGTGGTAATATTTTTTATGGCTTATCAAGGCCATAAAAAAACACTCCTATTCTGTAATGTATCGGTTGCCTTTTGAAAGCTCTTCATTCATCATCATCATCATCATCATCATTCCGATATCGCAGATAATCCAAAGGATGTAGGGTATAGAACGGGTATCCATAGACGATACCTTTGATGACATTGGGTTCATTTTCCAAATCAATATCGACTAGACGTCTATCCGGTATCGGAAAGTTGAGTATATTGCCTATTGTTGATATATCAGCCAAATCAGATAGCTTCAAATCCCTATCCTTGATGACTTGGTAGCAGAATGCACCATAGTTGTTCTCTTGAACTGAAACGATATAAAGTCCCAGGGCTTGAATATCATCCTCAAGTTCCTCGTCAATCTCGCTTCTTGCAAATGTACCCCATGCTTTTTCACCTGACGCTACCCTGTTTAAAAGCTCTTCGTCCGTTTTATATTCAAACCCCTCGTAGTATACCCCATTTCGATATTTAAAATTTTCTAAGCAGGTAGGGCAATATCCAGCCACCGACCCTGCCCTGATACAACAGTGCAGTACAGGTATCTGGATATCGTAGTTGATTGTAAATTGATTTTGTTTTATGTATGCTTCCATCTTCTGATATTTCACTGGTTTTTAACATACAACCAAAAGGGTAAAAAAAAAATGATAATTTTAATACCCTTGTGAGTATTAAAATTAGTGCCCGTTTAAGTCATATCATTCCGCAAGCTCCAGGAGACGTTCATGCGTGTAGTGCTCGCCAAGCCTGAAATGTCTCACACGCTCGGGGTTTACCTCGATACATCCACGCTCCCTGAGCCAGTTGTAGTGTACGATGGCATTGGGTGTCTCTGCCAGTACCACAATCTCACCCTTGTTGTAGTCAACAAGTTTGTTTCTAATCTTTTGTGCCACATACCCCTGTTGACCACAGATGGCAAGGTGTTGAAAGGGATCACCGTTGTTCTTCTGGATAATGACCATACCGTTATCCTCAAAAGGATCTTCCGGGTAAGGCACAGCCCGTTGCTGTAGCTCCTCTACCTCATCCCCAAGAAAGACAATTTCATCATCCCTATCCTCCAGATCACCCGCCATCACCGCCATGGTCGCGTCTCTATCCTCTAGGGCCTGGCGATGCTCTTTTATTACATCTTGTAGTTTTTGGACACCTGCCCGAGCAAGCCATTTGATGACCCCCACGGCCTTTAGTTTCTTGGAACGGCGAACGATCTCCAGGGCGCCCTCAAGCGTGACAAAGACGTCATGCGGATTTTGGCCTTCATTTGGGCACCCCCAACCCCTACCTGTATATTTTCTCTTGTTGATATCATTTGATTATCGAGGCTACACTGTCTAACATTTTCAATACCTAAAAACCGTCCCAGGTCAGCCCTTTTGAACATGGGCTGATCCTGACTGTTTGATAGGGTCTCAATGGCTCCTGTGTTGAACATAACTTGCGACGACATATTTCTATATACTAATGCTTACCCAGAGGTTTTCACCGTGGTCATAAATGGTAATTTTACTACTCTTTTGTGGGTAGTAAAATTAGTGCCCGCTTACGACATATCAATATCAAACATGCCTTCGAAGAGTTCTCGCGTATCATCGTCAGGTAGGGTGAAGTGGTTCCTGTAGAAATTATTCTTGGTAAGGACATCATCCTTGAACCTACACCAGGCATGCACGGCATTGGGATCGTCACATTCCGGTTCCCTTACACCCATATCGGGGTACATTGCTCTCAATATGTTTATTCTTGTGCCGAGCTCCTTCCTTTGGCATCGGATCATATAGTGTGGGTGCCTTCCGGATCTTCCATGCTCGTGGGGATCATTTTTATCAACCACGCATAGCACGGTATCATATTGATGACGGTATGGAACATATCTTTCCATAAGCCTTGCATTTTCCCGGGCCTGTACCATGAGCTGTTCATCCCTGCCATCAAGATCGTCCTCCAGGATGGCGATGGCCGCGTCCTTTTCCTCAATTGCTGCAGCAAGCCTTAGCATTTCCCTGGGTAGCACCTCTTCTACAACCCACTCCAAAAATGATTCTGCTTCGGGCTGACCACTGCTCAACAGAAAACAATAGAGGCCGGGTTCAGTCAGTAAAATTGTATTTGGTTGGGTGTGGACACCGGTGTCCACAACTTGGAGATCGGGAAAAGTGGTACCTAACCGCATTTTATACTTATCGGGAACATATCGCTGAATGGCTTTTACTCCCGCTCCTCGCTTATATCCTGCGGCCCTCCAAACATCGGAGGCTACGATACATTGACCTTTATCCTCGACATAAAATGATCGGACTTGTTTTCCTTGGAAATAATCAACTGCTGTAAGAGACATCCTTGTTCCATTTTCAGGTAGAATTTGGATTTTTTGTATGGTCACTCAAGAATCTTCCAAGTCCTGGGATGTTCCAATCTGATATACAAGCAAGAGTGTTTGGATTTTTCCAACTCGGACTTGATTTCATCCCAGTCTGAAATAAGGTTTGTTTCCTCATCAATAGTTCTCATGTCACTTCGTTCCGAGGGATACCAGGCAGACAAGGCCTTCTTCTGTCTCCTCAAATTTTTAGGGAGGGCGGTGTACGACTGCGTGAGTAGCCATAAGCTATGCCTCCTGTGCCTACCTGAAATAGCCAATTCAAGCAGGGGCTGTCGACGTTTATCGAGACTCTCGTCAGATATCATATCGTCAACCACAAACAACGTCTCTTCACCGGCGAATAACGACAACAGTTTCGCTACCTATTCAAACAGTTGGTCCTTGGGGTCTATCAAAAAGACATAGGGGTCCTTCCAGAGTGAGGCCCTTTCAAGGTAGGTGGTATTCCATCGTATAGTAGGGCAAAGTATGACTATGTTGTGATAGTGCTTTTTATACTCCTGCTCAAGCAGGTCTAGAGCAAATTGTGTTTTTCCGCAGCTTGTTGGGCCTGTAAAGATTGCCGTATGTGGATCATTGACGACATCCATTTACTAATAATATAGCCACTTTTGATTATGGATTTTTGAATATACACCGGCACAACCTAAACATATCAACACACCACCGTAATTGTTCGCCAAAGACCCCCGGCAGGCAGGGCATAGCTTGGTATTTTGGGTCTTATATTCCAGGGGTAGTGGAGTATATGTTAATTTTCCCTGTAGGCACTGCAGTACCTTGCGATATTGTTTAATGAGTAGTTCTTTTTCATAGCTCTCGGGTGGTGCCTCAACGAGTTCGATGTACCGGGGTATGATACCATATGTCAACAGGGTGTAAAGAAGTAGGTAATTTTCATCCTGCTGAATTTCCCTAATTTCGACATCAGTGGCAAGAATGTCTACCTTTTGTTCGATAACAGGGTCCTTGCATTTGGTACGCCGCCTCTCCTTCGCCTTAGCCAGGCAACCTATACAACTTTTTGTTCGGCCATTACCTCTAATTTTGAACATGTCTGGGGGAAACAATTTTTTGCATTTGTAACAACATTTTACATCCATTTACTATTCCGGAGCTCGCCTCCTCCATTTCTATTTACCTCTTAGACAAATAGAAATTTTAATAGGCGGCCTAATCCGTAATGTATCGGTTGCCCTTTAACATGTTTTCGCTCGCCCACATGGGTTGAGTGTTGGTGTAGTGCAATCTCCTAGCAACCTCATCAAGCGATGGATCATCACCATTTTCCCTATATTGGAGTGGTTTTTTGTGATCAATGTGCCACCCCTTACCATAATTATCCCAGGTCATCCCCTCAGAAAACTGGGCCCCAATATGGACCCGAAAAGTCTCAATATCGCAACCTATGTACTCCCGAGAACTAAGCTCCTTATTTCCCTGTAAGGCCTCATAAGTTCTGCTGCGTACAACATTAGCAAGATGTCCGGCAGGCCTACCTATGGGACAATACCGCCTTCCTTTTTCATGCTCGCAGAAGCTTCCACCTCCGCAGTCTTTACAATAGTATCTTATCCTATCATGTTTGCAGAAGCTTCCACCGCCGCAGTCCCTGCAGGTGTATCTTATCCTACCATGTTTGCAAATCTGACTACCCTTACAGTCCCTACATTGAGACTTCACCCTTTCATGGGGGCACCTTGTGCGCTCCTTTGACGCCTTGGATACATTCAAGCATTTGATGCACATTTTTGTTTGACCATTCCTTTTGACCTTGAAGTTGTCCGAGGAAAGATAGTGTTTGCATCTAGAGCATTTCTTATCCTCCTCCATGTTGATTTCTATTTGTCTCTACGACAAACAGAAATTTTACTAGACGCTCATTTCGGGGGTATCAGAGATTTTTTATACCATCCCTGCTTTATTGCGTATTCGTCGAATAAGATCGCTGCCGTCATATAGCCGGCGAGTTTCAGGCCGTCCTCCAGGTCCATCTTTGCCCCAGGTCTAGAAACCCCTAGGGCCTTTTTCGCACCCATAGCTATTAAGATTGTATACGATACTAGTCTGACCGATTCCCATAAGGAGTCAACAACCATAGTTTCTTTCGGGCTAATGTTGCTTGATGTTGCTGTACTCATTTATATTACAACATTTTAAACATAGAGATATTTGCCTGGGTTTTGCCCTGTTTCCCCTGCTGAGGCTCTGGATTAGTCGCTGGTTTGTGGGATTCATTTTCACCCCTGCCAAATCTATACCAAACCCCAACCCCTATCGCAAGCACGGCAAGCGTACCTACACCATACATGTACGGCATTGAGATCATCGACTTGCTAGGACCTGCAACAGGTTCTTGTTCATCTTGTGAAGTACCTTTGCCCACGTTCTTCTGTAAGTCAGCCTTGTTCTTTTTGTTCCATTCCGCAAGTCTCTTGCCTGCAACGACACGACCCTCGTTCTTCTTGGTTATGACTTGGTTAGTAGACTACTCACTCATTTGTTATAAGTCTTATGGCTTATAAGAAATTTAAATGTAGGCCCTTAGGGCTCTTTCTCCTTAGCCTCCTCCTCCTCCCCATCCTCCTCCTCCTCCTCCTGTTTCTTTTTTTTCTTACCCATATGTCTCGCAGTATGTCCCGCTACCAAGATGGGTGCCAGACACCTCCCAATGGTACAATACACAAAAATCCCCAAGTCTGTCATGGAGTCTCGGATAATAGGATCCTCTTCGATATCTTTTCGGAGCTCCTCAACACTGTCGATATCCACAATATTTCCAATCATGCTGGCATAGAGGCTGATCACATGGGTGGACAGTGCCCTAGCGGTCTTTTCACCCTTCTCCTGCAATTCCCGTTGAAGGTACTCAGTATGTACTTTATCTATAGCCTCTTCCGGGGCCTTGGCAACAAACCCCTCGGTACATTTTTTGGGTAATAGATGCCCCTTGCCTTTGCGCAGGGTCTCTTTCAAAGCTTGGCGTTTATCGATGGGTTTCTCTACATGTTCATATTCTGTAGAGGCTGTGTCGAATACTTGTGAAAGATCGGACATCCTGTTTAATATACGGTGGTATCGAAAAAAGACATAAGCAATCAGAGCATACGGTAAAATTACAGCAATATACAAACACACTTCCATTTATAGCAAGTGTGTTTGATCAACCGCACTAGACTACATTCTACTCGGAGATATATCGATAACCTTTCGTTTGGTTATCTGAAACCCACATGGGCTGCATGTTGGTGTAGTGCAGTCTTGCAATTTGCACCTCTTCGCTAGGATATTCTCCATTCTCCCTGTATTTTAGTGGCACCTTGTGATCGAACTGCCACTGCCTTTGGTTTCCCCAGTTCATCCCGCCCTTAAATTGCGCCTGGATGTGCTTCATGAATGTTATAATATCACATCCCAGATATTCCGTGGAGGCAATCTCTGTATCATAATTTAGGGCTCTATGAATCCTAGCCAGAATTAAGTTATACTGATACCCAGGGCAATCGCATATGGGGCAGTGTCGCCCTTGCTTACTATGCGGGCACTTTGTACGTTTCTGTGACGCCTTGGCTACGTTCAAGCATTTGATGCATAGCCTCGTTCGTTGTCCGTTACGTTGGATCACCTTGAAGTTGTATAGTGGTAGGGTTTGCTTACAGTTCGTGCATTTCCTGGTCCCCTCCATATTGTTCTTTGTTTTGAAAAGTACTACCCTTACAAAACTTTGGACAGCTTTTGGAAAACCTCGTCATTCAAAAATGCTTACAACATAAGTGGGGAGGTATGCACCCCGTCGTCATGTACAAACCTTTTATCGTAAAAAGCAGAGAGGCCGAGCTTGTTCTGTTCGTACGTGATCATACCCTGCTCATGTACCCGAAAACCTACGTTTTTGGCCATGTCTAAACCACCCTTTAGCGCACTCAGGTATCTACCCCAGGTCAAGGCATTTTGTCTCTTTGACATGCCCTTACATGAAAATTTAGTACCTTCTTTACCCTCCACAAAATAACACTTGGCTGTCAGGGCAATCATCCGAAACTCAATAAATTCCGCTTTAAATAGCCCTCCTGTTCGACTCGAGTATTTATCGGTGACTAGCCAGTTTTTTACATCCTCATCATACCCATTAACTAGTTCGGGACGAACGACATCTCTTAACTCTTCCCCAGAGATGGCAAAATAGGCACTGTCGTTGTCCATGTAAATATACTCAAAGTCCCGACGATCCACGTACTTGTCGAGAAAATCATAGTAAAATTTCAACATGCGCAACTTCGCGAGTTGATAAACGGCAATACAACACTGGTAGGCCCTATCGATAGTACACTTGTTTTAGCCTTTTCTAAGCTCGTATGCCTCCCCAATCTCTTCAAGATCCTCTAGGTACGGGCTTCGCAGGGCTGCATCAACTTCCTTTCCATCCCTCGTAAACGTAGTATTTGCGTGCCTCGCCAAATCTTCAATCATTTTGCCGTAGAAGCTGTTACCTTTCAGCTTGGCCGTATCTCCCGCAATACGTTTATCGAGGTCTTTATCGGCTTGCCGTCGTGCATCGGCAATCTCTTCAGGGAACCATTCAAAGGGCCTACCCCTGGCATACTTGAGGAACTGGTAAAAGGCAGTCACTTTCAGCCCATGGTCAAGGTACCATTTTAGCACAGGGGTATACAGTAGGATCTTTTCAGCCTTTAGCAACCCCAAAAGCTTACGCGTGCCTGGAACACGCTTGCTGCCCGTACTTTTCAGGTACTCGTGCATGTGCTCGGGGATTTGATTGTCGGGTATCTCCTTGACGACAAACAGGGGAGCCATTTCGCCGAATTTGTCACGCAGATACTCAGGCACCTCGATATCAACCTGCGCAAACCCAAACAACGATCCATCTCGCACACCTCGCGTTAGTATCTCTAAGTTATCTGCTGATGTCGGTGTAGCCACTTTGATCAGCTGTCCCTTTCCACAAGGAAAGTCCTGCATAAGGGTACTAGGGTAGAGCATATTTGCATCATACCCTAAAATGGTCCTACACCTGTGGGGTTCGCCGTACACGTGAGATCTGATACCCGTCACGTCTCGTTCGTGGTATCGACAGAATACGATCGCGGGACCGCCCACCATCCCCGTCCGCAAAAGGTCGTAGGCTTCATTCCTCGTACAATTTTCACATGCTTTCCGTACCTCCCTGCAGGCCTTACAAGTCTTGCTATAACAAGAGTCCTTACACCTATGCCTGCATGGGTCTCCCGGGGCGTATAGCTCTAACGTTGGGTTCAACCGTAGAGACTTGTTCAACACGTACCGCATTGATACACCTGGGATACTTACCGCGTGCTTTAAAATGTCTATCTCGTCGGTGTAATACTGCAGCCTCGTTTTATACACGGCTTCAATGAACGGTTCCACGTCGGCTATATTGTACTCACGTAACCAGTCCATCATGGTGACGCAGCCTCGTTTGTAAAATTCGGCGCAGAATGACCCGTACTCTTCGGGAGATAGTGTGTTTTTCCCACTTAGCCGACTATAGAAGTCCTTGTGCGCGACAGGCCCAATATGGTTCAGCTTATCGTGGCTCGTTAGCCACTCATGCGGAAACATGAGCTTTTCAAGCTTACATTCCAACGATTTGCACCAACCGGCATAGCTCAGCCCTGGAGCAAGGAAATATTTGATGTCGAGAAATTTAAATCTTGAGGTGGTGAGGAACATGTAGTCGTTATCTTTTTTCGCCACCTTGATCTTATCGCCTTGCGCGATCTCTTCGACAAAATACCGCTTGATCAGGTTGATGTCGTACTTGCCAGAATTAAACCCGATTACAGATACTTGGCCTCCTCACTCGTTCCACAACTCCTGGTTCTTTTTGGAGAGCATGTCAAAGTCGTCAGGCTTCGGGTACATTCTCTCGACCTCCTTCACGATCAGGGCATGCCTCTTTCCTAGCTGCCCCACAAACTGTTTGACCAAGGCCTTGGGATTCTCGTGCTCGATAAACGTCGGGTCCCCATTCAAACTATCGGCAATACCAACACTTATCGGAACATGTCTCGAAAGGTATGTTAGATCAGAGGTTTGCTGGTAATTTAAAGGTGATAGGAGGGCTTCGAAATCAAATACAATATAGTGGGGGTAGGGTTTGAATTCCTTCTGAAAGTACCTCTTGATTTTGGGTGGTTTCTCGCATTCCCAGACCGTGACGAGGTTGTACCCCTGTTCCTCTATCATCCTTGCCTTAGACTGGTTGCAGCGTAATGAGCCTTGTCCGCTTTGGTTCTCTCGGATAGGCAGGGACATCCGTGCCACCTACAGCCGTTGCACTCGTAAACAGTTTTTGTGATAGGTTCATACCCATCTACCTTCCATTCTTTTTTGCCATCATGGATAACACGTTCACCACCATGACCGCATAAGGCATGATGGATATGCCTTCCGGTTTGTTTTGACATATATTCTAGCCATTTTGATGCATCATAGCTATACCCCTCATCGTAAAAGACCTTCTCGGCCCTGCCCGGCATACGTTTGACCTTCCCCCCTTTGCAGATAATCGTCGTCTTGACACCCTCGCATTCGTTCCTTTTATGCCGCGTAAGGGAAAAGGCGTAATTAAACTTCTGTTTACATACCTCGCATTCCCAGTGCTGGGTCAGCACATCTAATTCCTTGATGTAAAAACAGTGCCCGTCCAGCATACCAAGATTGATAGTGTCAAAACCCTTTTTGTACTGCTTTTGACCATAGACGAGTCGCCATGGTGCTTTCTCGGAGTTTGCCTTGGGCTCAAAGACCCTAATGTTGACCTTGAATTGCTTGGCAACCCCCTCCAAATCCACCAGTCTCGTAGGCCTGACGTCCTTACGCTTAAGCTTGGGGTCCCCGTAGTACTCTCGAGCTAAGGTGAGGGCTGTTTTTGTTAGACGTTCCGTTCCCCGTACTACAACTGCCCTCTCCTTTACCGCAAGACATCTCCAAAAACATAGGTTGTCCGTTCTGGCATCCTCACCATCCATGGCGTAGATGCACCTTTTTTTTCGCAACCAATCCGGGAGAGGGCCGCATCCCAGGAGGGGTTCACGTGTACTTATCACCTTGATCTGTATGTGATCGAAGAGAATTTTTCCCTCATATGCTCATGGGGTCTCGGTGGTTCTAGTGGGTGGTAAATAAGCCCTGGTCCAGAACTCGTGGTCCTCCAGATCGAGACGCTTCATCTCGCATTCTTCTACGAACGCTTCGATTTCCGCCATACTTGATAGTGACCCGGAGCTCTTGGTTTTGTGGTAATCAGACACATCGCCCCCACGCTTGTAAATATCACAGCTGAAGCTGTACACAACCTTAACGCGCATTTCTATATGTGACGTAATTATTTGCACAATCGCGTCTTTCAGGGATTGATTCAAATACTTGTTGAACCGCCATGTTTTGATCCTATTTCCGTCTTCCAGCATCTGTATGTTGTCCCCCTGGATATCCTCCGTGTAGTCCTCCCTTGCCTCCTGTTCAATCTCATCGTGAAGCGTTGTACCTCCCGAAATTTGTTCCTTTGCCTTGTTGTAATAGAATGCAACGGTATTCCGCACACTCTGTAGTCGATCGGCAAGAGCGTCGCGGGTTGCTGCCACTGGTGCCGACACGGTGCTATATAGTTTGCTGATGGCATTCTTAAACCAACTCATCCCTTTCTTATATACACATTTCAACAAATTCAGAGGATTTCATTCTGTCCAACCAACACAGTTATTCCCCTTCTTTATTGCGCATGCGTTGATTATTAGCATTCTATAAGGGAATTCCCTCTTTCTACTCATTTTTGTATGTCAGGGACTTAACCTTGATATGCATGACTCAACACCGCATGATGGGGATTTTTCATGCATATCAATAGATTTTTGTGCAATGAGGCGTGACGAAAAGTTGTGACGTCACAAGCAAAATTGTGTATGATATTTTTTATGAGAGTTTGACCGTGATTTTTGAAAAAGTGTGTTTATATTCCATCTCTACACTAGCTGTATGTATGCTTTGGGGTTATAATGTATTTTGATCTGGTTTGTTCCGAAACAAACAGCCAGCTTTGGGATATTAGTCATAATTTTCTCCCAATTGGTCCCTAGTTATTCAAACAGGAGATGACGTCAGTTATTTCCACTCGTTCTCAAGTTAAAAGTGCACTGCAATGGCTTCACCAACTTTAATAACATCATTGGTGTTATGTAACGCCGAACTTGATTCGAACTGTTTTTGTTTTATTGACAACCTGTTACTGTTAATGCTGGTTTTATACCAATAACGACGAAGCTTTCTCGCTATAGGAATTATTTAAAGACTAGCGAAACGCCGGGTTAAGCCACAAGTGAAGGTGTGACCCGTGGAGCGCTTAAAAAGAGCTGTAAACTGTGCCACACGATCAGGTGGAGGGCTTTAGTACAGGTATACAGTATGTCGTAAATCAAGTGAAGCGCATACACCATTATAGTGTTGCGAGTAACATATTTTTCAAAACATAACTTTCCCACAACGATAGCTGAAATAAATACAGAGTTTACAAACCGTTGCTACTCCATTATAGCAAAAACATCCGTCAATATTATTTTATTTTGCGGAATAAGTTTTTGTGAAAGTTAAAGAATTTATCGTGACACTGGGCTGAGCGCTTTACAGTTAAACCGTGTTGCACAGGCGTATAGACCCTTTTTTTGGAAAAAACTTTCTCGCAGACTCTGTTAAAAAAACAAAACAGGGCTGAGCGGTTAGTCCAGGTAAACAGTGTTGCACATACGTACAGGTGTGATTACCGAGAAAGTTTAAAAATTAATTGTCACATTGGGTTGACCCCTTAGTACAGGTAAACCACGTTGCACATGCGCATAGGCGTAACAGCTTTTTCCAAAAAAAGGGTCTGTTTTTAACACTGGGCTAACCGCTTAGTACAGTTAAACAGAGTTGAACAGGCGTAATACTCTTTTCCAAAAAAACTTCATCGTAACTCTGGTTCAAATGAAAACACAGGGAACAGCCTATCGTTACCCCTCCAGCTAAAACAATTGCTCAGCCATTTTATTTGCAGAAAAAGTTTTCAGGAAAATAATAAAGATGTAGCTACCTAGCTAACTGTATTTAGCATAAGAATTATTGCTTAAGAATATTGTTGTAGCCAAACTGCATTTTTATAGCTACTCTCACTTTTTAGCCAAAGATATGAGCTAGCTAAATGGCTACAGCCTCAACATAAAAAAAAATGTTGGCTAGGATAAAAAGCTTTTATGCCATACAGAATAGTAATAAGTAAAGCCCTATAGCTAGCCTTGAAAATCTTCGTTCCTAGCCAAAAATCCTAAAAATGTTGCGTTTAAGATGTACGTGACTAAAAATCGTGACAATATATTTATCTTAACATTTTAGATCATACAAAAAACAAATATCACACAAATAAAAAGCTTTTAGAAAACAAAAAGGTGAAAATGACCTACAAACAACACTGACCACCATCACTTTAAAAACTAAAATGGCCATCATGTTTCTTCGTTGGCATGTCCAGGCCGCGAATGTCTTGGATTGGTTTTTCAAAGAATCTGGCGTTTTGATTGGTATAGTACGTGCGAGCGGTCAAAACAAAGCCAGTTAAACTGTCAGTAAAACTGTCCTATTTGTTTTTTGTGGCTCCTGAGCGGGATCGGCAATTGACATCACGGGGGTAATTATTTATTAAAAATAGCGTATTAAAATAATGCATTCATTTTAATCACTTAAATTTTTTTTTGAATTAGAGGTTTATCACTAAAATCAATTAAATTATGTAAGGAAATAAATTAATTTCTGTAATTTATTTTCATCAATAATAAAATTTCCGATTAAACAACCCCCTGGTTTCTAAAAACTCGCGGGAAGATCAAAGGAATATCGGTAACCCTTTTGAACGGACAAAATACGGCTATTATTATAGAGACTAGCCGGGAAACCCGGCGTCGAAACGCCGGGGTAAGCCACAAGTCAAGGTGTGACCCGCCGTTGAACACTATGTGGAGCGTTTAATAAGAGCCGTAAACTGTGCCACACGGTCAGGTGGAGCGCTTTAGTACAGGTATGCAGTATGTCGCTAATCGAGTAAAGCGCACACAACACTATAGTGTTTCGGCTGTAGTGTATTTTTGAAAATATAACTCTACTGCAACTTTAGCCAAAATAAAAACACAATTTACAACCATTTGCTACTCCGTCGTAGGAAAAACAATTGGTCAATTTTATTTTATTTTACGAAATAAGTTTCAGTAAAGGTTAACAAATTAATTGTGACACTGGACCCAGCGCTTAGTACAGGTAAACCATGTGGCACATGCGTTTAGGCTTAAGACCCTATTCAAAAAAACTATTGCAGCTTTGGTTTACAAAACACAGGATACACTCTGTTGAAACGCCGGGTTAAGCCACAAGTAGCTGTATTACCCAGCGTTAAACACCAGATTGAGTGATTAATAAGAACCGTCAACTGTGCCACACATTCAGGTAAAGCGCTTTAGTACAGCCATATAGTGTGTAGAAAATCAAGTGAAGTGCACACAACTTTACGGTGTTTCCGGTGTAATATACTATTCAAAAAATAACTTTCAACAACTTAGGTAAAATAAAAACACAGATTACAATTCAATGTTACCCCGCCATAGCGGAAGCAGCTGGCCAACCTTCTTTATTTTTCAGGGAATGTTCCCGGGAAAAGTTCAAAAAAATGTTAAGCTGAGCGCTTAGTATAGGTAAACAATGTCTACTTTTTTTCTGTAATCAACGTTATCACAACTTCGGTTAAACAGAAACACAGGAAACAGCCCGTTGTTACCACCGGACTAAGCGCTTAGTACAGGTAGACTGTGTCGCACATGAGTATAGGTATAACACCATTTTTAAAAAAACTTTATAGCGACTTCAGTTTAAAAAAAATCAGGAAGCCGCTTGTCGTTATCAAGTTCAGTTAAAATAATATATACTCAGCAATTTTATTTTTCAGCATAAGCTTTCATAGCAGTAATAAAATTGGTAGCTGCCTAACTGCATTTAGCATAAGAATAAGAATTGTGTTTCAGCCAAACTGCATTTAGCTACTTTCAATTTTTAGCCAGAGGTAGCTAAAAGGAGCTAGCTGGGTAGATCCAACTTCAACATAAAAATAAAAAACAATATACCAAACCGAAAAAAACTTTAAAAGAATAGGAATAAAAATAAAGATAGCTATAGCTAGCTGCCTCAAAATCTACGTTTTTAGCCAGCTAAACACTTAAAATTGTTTTGTTTAAGATTTATACATGGCTAGATTTTAAGATTTATACATGGCTTATACATGTTATACTCACCTTAACATGTGAAAACACACAGAAACTAAATAATCCTATAGGATACAAAGTACTCAGAAGAAAAAAGGATCAAAAGGAGACATACAAATTTGAAAGCATCACTTCCAAACCAAAATGACCTTTGTAGGGGTAGCATGTTTCCTCCGTCGGCATGTTGAGGCCGCGAAGCACTTGGATTGGTCATTAGTGAAAATGGAGCCTCGTGATTGGTCTATTACGCGTTAGCGATCAAAACAAGGCGGTAAAAACGGGGTCTGCCGGGGCTCCAAAATAAAGCAGCAGGACCGCGGGGATTTTACGTACGCCATGTTGCGCACAAACAGACAGACGGAATACGGCTATTATAATAGAGACCAGCCGTTAACCCGTGGAAAAATCCACGGGATTGCCCGTCCTTTATATTACGCATTTCGTGTTTCCGTAACACGACGTTTTTTTCGCTCACAAACAGACAGACGGAATACGGTTATTATTAAAGAGATAGCCGGGAAACCCGGCGTCGAAACGCCGGGGTAAGCCACAAGTCAAGGTGTGACCCGGCGTGGAACACCTGTGGAGCGCTTTAGAAGAGCTGTAAACTGTGCCACACGATCAGGTGAAGCGCTGTAGTACTGGTATACAGTATGTCGTAAATCAAGTGAAGCGCATACACCATTATAGTGTTGCGACTGTAACATATTTTTCTAAAAATTACTTTCCCGCAACAATAGCTTAAATAAAAATAGAGTTTACAAACCGTTGTTACTCCATTATAGCAAAAACAATCAGTCAATATGATTTAATTTCGCGGAATAATTTTTTGTGAAAGTTAACAAATTAATCGTGATACTGGCTGAGCGCTTAGTACAGTTAAACCATGTTGCACAGGCGTATAGGGATAATACCCTTTTGAACAAAACTTTCTCGCAGACTTTGTTTAAATAAAAACACAAGAAACTGTCCATTGCTAACACAGAGCTGAGCGGTTAGTCCAAGTAAACAGTGTTGCACATCCGTACAGGTGTGATTACCGAGAAAGTTTAAACATTAATTGTCACAGTGGGCTGATCTCTTAGTACAGGTAAACCGCGTTCCATATGCGCATAGGCATAACAACCTTTTACAAAAAACAGTCTGTTGTTAACACTGGGCTAACTGCTTAGTACAATTAAACAGAGTTGAACAGGCGTAATACTCTTTTTCAAAAAAACTTCATCGCAACTTCGGCTTAAATGAAAACACAGGATGCACTCTGTTGTTAACACTGGGCTAAGCGCTATACAGGTAAACCGTGTTGCTTATGTCGGTAACAACGGGCTAAGCGCTTAGTACAGGTAAACGGTGTTGCACATATGTTTAGACGTAATACCCTTTTTAAAAAAAACAGTCCGTTGTTAACATCGGGCTAAGCGCTTCGTACAGTTGAACAGAGTTGAACAGGTGTATAAGCGTAATACCCTTTTCCAAAAAAACTTTGTCGCAACTTCTGTTTAAATAACAACACAGGAAACGGCCGTCGTTATACCCCATTCAGCTAAAAAATCCTTCAGCAATTTTATTTTTGGGAATACGCTTTTATGACAATAAAAACGGTGTACCTACGAAACTGCATTTTCATTTAGGCGTAAGAAAAATTTGAAAATTTTGTTGTAGCTAGCTAGCTAACTGTATTTAATTGGCTACTTTCACTTTTTAACCAGAGGTAGCTAACAGCTACCTAGATAGTCCCCAGTTGCAACTTAGTAAAATCAGATTGGTAAAAATAACACAAATAGAAATAATGCTGGCTAAGATAAAAAGCTGTTGTATCAAACTGAATGAAAGGCTAGCTAGCTAGTAAAATCAGATTGGTAAAAATAACACAAATAGAAATAATGCTGGCTAAGATAAAAAGCTTTTGTATCAAACTGAATGAAAGGCTAGCTAGCTAGCTCACTTGAAATCTAATACGTTCGTAGCCAAAATCTTAAAATTGGTAAGTTCAAGATTTGTATGTGGCTAAAAAACGTAACAATATATTTACCTTAACATGTAAAAACATAAAAAAACAAAAATAAACAGCTTTCAAAAGACAAAAACAGACTTACCAACTTCACTTCAACGCCACAGCTTTAAAAATGGCCGTATATCTATTTCATATCCCCTCGTCCCTTAAAAATCGAGTTCTGCGGGGTTTTCCGAAAAAGCTGCGCGCAACCATTTTGAACAGACAGACAGACGGAATACGGCTATTATTATAGAGATTACCACTTTTGGTTTAAAAAATAATACATTTGTTACGTTATATACAGAGGTGTTATTTCTACCATTTTGTCGCAATTAGCGTCAATATTTGTAATTACGTAATGTTTAAATAGCCGATAAAACAAATTAGACTTATTTTTTCGAATTAGCGCATTCTTTGGGGAGGAAAAAAATCTCCTTTGGCTAGCCGAACTTTGGCATGGTTCGGTACTCTTAATATAATAGACTAGACCTGTCGATAAACCTGTTGGAAAATCCACTTATACTTGTATAGGTTGTTTCGGAATTTGGATGATGTCAGCAGTGCATTAGAGGCTTCTTTTTATAAGAAAATTAAAACTCAAACAAGGCTGGTTTTTATTCTTACTTCTCAATTGTTTTTTATTTATATGTATTGTGCTAAACAATAGTCTTAACCTGTTTTAACCTGAAATACAAGCCTGATATTCTTAAAATCATATTCTTTTAAAAAAAAGTGTATTGCTACATAATCAGTATTTCCTTAACCCTATTCGGTCCGGGGATTTTCGAACATATTATGACCGGGGGGCGGAATCCGCCCCACCCTCAATAACTTTTCATAGCCCTGTCCAAATTGAATCAAACTTGGCACACCTATAGTACGTCACAAATGGAACAAAATGGTAGCAATAAATTTTTGCTTGCGTCAGCACATTTTCTGTGACGTCATCAAAAGCTTGAAATTTGTTCAAAATGCCACTATCTGCTTAAAATTCAATTACTTTAGTTCTAGAGGGAATTTTAACATTCTGTTTGAAGTTTCTGAAAGCTAAATAAAAGTTATTTAATATATGTTCCGGTTTTTACATAAATCGTATGAAAAATTGCCAAATATTGCCCGAAAATCCACTTTTTTCCGATTTTTGGGTTTAATCCGAAAAAATCGGGAAATCGGATTAATCACGTGACCAAAACATACAAAAAGATTCCTCTTGACGAAACAAAGTTGTGTTGTAAGTTTCAAGTTCCATACATAATCCTAACAAGAGTTATTATATTTTCCCTATTATAAGGGTTTCAAAGAGATTTTTAGAGGTAGTTTCGAGTAATAGCCTATATCAAAGCCTCTGAAAGGTATGGGACCTAAAAATTTTGCATACAGGTGTCTAATAGATAAATATTGAAACTCAGTAAGTATTGTAGCCATGCAACATAGCATTAAAGAGTTATTAAAAAAAAACCGACAGCCCCCACCCCCGGACCGAATAGGGTTAAAGGCACAATTGACGCTTTCTGTGTTTACAAAGGGGTAATCTACATTTGGCTATGAATAAAGTTGGATGGTAAATATAAGACAGAATTGGAAAATTTTTGGTATCTCTATGTTAAAAGTACCCTTATTTTGTCTGTTTGTGTATTAGATAAAAGTCATGCTATGAAAACACCAAACACGATACATAAAAGACGGTCGAACCCGTGAATTATCCACGGGCTACAGATTAGTTTTGAATAAAATTACAACCGACGTTATTACCATTCACAAAATACCTTAAAGAATTCAATAATAAAGTCATTTCGCGTAAGTAAAGACCACAAGAGTAATTACTGCTTCAAGTAACGAGTATCAAAGCATGATATAATTGCAACCCAAGGAATTGACAAACACGCAAGGATAATTTCGACAAACAGGAAGGCTCGTTGACCGAAGAAGATGAAAAAGACTCTTTTCGTTACAGTAGTATGTCTTCTGTTAATATTCTCGCAATTTGAAGAAGTTCAATCGTCGAGTAGAAGACGAAGAATGATGGCCAGACGAAGATCTGCGAAACCCCCGCAATGGTGTCGATATAAAAAAGTTAAGATATGTAAAAGGTATTGCTTCTGGTGGAGATGTCATATCATTTGTAGATGGCAAGTGCAACGTGTGTGCTCTGGTTGAAGTTTTGACAATTGTGGAAAGGTTTAACTCAAACTGGTGAAGGATTATAAACTTAGTAATTCTAATACTTCGTGTTTGTTCTTGGATAAATGTAGACTTAAAACTTATAGAATATTTTTGTGGTTTGTTTGGTTACTTCTAATGTAAGGTGTGTTGTGGAAAATAATTTTTTGTAAGAATGACAGTTATGTTACATTATTTTGTTCTTTTTTCCAATATACGGTTTTCCAACATTATGAAATATTAACTATAATTCCATGTCTAAAACACTAGGCACATTATTTGTGGAAATAACCGGTTGTTGGCTATTTCTTGAAATGGTCAAATAGCATCACTTGGTTGGACTCTGCAGCTGCTTGGAAGGTGGGAGACAAAGTAAACAACGTCGCGGCAACTTCACGAAAATGCGGTAACCTTACTTTTTACAATGGCTGCATTAGAGAGCAATCCTCTGCATGGCCCATGGAGTCCGAAATATGAGAAAAATTGGGCGGGCTGGATTCAAACTTAAAGCGCTAAGGCCACTAAGTCTGCTGTAAATATTAGCAGATTCGAAGTGCGTGTTACTGAGATAGAAACGTTGTTAATTGTTTGTGCTTACGACGTTAAAAACCAGTAACAAACTTTACAGTCTAAAAATGTCATCGATTGTTATACTGATGAAATTTTGAATTCTGTCGACATATTGTTTCCAATTTGTGCATTGATTCGTCGCATAAATTGAGGTACGAAAAAGAGAGGGAATTCCATCAACTGATGCATTTGTACTGTCGGGCAAAATATGTTTTTACACCAACTATTTGTAGCAGATTAAATACGGCCATCTTAATTTATAAAAAACTATCTGCAAACATACACAGACACGAGGTAAAAATAATTACACCATTTAACAAAAATATGCATTTTGTGACAAGAAGACATTGATTTTGTTAGTTTTACTTGCTTCAATAAAAGTTCCTTTTTTGATATTATTGTTTGCAAACGGTAATTGTTTATGGCAAATTTTGTTTTGTTTTCTAGTTGAGATATTCTGTCCAAATGGAAAAAATATTTCTCTGATATCATTTGAACAGCATCAAGTACATCATTTGATTATTGGAAATATCAATAGAAGAGAAAATACAAAGCAGAAAGACGAAAGTGTCCCTTTGTCAATATCTGCCATTACCTTTATAGTAAAACACGCGAGTCATTAAACTATAATAAGATATCTATGAATCTGCGTAACTAATTACCTACAACCATCCACATAATCTTTGAGACAAACTAGAAATTCTATCAAAAATCTAGAATAGGCCGTTGACGCAAATGTCCATTTTTCCAACTGAGACTGTTTAAACATGTAAAAAGCTATAATTAGCCTATAGCAGCACTGTACGGCTTCGTCGAAGTCTTAAGTCGAAGCTAAAGCTGAAGTGCCGTGAGCCTGGAGGCAGTACGTCGAGTTTGAGAAGACTTGTGGTGCGAGTTTGTGAATTTTTTTTTTGTCAAAAATCGAAAAGTCTCAATATTTATGTGGGTGATTGTCTGAAAAATATTAATTTCAGTGATTTCCGGTTAAAAAACCGTTTTAAATCGACTTTTTCCTCATAACTGTTAGAGGCAAACCCAGTACCTGTCTTTCTGTACCAAAATAAAAGAGTTGAAAATATTTCCAAACTCCAAATCCATGTTTTTAAAAGCACTTAAAGTTGAAAAAATAAAAAATAATTATTTGAGGAAACTAATCCAAATTTTTCGGATATTTTACACCAGAAATTAGGAGAACGATGAATTTCGAAAATTTGTCAACAAGAAGTGTTTGAAAGAACTTGCCTTCCCACCGAAATTGGCAAAATAAAAATTTTCAGACAACCATCCACATAATCTTTGAGACAAACTAGAAATTCTATCAAAAATCCAGAATAGGCCGTTGACGCAAATGTCCATTTTTCTAACTGAGACTGTTTAAACATGTAAAAAGCTATAATTAGCCTATAGCAGCACTGTAAGGCTTCGTTCTAGTGAACTTTTCGGTTTCACTAGTTAAATTCAGAATTTCCTAAGACTCTAAGTCTTAAGTCGAAGCTAAAGCTGAAGTGCCGTGAGCCTGGAGGCAGTACGTCGAGTTTGAGAAGACTTGTGGTGCGAGTTTGTGAATTTTTTTTGTCAAAAATCGAAAAGTCTCAATATTTATGTGGGTGATTGTCTGAAAAATATTAATTTCAGTGATTTCCGGCTAAAAAACCGTTTTAAATCGACTTTTTCCTCATAACTGTTAGAGGCAAACCCAGTACCTGTCTTTCTGTACCAAAATAAAAGAGTTGAAAATATTTCCAAACTCCAAATCCATGTTTTTAAAAGCACTTAAAGTTGAAAAAATAAAAAATAATTATTTGAGGAAACTAATCCGAATTTTTCGGATATTTTACACCAGAAATTAGGAGAACGATGAATTTCGAAAATTTGTCAACAAGAAGTGTTTGAGAGAACTTGCCTTCCCACCGAAATTGGCAAAATAAAAATTTTCAGACAACCATCCACATAATCTTTGAGACAAACTAGAAATTCTATCAAAAATCCAGAATAGGCCGTTGACGCAAATGTCCATTTTTCCAACTGAGACTGTTTAAACATGTAAAAAGCTATAATTAGCCTATAGCAGCACTGTAAGGCTTTGTTCTAGTGAACTTTTTGGTTTCACTAGTTAAATTCAGAATTTCCTAAGACTCTAAGTCTTAAGTCGAAGCTAAAGCTGAAGTGCCGTGAGCCTGGAGGCAGTACGTCGAGTTTGAGAAAACTTGTGGTGCGAGTTTGTGAATTTTTTTTTTGTCAAAAATCGAAAAGTCTCAATATTTATGTGGGTGATTGTAGTTAAATAGCTAAAAGGCTCAGTCATGATATCTGTATATTAATAAAAAAACGTTAAAACAGAAGAAGAGTTAAAGTTTTAGCAGAAGCTTTTCGGAAATTTATTTCAGTTGTTTTTTTACTTTCGAATTAGATTTTTGCTGAGGTAAAATCATAATTGTTTATCTTGCAAAATGGAGAAAGATCACTCGTCAATCATGGACAAAATATAATAAAACATTACGGCTGTTGACAACTTTGTTGTTTCCATATTAGCTGAAATACACACAAAACGTTTAATTGGACGAACTAATTGGTCTTTATATCGTTTCAGTGCAAGAGTTTAAGTGCAGCAGCATCACAAATTTGAGGAAAACGAGCGAATAAAAAAATTGAAAAAAATCAACGGCACGCGGCTTAACGCACTTTTGAAACACAAGAGATCTACTTTCCTACATCTAGTTGGCCAATTTTAAACAAAATTCAAACACATTCAACTTTTAAATAAACTTGTATACCCAGAAAAATGTATTCTTATTGGTCTAAAAGCTTCGTGGGCCCCAACGTTGCAATACTGAATCAAATTTTTCAATCCATAAAATTAGCTGTTTCGACCTGAGGAGTGTGATACTTTACCATGCAAAAAAAATCTGTATTGGAAACTCTCATTAAGGCGTTGTGTTCTAAAATTGCCAATAATTTCATTAAAACATATTACAAGATTCGAATCGTTTCCAAGCCCTCCTGATCACTTTCAAAATTCAAAACAAAGGACGAAATAAGGAACATTCATACAAATGTTAATTGTATTATTTAAAACTGAACTAATAGTTTAACATAAATTAACAAGAGAGACGTTACATTCCAACCTATTGTGGCCATACCAAGTCCATATTTAAGCTGGATTCCTCTTGTGTGTCCTCCGCCTGTCCCTCCTCCTTGTTGACTTCTGTTTCATTGTCGATTTTATCGTCAGTGTCATCATTTGATTCCACGAATTCTGTATCGGATCTATCAGATTCATCTTCCGACACATCGTCTGTATCATTGAATTCTTTTTGGGGGATGTCGTCTTCGACGTCCTCTTCAGAATCATCTGCTTGCACTACGTCAGCATTCTCGGAGGCGTCGTCTACGTTGTTCACGTGACTTTCCGAAATGTCTGCTGTGTCAGAGTTACCTTGTGTGTCGAGATCTTCAGAGTCACCTTCTAAAGAGTCGTATTTATTGTTATAGTTACCTTCAGAATGATTTTCAACATCCTTCTCAACGTCGGACTGATCTTCGGCATCGTCTTCAACGTCGGACTGATCTTCGGCATCGTCTTCAACGTCGGACTGATCTTCGGCATCGTTTTCAACGTCAGACTGATCTTCGACATCGTCTTCAACGTCAGACTGATCTTCGACATCGTCTTCAACGTTGGACTGATCTTCGACATCGTCTTCAACGTTGGACTGATCTTCGACATCGTCTTCAACGTTGGACTGATCATCGGCATTGTCTTCAACGTCGGACTGATCTTCGTCATCGTCTTCAACGTTGGACTGATCTTCGACATCATCTACATCCTCTGAGTCGTCTACTGCGCGGTCTTCTTCTGCCACCGTTAGATCTCCCAACTGTTCTTCTACTTCTGTTTCACGTACAGATACAGCATTCACCTCTGCTGCAGGTGTTGCTACTTCAACCACTTTATTTTCTTCGTCTAGATATTAAAGATGAAATGAGTAAGTTTATTTAAAATGACTTTGAATAAAAAGTAGTTTAATAAAAAAAAACAGCAATCAGGAAGTTTTGTACTTTCCACACTTCACATCTCATTTGCTAAGGACTTACCTTCATAGATTGGCGCTGCAAAGCTGATGACAAATAAAGCTGCGATTAAACACACGGCGATTTTCATGATTGCGGAGGCGACGTACGTTCTTCGTTCGAATCAGAATTAAGCTTAACTCAACCTCTCAGGTTTCTAGTTGAAATGTAAATCTTTTTATCGATACAAGCGAGTTTTTATAGCGTTGAAATGTAACCATTAAATTTTATCACCGGGTTGGGACAATTATCGCATACTCCATGAGCGCAGCCTAGTTTCTATTAGGTTGGCAGCGAGTCGAAACTCTACCCAACAATACGTTCTTTTAAAATCTTAAAATATACCTCTATGGATGTTGATATGGTATTTTGAGCACGTCGGTATATTTCGCGGCCTGAGAAATTGGTGTTTGTTCGGTAAGCCGAAAAATTTGTGATTTTAAGGAACATCGCATTTCATAATTAAAGTAAAATTTACGATCTTTGGAAATCACTCTTAATGTTTTACAACACCCCTGATATCGTGCACTATTCTTAGCGAAAAGCGGAAGTTTTTTAGATTAAAAATTGAGTTCCGTAAAAGCTTTACACGTTGCTTTTCTATTGTTTTCAAAACTTTATTAGATTATATTAATTGTTAGACCGCGGATCACGTAGATATACGGTAAAAAATTGGGGGGAAAAACAAGCCATAGGGGAAGTTTGATAGGTCTCGAGGACTAGGTTGTCATTAAAGATGTTTTCTTGTTTCCAAAAGGGGATTAATTGGGTGATCCAATGATACCAAACATGGACTACCTAAGTATTTCCTTATCCACCAATTACAACGCAAATGCTGCAGGTCAAATCATTTTTAGGTGGAATAAATATCTTTTCAATAACCAGCGCATTTTATGGGTTATCATTTTAGAAAATGTTGGAAGTACCGGATAATAAATAAAACGGTTTATAAGTAATTTATAAACTAGTTTTTCTTTAGCGGATCATTGTATTTTTGTGACATTTTTAAGCGTTTTAGTTTATTTCCCTTGTTTAATTCATTTGTAGGGCAAGCAAGCAATGTAGAAAATTAGAGCATGCTGAAGTCATCAAAAATTATCACTAATTAAAATTTGAGACCTAACCTAAGTCTGTACCTAGATAACTTAAGTCTTAAGTCTGCTGCTGTAAACATTGAAAAGTTGCTTGTGGTTGCAATTTTTAAAATTCTGCTATTTTTCTCAGTATATTATGTCCAGGATTGTAGTTTTCACATCTATTTCTGAACCTGTGCTTCCATTGTGTTTAGAAACACTCGGAGTATCCGTCCGTCCTTTTAAAGTGATTTCCATTAGAGTCTGTAATCGTTGTGCAGCAGTTGCCGTGCAGTTGCAAGGTCCATAAAAAGTGTATTAATGGATGTCCACCCTTTAGACCTATCTTATAAGTTAGCTAAGTTTTTTGTCCCTGTGTTATCTAATGTCACGAAAAACGAATATACAGTTCATGACTCATTCTCCTTTGCCGAAGACATCATTCAACAAGATGGTAGTCTCTATATGGCCAGCCTTGACATTGACTCTTTATTTACCAACATTCCGTTAAATGAAACGATAGAAATATGTACCAACCTGGTCTTTGATCAATGTGATAGGTGTCAAGGTCTAACTAGAAATGATTTTAAATCTCTTTTAGAGCTAGCTACCAAGGAGTCAGATTTCATTTTTAATGACAAAATTTATCAACAAATTGATAGAGTGGCTATGGGTTCACCCTTAGGCCCCACATTTGCTAATGCTTTTTTGTGCTATCATGAACAAAACCGGTTGAACAATTGTCCTACAGAATTCAAACCCGTCTACTTTAAAAGGTACGTTGACGATATTTTTGTGTTGTTTTCATCCCCTGACCACTTGCCTAAATTTCAAAATTACTTGAATAAATGCCATCCCAACATCTCCTTTACATCAGAGACGGAAAAGAGCAATAAATTATCTTTCCTTGACATATCCATTACTCGCGATGTGGACCGAAAGTTTATTACATCCATATATAGAAAGCCTACTTTTAGCGGAGTGTACACCCACTTCGATAGTTTTATTCCTGAAAGCTATAAATTCGGCTTAATTTATACTTTGCTTCATCGTTGTTTTAAAATTTGTTCAAATTGGTCAATTTTCCATCATGAGGTTACTAGAATCAAAGATATTTTTATTCGAAATGATTATCCAGAACTATTTATTGACAAGGTCATAAAACACTTTTTTTCAATATCTCGCAAAACCAAAGAAGTCACCCACACAGCTGAGAAGAAAAACATTTTGATTGTTCTCCCTTTTTTAGGTAAAACATCTTTACAAACGAGAACGAAGTTAGAAAAACTTTTTAAATCTACTTTGCATTGTTGTAAACTTTCTGTTGTTTTCAGAACTCACACTCGCTTATCTAACTTCTTCAGATTTAAAGACCTGTTGCCCAAAGAATTAAAGTCAGGCGTCATTTACAAATATAAGTGCAGTGGCTGCAACGCCACTTACATAGGTGAGACATCGCGTCATCTTAAGGTTCGGGCAAGCGAGCACCTTGGAGTGTCTCCCTTAACAGGTAAGAAATCAACCTCATCTAATTGCACGGCAATTAAAGATAATCTTAAAGCCTGTCACACCACATCATCTCTTGACGATTCTTGACATTAGATCTGCTCCATTGTATTTATACAATTAGTATTTAATCTGTAACTATGGTTACTGTTAAACTAGTATATATTTAGAAGAACTTTGTACGTTTTTGATTGCTTGAAAATGGGTGTGTGAAACACCCGAAACATAGCAAATAATGTAGTTTTTTTGTTGTCAACTGTTGTAGAGGTGGGAAATAATCCTTCTCTACAACATTTGTTAGGCGACATCTCTTGTGTCACTTTGTTGTACAACATGTGTCTCCATAAAAGTGGTGACGGCGAGTGTTATACAGCATTTGTAGAAACTGTTCTTTACGCGTATTGTTTCCAAAACCATGTACTCACTTATAATACTTTACTCTACTCCAGTGACGACTGTAAACTTTCATAACTACATTTTAAATCAGAAAGAAAATCCATATTAAAAAAAAGTTTGTTGGATCTCTACAAGGTGCAGATCATTTCCGCCATTATCAAATTGAATTTTTTATTTGCAGCTCTATTTGTTGTCATATTGGGTGCAACAATCAGCAAAAAATAAGTTAACGACTAAAATAATTAAGAAAATATTTAGTGATTTTTCCTCTTATGTGTTGCTACTGATACATGAGCGAAGTGAGATAGGTTTGCATAATGAAATTCTGCATTTTCCGTAAGTGTTTCTAGGATTTTAAATTTTAAGAAAAGATACTATATCTAATCTACAATGTGATCCATGATGTAAATCAAACAAATCGCAATAAATTTTGAACTGCCAAAACTGCCAAGATTTCTATCGCTGAATTTTGTTACCATATACCAATTCAAATTGTTCAAACGGCTAGTATACAACTATTATCATCCACTTTCCTGTCATCATCACCCAACATTGGGTCGATATCACGGAAAGGATCGACGGATGGCACCTTCTCGGAGGCGAGCCTAATAACATCAAAGATTCCGGAACCTTTCCAACCACCATTGATCATGTCTTTTTTTTCTTAGTAGTCATGTGATTGTTGAATGGGTTTGAGTCTTGTCAGCTGCAACCCAACTTATTATCTTCAATACTTATATTTTGTCAAGTTGAGATTTAACTTGTCCTGGATACAACTCAATAAATTTTCGTTTGGATAATCGTTTAGCGTAACCATTGACTGTCAGTTCAAGAGGCTGGTAATACTTGTCATGTAGGCAGGGACAATAACAATGGATATGTCTGCTTCTTTAAAAGCATCATGCACGGCTGTAGTCATTTGACCATTAATTACGCATATTATAACTAGAGCTTTTTGATCAACAGAGCATTTAAGGAGCTTCCGTTTCTTCTTTTTGTACAGTTTAATTAAATCTTTCAGAATCTTCAGGTTTTCATCGGTATCCGAAATATCCTTTGTGCTTGTACTGAGTCAAAAACTGTTAGGAAGTTCAAATCTTGGCAAACTTTGACTCGTTTTGCCCCATAAAAAAGTTGCATTGGGAGAAATTTACTATTTCTATTTTTCTTAGAAAAGACATAATTGTCGTCTCACTGAACTGACCTGAATATGATTTAAATTCACAAGTGAAGCTTGTTTTTTTTATGAAATCGCACCTTTGCATCGAACATGCGAATCGGACCAAAATTATCAGTTGAAGGTATAATTGCTTCTGTGGACATGACGTCCTTTCAAACTAAGTATGTTTGTATCAATTGCAAACAAACTCTTGATGCTGCAGATGAAGAAGATGGAATGGTCACATGTAACAACTGTGAAAATATGCTACTCATCGACCAATGTAGGGTTTCATCAAAAATTTCCCTTACTCTTCTCACCGAAAGGAAAGAAAGAATTAAATACGATTGTAATCATGAAATATTGGAAGATTGTTTTTCAATGCCAATTAAAAGAAAACTTTTTCTTGCTAAAAGAATGCTTCAATCAGCAGTTGTTATAAAATATGACACATCAGACAATTCGTTGCTGTCGATTACTTTAAAAAAGGATCTTGAAAAAGAAGTTCAAAATAAACAGACATCCGGTGAAAAGCTAGAAGATGAACTTTCGAAAGCATCTGAATAAAAAACACATTTTATTGATGATTTAGTGACAACATTGTAAATTTTTAAAACACTCTGAAAGTGAAGCGATGTTATTTTGTTCGAGTGGTTATTTTTGATCGACTTTTCAGAAGTTATTGAGTTTTGTTATTTTTATCAGGAGAAAAAAGGTGATCGTGTTAGTCTACTGTCTCGAAACTTGGCAACTGGGTTCATTTTCGCAACGCAATGTACCAAGGGATAAAAGAAATTTACATGCCGCCATGCAGCTTTTAATGACGTCATTAAACATGTAGGAAAGTGAACAAAAATTAAAATGGTTAAAAGTAACTGAAACTAGTTGTATGCCGTTAGCGAACAATTACTCATTGGAAAAACCAACAAGAATTCGCCTGCCACTACTACTAGCTAGCATCTTTGTCTCACAGATGAACAGAGATCAATCGGTAGCCCGTGGATTAATCCAAGGATTTTTCCCGTACTTTATATACCGTATTACATGTGTCACGCTACTGCGGTTACCATTTTGCGCAGAGGCAGACATACGACGGCTATTATTATAGAGACTAGCCGGTTAAGCCACAAGTAAAGGTGTGACCCAGCGTTGAACACTCTGTGGAGCGCTTAATAAATGCCGTAAACTGTGCCACACGATCAGGTGGAGCGCTTTAGTACAGGTACACAGTATGTCGTAACTCAAGTGAACCACATGCGCTATTATAGTTTGCGACTGTACCATATTTTTAAAAAAAATAACTTTCCCGCAACAAAAGCTGAAATAAAAACAGAGTTTACAAACCGTTGTTACTCTATCATAGCAAAAACAATCGGTCAATATTATTTTATTTTGCGGAATAATTTTTGTGAAAGTTAAAAAATTAATCGTGACACAGGGCTGAGCGCTTAGTTAAACCGTGTTGCACAGGCGTATATGAATAATAACTGTTTGAAAAAAACTTCATTGCAACTTCGGTTTAAATAAAACACAGGGAACAGCCTGTCGTTACTTGTGCAGCTAAAACAATTGCTTAGCCATTTTATTTGCAGAAAAGGTTTTCAGGAAAATAAGAAAAGATGAAGCTACCTATCTAACTGCATTTAGCATATGAATTATTGCTTAAGAATATTGCTGTAGCCAAACTGCATTTTTATACTTTCACTTTTTAGCCAAAGATATAGCTAAGGAGCTAGCTAAATAGCCACAGCCTCAACATAAAAATAAATGTTGGCTAGGATAAAAAGCTCTAATACCACACAAATAGTAATAAGCAAGGCTCTAACTAGCTAGCTGCCCTTCAAAACCTTCGCTCCTAGCCAAAAAGCGCGTTTAAGATGTACAGATGTATGTAGCTAAAAACGTAAAAATATATTTATCTAAGCATTGAAAACAAAGAGAAAACAAATATTACAAAAATATGAACCTTTCAGAAGACAAAAATGTCCAGCAGACCTACAAACCTCACACACTACCAATTTCAAAATGGAAATGGCCTTCGTCCGGTTGCTAAAATCTTAGATTGTTTTTTTAAAGAATCAGGCGTCTTGATTGGTATACACGCAAGCGGTCAAAACAAAGTCGGTAACAATATATCGCATTTGGTATTCGTGCGTATTTTAAAAAGTTCGTGTTTCCGTAACAGGACGCGACTTTCGCGGACACACTATTAAGGAGATTCTGCAGCCACTAGATAAATCCACAGGTTTTCCCGTCCTTTTTATATCGCGTTTAATGTGGAAATGTACAGCTGTATAAATTATAATATTTCCTCTACGGGATTGGATAGCTTTTGTTATTTATATATATTTTTGTTCCTTACGAGGTTTTTGGAATACCTTTTGAAGAAAACACATTTTATTTTATTTGTTTCCCAAATGTACTGAAAATCTGAAAATCTGGATAAATAGGGAGAGTCTAATTACACAGTTTAGGAAAGTTTATTGCGTGTTGATTCTTTTCTAAATTATAAAGTATTTTTAGGACAAACTCAATGTTGATGATAATTTATTTACATTAACTTAGAAATATATTTCATTTACCAAGCGGCTTGGTTTTTCCTAATCCTCAGTCTTCAAACTTATCTTCTGGCACGTCTTCTACATCGTCGGACTCACCTTCTGGCGTGTCTTCTACATCGTCGGACTCACGTTCTGACGCGTTTTCAACATCGTCGGACTCATCTTCTGACGCGTCTTCAACATCGTCGGACTCATCTTCTGACGCGTCTTCAACATCGTCTGACTTATCTTCTGACGCCTCTTCATCAACGTCGGACTCATCTTATGACGCCTCTTCAACATCGTCGGACTCATCTTCTGACGCGTCTTCTACATCGTCGGACTCATCCTTTAACGCGTCTTCAACATCGTCGGACTCATCTTTTGACGCGTCTTCAACATCGGCGGACTCATCTTTTGACGCGTCTTCAACATCGGCGGACTCATCTTCTGACACGTCTTCAACATCGTCGGACTCACCTTCTGACGCGTATTCTACGCCAGAGTTGTATTTACCATCGTCTACAACGGGGCCATTATTCTCTTCGTCATTGACGAATGCTTTATCTTCTTGCACTTTGTCTGTCACATATGTATCACCCCATCCATTATCGTTTATATGATCTGACTCACGTGCTACTAAATTTTGGAATTCATCTCTATTAGTTTGAATAGCTGTGTTGTCATCATCTTGATGCGAAACAAAATGAAAGTGAACTATATTAAAAAGATTTAGGAATGTCAAAAATACTTTAAACAAGAATATATTGACTCACCAATGGCATCTTCAGCAAGTCTGTCAGTATTATATTCATCTAAAACAGATATCGGGAAAGTTTATAATATAATAATATATCTTTATATTCACACCGTTTTTGATATCTTTTATTTACTTTCATAGATAGGCGCTCCAAGAGTGACAACAAATAAGGTTGCTAAAAATACAGCAAATTTCATAATGTCGAAGTCTTTCTTGTTCTTGTATGCAAATCAAAAGATCATTAAAAAGTCCAACTTTGAGCTTGCAATTGAACATTTTTGATTTAGACTTTTATAGCTTCGAAATGTAATTATCAATTCTTATTATTTAGTAATCACTCGAGTGAAATAACTCGTCCCAAGGGAATTTTATTGTTTTTATATATTAAAATGTTTGAATACACCCATGATAGGGTAGATGTAGGAAAGGTTTTAAAAGAACAAAACTTGTTTTTTGTGTTCGTAAAACAAAAAAATCTTGACTTGATTCTGCGGTCCGCAAGAATTTCTCTTGCTTTTAATTATTTTTTGGTTTTCATTTAACTACTCAAAATACAAAAAGTTCTTCTTTTTATCGGAATACCTTACGGAAATATTAATAACTTTTTGATTTTTTACTTTGGCACATGAATAAAGAAGATATCAAATTGCGCCAAAACTTGGTACATTAATTCATTTTCGCAACGCAATGCACTAAGGGATAAAAAATATTTGCATGCCGCCAACCAGCTTTTAATGACGCCATTAAATGTGTAGATAAGTAAAAAAAATTTAAAATGGTTAAAAATAACTGAAACTAGATGTATGCCGTTTGCGAAAAATTATTCATCGGAAAAATCAATAAGAATTCGCTTGCCACTACTGCCAACTATCATCTTTGTCTCACAGATTAACAGAGATCAATCAGTAACCCGTGGATTAATTCAAGGATTTGCCCATACTTTATATATCTCATTTCGTGTTTGCGCAGCACGACGTTTTTCTCGCAAACAAACAGAATACGGGTATTATTATAGATATTCTGCAGCCACTAGATTAATTCACAGGTTTTCCCGTCCTTTATATATCGCGTTTAATGTGTACAATGTGCAGCTATATATATTCAAAAAGACAGCTATAATGCTTCTCTTCAACATTTTTTGTGCGACATTTTTTGTGTTGCTTTGTTGTACAACATGTGTCTCCATTAAAGTGGTGACGGCGACTTTTCTACAACATTTGTAAAAAAAATTATTTTAATGGAAACCGGCCTTTACGCGTATTGTTATAAAAACCATGTACTCACTTACTCTACTCTAAACACTCATAATTACATTTTAAAGCAGAAAAGAAATGTGGCTATGCAAATTTAAAAGAAAGTTTGTTGAATCTACAAGGTGCAGAACATTTTCGCCATTATCAAATTGATTTTTTATTTACAGCTGTATTTGCTCTCATATTGTGTGCAACAATCAGCAGAAAATAAGTTAAAGACTAAAATAATTAAGAAAATATTTTGTGATTTTCCCTCTTTTTCTTTGCTACTGATACACGAGCAAAGTGAGATAAGTTTATATAATGAAATTTCGCATTTCCCGTAAGTTTTTCTAGGGTTTTAAATTCAAAAAGGATAGTATATCTAATCTAAAATGTGATCCAAGATGTAAATCCAACAAATCGCAATTAATTTTGAACTGCCGAGATTTCTATAAATGCTTTTCAACAAAAATAGACTAAAATTAGAATTTTGACTTTTCCCGAACATTTCACTAAAATTAAAAATAATGAGACCTTTCTACTTAATTATACCGAGTTCTGTACCCCTTCTCTAATCCTTGACAGCACAATTTGTTTGAATATGTTTTAGAAACAGCTGTTGACCAAATGACAGATATCCGCAGAGAAGAAAAAAATCTACGAAGAAGTTCCTTGGAAGAAGAACATTGATTTGAAGGTGGCCACACCTTAGACAATAAATCCAAAGACAGTTGATTAACAAATAAATCCCACGAGAACGATAAAAATAGAAAGTAAACTCGACAAAACAGATGGTTGGATGGTAGATACTGAGGAGGCGACGAAAATGTTAAAGCATTTGACAAACCAACTTTAAATATGGAAAAACGCAACTTTTAAACATATATGAACGTATATGATGATCATAGTTAGTTAAAAAGGATAACTTTTAAAACAGTTGACTTATTTTTTTTTAGAAGATATTGATGTTTTGTTATGTTGCGTTGACTTTTTACCCTATCTAGCGGTCACATCTCTTTTGTTGCTTTGTATGCAACACACGTCTCCATAAAATTCGTGACAATGGTTGTTGTACAAATGTTGTTTAACAATGCTTATGCCAATGTCAACCTTATATAACCTAAAATAGTTATGATATATACTGTTTGCTCATTATTAGTGTTACTTTCATGATATGCATTTGAGACGATCACACGAGAATTCTGAGAGTTTGAAAGTGAAACAATTAACATAAATAACACGACGAAATTAGTTAAAAGCTTAACTCACAAAGAGGAGATTAACAGGCTTTTAAATTTTCACTTGACGTATTCTCGTTTGTATGTACGCATTATTTCCAGGAGTTAACTTTCCGCAACGTGCTTTTATCATGGGAAAATAAATCTCTGACAAGGAAATTCAAAATTCACACTAGTCACAATCACTAGCGCCAATACTCCTTTACAGCAAACATAATAAATCAACGACGGAAATCATTTATTGAGAAATATACGTCAAGAAGTTGTTTTCAGCAATTTGTAAAATTTTGCAAAGAACGTGAATGCACCAAACAGGGAACAGATATTTTATACGATTCCATTTCGCAATAAATTATGTTTGAACTGTCGGCTATTAATTATCGGACAGACCCAGCAAAAAAGATTTTTCCAAACCTCGCATTTGCAAATTTCAAAATGGTGGACTGACAGTTAATTTTACAAACTGCCTCTGTTCTGTCATGTATATGTTAAATTGAAACCCAAAAGGTTGTGATTTTGTACGAAACTAGAAGCTGTGTGTTCCACAGCTAACTATAACAATTATTAACTAGTAATTATTTAGCTAGTATTATTTTAATAACAAGATGTAGAAGTTGCATAGACTATCTCGCTTTAAGAAGGTGCAAATCAATGCATTCACAATAGTGAATGTATTGATTGTGTTGTATGTCAGAATAGTGACACATCCAATTCTGTGGTTCAATTCAGACTTGGAAAAACCAATGTGATGCATGCTACTCTGTCTGTGACCACAAGTCATGCTAGGTTTTGAAGCCTATTAAATGGCTCTGGTCAGTCGTTAAATAAAAGACACAATAGAAACTTGTTAAAACGGGCTAGATGTAGACACTACGTTTACGCAAATTTAACGCAGCTAAATGAGGTGACCAGCAATATTTTAAAAAATAATTTCTTAAGAAAATAATTTCAAAAATAACAAAATTCTAACCAGGCTTTTTCATCTCTATTATTCTAAGCAATAGGACTATTTCTGTTAACTTGAAATACCGGACGAGTGATGAAGGTTGCTAACAGAAAAGCGGGAAAAACAGTGCGTTGGGTAGTCTTCACTACCCAACGCACCGTTTTTCCCGCTTTTCTTTAAATAAAATGAGAATAGTTCTTTTTTTATAATAGTGCTTTTTTATAAGGATATGCGTTATAAAAATATAATGGTGGAATTTTGGGTGTTATTTGAAAAAAAAATTAACATTTTCTGCGCTCATGAAATGTAACATGCGAAAAAATGTCCACTCTGAAACACTACGAGCATTAATCAACGCGAGAATAAATCAATGTTATTAAGGTATGTTTTTAAACAATTAGTTAAAAATGCCTTTTGCAAAACCAAAGCAAACATTTGCACCACTATAATATTCATTAAATTGATACCTTTTAAAATAAGTTCTGCACTTAATTTCATTTTTTCTTTTCGCTGGACTGCCCAGAGTGTTGTTTCGTCATTCCCTTATTATTTTGCACACCAAAAATCCCAAGAACGTCCTGATGATTTTTTTAAAATGTCGAAAAGTACTTAGAATGCTTTCCAATTGCCTATTTTTATGATAAAAGAATGCGTTTGTTTTGCTTTACTTATAAATTCACAGGCGACAGAAGAAAATTCTCTTAATATACCAAAAGCCTATTTTTAATCTTTCTTCAACATAAGTCTTTTGTCTTGAAGTTTACCGTGTTGTGATAAAAGAAATTTAGGTCAGTAATTTTCTTCAAAAAGGGTGTTAATAAATTTAAGAGGGTGAATTTTTTTAATCAAACAGTGTTAACTGCTGATATTGCTATTACAGACGCTCGTCGATGACAATGTATTTGACTTGTTCTGACTTCTTTGTCAGAAAGTAATTCTGAACAGTTATATTTTGTTATAATGTTTCCTCTACAGAATTGGATAGCTTTTGTTATTTATCTGAATATTTTTGTTCCTTACGATGTTTTGGAATACCTTTATTGAAAAATCGTTTTAAATCTGGATAAATAAAGGGTGAGTTCTAATAAAAGGGAGTAGGTGGATTTTACTATTTTTTTAATATGGCCATGATATTAAATTGAAATGTGTGGTAAAAATTTTTGAAATTTAGTGTTGTCCCTCCGTTCCCCTCAGCTGTTAACCAATACTATTCTCACAGAGAAGAAATTTAATTTAAAAATATGTCATGCTTTTGGCTTGAGAATTGAGGGCTATTCGCCAATATGTAAATCTGTTTTTCTTAAGATTAAAAAATAATTAAAAACATTTCTAATTTCTATGCTCTAGTTGCTGCTATTTCTATGTTCACACTAATTTTAATTTAACATATTAAGGTCAAGATGAGGTATTTTTGCAATTTTTGGCACTTGATGATGTCATCAACATCGTGGCATAGAAAGAATAAGTTTGTCTTACGATATAGTTACTTAATGAGATTATGTGTCACATGATATTATTTCCCATTTTTAGCCGCATAACATTTATGCCTGCAAAAGTACCAGAAGCTTAGTTATCTTGCGTATTTAGAAGAAACTATTAAGCAAATCCGTTGCGGTATTGGTTTGGAAAAAGAATTCTTAAAATTGAGAGATAATTGGAGCGTAAGAGACAGTGCTGCAAGGAGGTAGTGTCATCGTGTTGTTAACTGCAAGAGGGGTGAAAATGAAGATCTAGGCGCTTCTAAAGAGTTTAGAAAATTTGTTGCGTGTTGATTCTTTTCTAAATTATCAGTATTTTTAAGAAAAACTCCATGTTGTTGTAGAATTTATTTACATTAATTTAGAGAGACACTTTTATCTAATTTACCAAGCGAGCTATTCATCTTCAATCGTCGGACTTCTAGCGCGTCTTCTATATCGTCGGACTCATCTTTTGGCGCGTCTTCTACATCGTCGGACTCATCTTCTAACGCGTCTTTAACATCATCGGACTCATCTTGTGACGCGTCTTCAACATCGTCGGACTCGTCTTCTGACGCGTCTTTAACATCGTCGGACTCGTCTTCTGACGTGTCTTCTGACGCGTCTTCAACATAGTCGGACTCGTCTTCTGACACGTCTTCAACATCGTCCAACTCATCTTCTGACGCATCTTCAACATCGCCGGACTCATCTTCTGACGCGTATTCTACGCCAGAGTTGTATTTACCATCGTCTACAACGTAGCCATTATTTTCTTCGTCGGTGACGAATGCTTTATCTTCTTGCACTTTGTCTGTCACACTATATGTATCACCCCATCCATTATTGTTTATCTGATCTGTCTCATGTACTGCTAAATTTTTGAATTCATCTCCAATAGTTTCAACAGCTGTGTTGTCATCACCTTGATGTTAAACAAAATGACACTTCTCTACAATATTTGTTGTGCGACTCTTCTCTTGTGTCGCTTTGTTGTACAACATGTGTCTCCATTAAAGTGGTGACGGCGACTGTTGTACAGCATTTGTAGAAATATTTGTTTTAGTGGAATCCGGGCTTTACGCGTACTGTTATAAAAACCATATACTCACTAATGATACTGTTGCTCTACTCCAGTGACAACTGTAAATTTGCATAATTACATTTTAAAGCAGAAAAAATGGTAGCTATGTTAAATCTACAAGGTGCAGAACATTTCGGTTCGGTCGACTTGTATTTTTACCTGTGAAACAGACTCCCTTATAAAAGAATTTTTTACAAATTCTTTATCATAACATCCAGACAACTGTAATTTATTTTTTTTTGTATCAAAGAACAATTGAGATTAGAAGTACAAATATTTGTATTACTTATCAAAATAATTTCTTTCATCGACTTTTTAAATACAAACTGGTTCTTATTTGTAGGCATCGTTAAGTGCTTCGACAAAGAAAAAAAAAGATGGGTTTTGATTCTTGTGGCCAAAGTTGACGATTTTAGAGGAAACGAAAAAAGAAAAAGTTAGAGTCTGTGATAAAACTGTTGTTGTATTACTAAACTAGAACTAGCAAGATTTTCAAGTGCTCTTCTTTCAGTATCGTTATATGTAATATTTAACTTTTGATAATGAAAGAGCATTAGCAGACACATCTATACTGAATATGTAAGGAAATGGGTTAGATAACATGGAAGTCAGATGTTATTCGTTGTCATAATGATAAAAGTAATTTGGAGCAATTGAGAAGCGATGCTATGTCGTAAATAACAAAAACAGAAATAGTTTATTTATATAAACTAATCGTGAGCCCGTGAAAATCCCACGAGGGTAGACCCGTCGTAATATTTTCCACATCGCAATTCCATGCATCCTTGCCTGGCTTCTAGCGTGAAATAATGAAATTTACTTCGGTAGGGACTTTATGCTTGTAGGTGCGATAATGGCGTTCTTGATTACAAAATTCGTGGGTTTTTTAAGTGACTCACAGACAGACAGCGTGAATAATATTTAGAGATGTTATGTATGTTCTTAATCATTAATGTTTTCCCTTAAATGTCTTTAGACGTTTCTTTAGTCAAAGTTAAAAATGAATATGTTAAATATTTCACTCCTGCTCGCGTTGTTTACTCTTGTATATGTAGGTAAGACTTTATTCACTGCCCTGAAGCCATCGAAATCTTTAGACTAATCATTCTCACAAAGTGCACAAAATTTTTGTTTCTGATCACATTAAGAACCAAAATTTTTGAAAGTATTTTACTGGTGAAAAGTTACTTTCCATCACTTTCTTGATGCCAGTGCTCCTCAATAATTTGCGACTATTTTACGGCTTTTCATCGATATTCCATTCTCAGATTTTCATTTTATACGGTGCATGTGGAGTTGTCAATTAGAGTGTTATTGCTGCTTCTCTTAAAACTTAGCTAATATATATATTCATTCAGCAGCATGGTGTTAGCATTGCAGCTGAATGATTTAATAAGTTGTTGTTAGATATGTGTAAAACTTATCAGTTAACAAAACATGTTTTTCTCTCAGCACCTCGTGATAAAGTTTTTTTAGTTGTAGACGAGTTGTTTAATCACAAGTTGATCGACAACTCAGGTTGGTGAATCTTTTATATTGAGAGTTTGTAAGGAGACCATGACCTACTTTTTCTTTGTTAGAACGTCTGCAGAAAAATAAAGAGGTTTATTCATCTTCTACGTTTCTTGTGAGTTATTTAAAATTTAGTAGAATGAACACACCAAAAATCTCTTTAATTTGTACGCCATATCACGACCACGAGGACAACATTTATATGGACAAAAATAACTGTAGTATTTAGCTACAAGAAAAATAGGAATGTTGAGAGAAAAAAGTGACGAAATATACGGAGAAAGTATTTTCAATTAATTTACATTTCTATCATTAATAAAGTTATGAATAATTCACTAAACAAAAAAGAAATGAAATTAATTTCCAATTTCATTATTACATGCTCCGTTGGAGCAAAATTCTTGAAATACATCTATCAATATTTATAGGCTATGGACATGAATTAAAAGATAACGATATTCGTGACTTACGTGATCTTAACGAGTGGCTTGGTGATAACAACCAAAAATAATGAAGAACTGTAAGTATCACCTTTTGGCAGTTGCCACGTATTTAAATGTTATAATTGAGACTTGCTTCAAGGTAGGAGCAACATGTACGGTATTACCTCATCATTATTGTTGTTGTTGTTGTTGTTGTTGTTTCAATACACAACGCTTTCTACATTCTGTTGCAGTCTATTAATACCTGCAGCGAAAAATGAATTTTCTTTTTTTCTTTAGATACAAAGATCAAGGATGTAGCACTTTAAATTTTCTGCTTATTTTAATGAAAGTAATGATCGATATAAATTATATCAGTTTCAAATGCTTGAAATTTGTATGCTTTACAGGCAGAAACTGCATTAAGTGCAAAATATACCAAAGGTATAATTTGTTTAACGACAATATTTTTTGGATACCCTTGCCTACTAAACAATACTTTTATATTTTCTTTGTAAAGTTACGCAACCCTCGCATTGTAAAAGATTGCTCCAAAATTAAGCAAGATAAACGGGTTTTTTATTCCGGTGCATTCCGCGAAATATATAGCCCGTTAACTAGTTAATGGCTTCATATGATAGACGTAATAATAAAAAAATGATTAATTCTGATAAAAATAAGACGGCAAAAAAAACGTAACAGAAAGCGAACTTTTAGAAAAAAGAAAGATTTTAAACAATCTATTGCTTCCTTCTATGTCGTAAAACAGTTAATTACTTTAATTGCTGTGATCTGATTGGTTGATTTTGATCCTCTAATTTTCTCTTCAACTAATAGGTAGCTAAAGATGATTACGATCATTGCCCGTCATTGACAGCTGTAGCTGTTGAAACGTAGCCTAGAATAAACTCGCTTGTTCATGACTTGATAACATCAATATTATTCAAAAGAAAGAGTTGTTGAGTTTATTAAAATAGAAAATGCATTTGGTAGTAATTATGTGTGCAGAGTGTGATTTAATTTTGGATGATTATATAAATTGCTAATCAAAAATTAAAAGTAATAAGTCGTCCTTTGTACAGCGCAATTCGAAGCTAATATAATGGTTCAAAGAATATTTTCTTGAAAGGGGAAATTTCAGATATGATTTTAAAGCAAGTAAATCACTAACTATTAAATCAACGTGTCTAGACAATAATGAAGGATTTCATTCTTCGTCGTCTATTTTTTTCTTGCTTTAAATATATAGCTGTATTTACGTTGCTGCAGTTTTGTGACAAATTGCACGTTAATTTTATTCGTGATTCTGATATGTCAATTTCATTTTCTTTTCATTCATTTTCTTTGCGTTCTTTAAACGAAACAAGATGCAGAAGCTGCGTAAACTATCTGGCTCTAAAAACATTCACAATAGTGACACACCCAATTCTGTCATTTCATTAACACTTGAAAAAAGCAGAATAGGGTATGCTACTTGGCCTGTGACGATAACTCATGCCAGGTTTTGACGCCTGTTTAAGGCCAGTTACTAAATGAACTTTTAGAACACAATAAAACTTTAGACGTTAAAACAGGCTAGACGTGGTCACTAAGTTTGAGCAAGTTTAAAGCAGCTAAATTGGGTTTCGGAACGTGATGTTTCTAGTCGATGAACCCGTGGGAAAATCCACTTAGGAAGAAAAACGATGGGAAAAATATAGATCGTTTACGTCGGCAGTGCATAAACGAAAGAACTATTTTAATAAATATGTTTAAACATCGTCTTTAATGTGTAGAGCTTAAAACGCTGATACAGAAAATGTATAGAGTCATGTGTTTTTGACAGACAGTTAAGGCGATATAAGGGTGTAAAATGACCCGCCAAAATACCAATTTTTTTTTTTTTTGAGATTTGTATACCCATTGCCTCCATTGTGTAGAATTTGAAACGCTGATCAGGAGAATATGTATGTATTGATTGTATGTATGTATGTTTTGGGGTTTTAATGTATTTTGATCTGGTCTGTTCCGAAACAAACAGCCAGCTTTGAGATATTAGTCATAATTTTTTTCCAATTGGTCCCTAGTTATTCAAACAGGAGATGACGTCAGTTATTTCCACTCGTTCTCAAGTTAAAAGTGCACTGCAATAGCTTCACCAACTTTAATAACATCATTGGTGTTATGTAACGCCGAACTTGATTCGAACTGTTTTTGTTTCTTTTTGTTTTATTGACAACCTTGTGTAAATATTTTATTTTGTTTCGTTGATGGTTTCGGAGTGCGGAGATTCTAATGTTATTTCTTTTCGACTTGAATTGAATTACTGTTAATGCTGTTTTTTTTACCAATAACGACGAAGCTTTCTCGCTATAGGAATTATTTAAAGATTACCACTTTTAGTTTAAGAAATAATACATTGTTACGTTATATACAGAGGTGTTATTTCTACCATTTTGTCGCAATTAGCGTCAATATTTGTAATTACGTAATGTTTAAATAGCCGATAAAACAAATTAGACTTATTTTTTCGAATTAGCGCATTCTTTGGGGAGGAAAAAAATCTCCTTTGGTTAGCCGAACTTTGGCCTGGTTCGGTACTCTTAATATAACAGACTAGACCTGTCGATAAACCTGTTGAAAAATCCACTTATACTTGTATAGGTTGTTTCGGAATTTTGATGATGTCAGCAGTGCATTAGAGGCTTTTTTTTATAAGAAAATTAAAACTCAAACCAGGCTGGTTTTTATTCTTATTTCTCAATTGTTTTTTATTTATATGTATTGTTCTAAACAATAGTCTTAACCTGTTTTAACCTGAAATACAAGCCTGATATTCTTAAAATCATATTCTTCTAAAAAAAAGTGTATTGCTACATTATCAGTATTTCCTTAAAGGCACAATTGACGCTTTCTGTGTTTACAAAGGGGTAATCTACATTTGGCTATGGATAAAGTTGGATCTTAAATAAAAGACAGAACAGTAAAATCTTTTGTATCTCTATGTTAATAATACCCTTATTTTGTCTGTTTGTCTATTAGATAAAAGTCATGCTACGGAAACACGAAATACGATGCAGAAAAGACGGTCGAAGCCGTGAATTTATCCCCGAACTACAGATTAGTTTTGTATGAAATTAAAACTGACGTAATTTCCATTCACAAAATACTTAAAAGAATTTAATAATAAAGTCATTTCGCGTAAGTAAAGACCACAAGAATAATTACTGCTTCAAGTAACGAGTATCAAAGCATGATATAATTGCAACCCAAAGAATTGACAAACACGCAAGGATAATTTCGACAAGCAGGAAGGCTCGTTGACCGAAGAAGATGAAAAAGACTCTTTTCGTTACAGTAGTATGTCTTCTGTTAATATTCTCGCAATTTGAAGAAGTTCAATCGTCGAGTATAAGACGAAGAATGATGGCCAGACGAAGAACTGCGAAACCCCCGCAATGGTGTCGATATAAAAAAGTTAAGATATGTAAAAGGTATTGCTTCTGGTGGAGATGTCATATCATTTGTATATGGCAAGTGCAACGTGTGTGCTCTGGTTGAAGTTTTGACAATTGCGGAAAGGTTTAACTCAAACTGGTGAAGGATTATAAACTTAGTAATTCTAAAGCTTCGTTCTTAGATAAATGTAGACATAGAACTTATAGAATTTTTTTGTGGTTTGTTTGGTTATTTCTAATGTAAGGTGTTTTGTGTAAAAAAACGTTTTGTAAGAATGACAGTTATATATATTCTTTTTTCCAACATTTCGAAATATTAACTATAATTCCATGTCTAAAACACTAGGCACAGTATTTGTGGAAATAACCGTTTGTTGGGTATTTCTTGAAATGGTCAAATAGCATCACTTGGCCGGACTTTGCATCTTTGGAAGGTGTGTAGGTGAAGTAAACAACGTCGCGTCGACTTCACAAAAATGCGGTACTTTAACTTTCGACAATGGTTGCATTAGGGAGCAATTCGCTTCATGACCCAATGAGTCCGAAATAAGACAAAAATTGGGCGGGCTGTCTTCAAACTTAAAGTCCACTAAGTCTGCTGTAAACATTAGCAGATTTGAAGTGCGTGTTGATAGAAGCGGCGTTCTTAATAATTAAGTTAAAAATTCCTCCCTTCTTTTTACTAGCTTATGTCCACGGTCGTGTGTCCCATTTTAAACCGCACACTCGCTCAACCTTGCTAACGTTGTCGTAATTCACATAAAACAGTTGTAAACAAACTTAGGTTTACCTGTCTTCCAAAATATGTGCCATTTTATTATTAATCAATCATTCAATTGATCGAAGTTTATCTAACTCAAGAGCATGGGTGTATTTTTTTGCTGTATTTATACTGAGGTGAAGTAATCATCCGAGTGGAAAAGTTCGTCGCAATTGATTACTTCAGCAGCATAAACTACAGGTCATAACAACGAGTCTGATAAAAACCTTTCATCATCTGCTTAACACTGGCAGACAGAATAAGTTGCAATAGATAAAATATTGAACATAAGTTAATTGGTATGGTAGATAGTTATTTTTATTGACGGATACAATATGGAACTGTTATGTTTATCGTTTCCCTTTTAAAAGAAAATAATTTCGGTTATAATTCAGAAACAAAAACATTAACATCAATGACAAAGCATTAGATCACAGCAATAAACTTTACAGTCAAAAAAAGTCATCGATTGTTTATACTGACGAAATTTGAATTCTGTCGACATATTGTTTCCAATTTGTGCTTCGATTCGTCGCATAAATTGAGGTACGAAAAAGAGGGAAAATTTCATCAACTGATGCATTTGTACTGTCAGACAAAATGTTTTTACACCAACTATCGTCGCAGAATAGTTGGCAAAGTTAATTACACCATTTAACAAAAATATGCATTTTGTGACAAGACGATATTGATTTTGTTAATTTTACTTGCTTCAATAAAAGTTCCTTTATTGATATTATTGTTTGCAAACGGTAATTGTTTATGGCGAATTTTGTTTTGTTTTTCTAGTTGAGATATTTCTGTCTAAATGGAAAAAATATTTCTCTGATATCATTTGAACAGCATCAAGTACAATTTAATTTGATTATTGGAAACATCAATAGAAGAGAAAATACAAAGCAGAAAGACGGAAGTGTCCCTTTGTCAATATCTGTCATTAACTTTTTAGTAAAACACAGTCATTAAACTATAATAAGATAATCTATGAATCTGCGTAACTAATTACCTAATTAAATAACTAATAGGCTCAGTCATGATATCTGTATATTAATAAAAAAACGTTAAACAAACAGAAGAAGAGTTAAAATTTAAGCAGAAGCTTTTCGGAAATTTATTTCAGTTGTTTTTTTACTTTCGAATTAGATTTTTTCTGAGGTCAAATCATAACTGTTTATCTTGCAAAATGGAGAAAGATCACCCTTAAATCATGGACAAAATATAATAAAACATTACGGCTGTTGACAACTTTGTTGTTTCCATATTAGCTGAAATACACACAAAACGTTTAATTGGACGAACTAATTGGTCTTTATATCGTTTCAGTGCAAGAGTGCAGCAGCATCACAAATTTGAGGAAAACGAGCGAATGAAAAAATTGAAAAAAAAACAACGGCACGCGGCTTAACGCACTTTTGAAGCACAAGAGATCTACTTTCCTACATCTAGTTGGCCAATTTTAAACAAAATTCAAACACGTTCAACTTTTAAATAAACTTGCATACCCAGAAAAAATGTACGTCTTATTGGTCTAAAAGCTTCGTGGGCCCCAACGTTGCAATACTAAATCAAATTTTTCAATCCATAAAATTAGCTGTTTCGACCTTAGGAGTGTGATACTTTACCATGCAAAAAAATCTGTATTGGAAACTCTCATTAAGGCGTTAAGGACTTGCTTGTCTTCTAAAATCGCCAATAATTTCATTAAAAAATATTACAAGATTTGAATCGTTTCCAAGCCCTCCTGATCACTTTCAAAATTCAAAACAAAGGACGAAATAAGGAACATTCATACAAATGTTAATTGTATTATTTAAAACTGAACTAATAGTTAACATAAATTAACAAGAGAGACGTTACAACCCAACCTATTGTGGCCATACCAAGTCCATATCTAAGCTGGATTCCTCTTCTGTGTCCTCCGCCTGTCCCTCCTCCTTGTTGACTTCTGTTTCATTGTCGATTTTATCGTCAGTGTCATCATTTGATTCCACGAATTCTGTATCGGATCTGTCGGATTCATCTTCCGACACATCGTCTGTATTATTGAATTCTTTTTGGGGGATATCGTCTTCGAACTCCACTTCAGAATCATCTGCTTGTACTACGTCAGCATTGTCGGAGGCGTCGTCTAAGTCGTTTACGTGACCTTTCGACATGTCTGCTGTGTCAGAGTTACCTTGCGTGTCGAGATTTTCAGAGTCATCTTCTAAAGAGTCGTATTTATCCTTATAGTTACCTTCAGAATGATTTTCAACATCGTTCTCAACGTCGGACTGATCTTCGGCATCGTCTTCAACGTCGGACTGATCTTCGGCATCGTCTTCAACGTCGGACTGATCTTCGGTATCGTCTTCAACGTCGGACTGATCTTCGGCATCGTTTTCAACGTCGGCCTGATCTTCGACATCGTCTTCAACGTTGGACTGATCTTCGACATCGTCTTCAACGTTGGACTGATCTTCGGCATTGTCCTCAACGTCGGACTGAACTTCGTCATCGTCTTCAACGTTGGACTGATCTTCGACATCATCTACATCCTCTGCGTCGTCTACTTCGCGGTCTTCTTCTGCCACCGTTAGATCTCCCAACTGTTCTTCTACTTCTGTTTCACGTACAGATACAGCATTCACCTCTCCTGCAGCTGTTGCTACTTCAACCACTTTATTTTCTTCGTCTAGATATTAAAGATGAAATGAGTAAGTTTATTTAAAATGACTTTGAATAACAAGTAGTTTAATAAAAAAAGACAGCAATCAGGAAGTTCTGTACTTTCCACACTTCACATCTCATTTGCTAAGGACTTACCTTCATAGATTGGCGCTGCAAAGCTGATGACAAATAAAGCTGCGAAACACACGGCGATTTTCATGATTGCGGATGCAGGGAACGTTCTTCGTTCGAATCAGAATTAAGCTTAACTCTACCTCTCAGGTTTTTAGTTGAAATGTAAATCTTTTTATCGATACAAGCGAGTTTTTATAGCGTTGAAATGTAACCATTAAATTTTATCACCGGGTTGGGACAATTATTGCATACTCCATGAGCGCAGCTTAGTTTCTATTAGGTTGGCAGCGAGTCGAAACTCTACCCAACAATACGTTCTTTTAAAATCTTAAAATATACCTCTATGGATGTGGATATGGTATTTTGAGCACGTCGGTATATTTCGCGGCCTGAGAAATTGGTGTTTGTTCGGTAAGCCAAGAAATTTGTGATTTTAAGGAACACCGCATTTCATAATTAAAATAAAATTTACGATCTTTGGAAATCACTCTTAATGTTTTACAACACCCCTGATATCGTGCACTATTCTTAGCGAAAAGCGGAAGTTTTTTAGATTAAAAATTGAGTTCCGTAAAAGCTTTACACGTTGCTTTTCTATTGTTTTCAAAACTTTATTAGATTATATTAATTGTTAGACCGCGGATCACGTAGATATACGGTAAAAAATTGGGGGGAAAAACAGGCAATAGGGGAAGTTTGATAGGTCCCGAGGACTAGGTTGTCATTAAATATGTTTTCTTGTTTCCAAATGGGGATTAATTGGGTGATCCAATGATACCAAACATTAACTACCTAGGTATTTCCTTATCCACCAATTACAACTCAAATGCTGCAGGTCAAATCATTTTTAGGTGGAATAAATGTCTTTTCAATAACCAGCGCATTATATGGGTTATCATTTTAGAAAATGTTGGAAGTACCTGATAATAAATAAAACGGTTTATAAGTAATTTATAAATTAGTTTTTCTTTAGCGGATCATTGTATTTTTGTGACATTTTTAAGCGTTTTAGTTTATTTCCCTTGTTTAATTCATTTGTAGGGCAAGTAAGCAATGTAGAAAATTAGAGCATGCTGAAGTCATCAAAAATCATCACTAATTAAAATTTGAGACCTAACCTAAGTCTGTACCTAGATAACTTAAGTCCTAAGTCTGCTGCTGTAAACATTGACAAGTTTGCAATTTGAGTTACTTAGAAAGAACCGGCGTTCTTAATTGCTTGTGGTTGCAATTTTTAAAATTCTGCTATTTTCCCCAATATATTATGTCCAGGATTGTAGTTTTCACATCTATTTCTGAACCTGTGCTTGCATTGTGTTTAGAAACACTCGGAGCATCCGTCCGTCCTTTTAAAGTGATTTCCATTAGAGTCTGTAATCGTTGTGCAGCAGTTGCCGTGCAACTGTTGTAGGGGTGGGAAATAATCCTTCTCTACAACATTTGTTTGGCGACATCTCTTGTGTCCCTTTGTTGTACAGCATGTGTCTCCATAAAAGTGGTGACGGCGAGTGTTGTACAGCATTTGTAGAAACTGTTCTTTACGCGTATTGTTTCCAAAACCATGTACTCACTTATAATACTTTACTCTACTCCAGTGACGACTGTAAACTTTCATAATTACATTTTAAATCAGAAAGAAAATCCATATTCAAAAAAGGTTTGTTGGATCTCTACAAGGTGCAGATCATTTCCGCCATTATCAAATTGAATTTTCTATTTGCAGCTCTATTTGTTGTCATATTGGGTGCAACAATCAGCAAAAAATAAGTTAACGACTAAAATAATTACGAAAATATTTTGTGATTTTTCCTCTTATTTGTAGCTACTGATACATGAGCGAAGTGAGACAGGTTGCATAATGAAATTCTGCATTTTCCGTAAGTGTTTCTAGGATTTTAAATTTTAAAAAAGGATACTACATCTAATCTACAATGTGATTCATGATGTAAATCAAACAAATGGCAATGGTTGGCATCTTCTCTGAGCCGAGCCTAATAGCAACAAAGATTCCGGAACCTTTCCAACCACCATTGATCATGTCTTTTTTTTTCTTAGTAGTCATGTGATTGTTGAATGGGTTTGAGTCTTGTCAGCTGCAACCCAACTTATTATCTTCAATACTTATATTTTTTCAAGTTGAGATTTAACTTGTCCTGGATACAACTCAATAAATTTTCGTTTGAAGAATATTTTAGCGTAACCATTGACTGTCAGTTCAAGAGGCTGGTAATACTTGTCATGTAGGCAGGGACATTAACTATGGATATGTCTGCTTCTTTAAAAGCATCATGCACGGCTGTAATCATTTGACCATTAATTACGCATATTATAACTAGAGCTTTTTGATCGGCAGAGCATTTAAGGAGCTTCTGTTTCTTCTTTTTGTACAGTTTAATTATATCATCGGTATCCGAAATATCCTTTGTGCTTGTACTGAGTCAAAAACTGTTAGGAAGTTCAAATCTTGGCAAACTTTGACTCGTTTTGCCCCATAAATAAGTTGCATTGGGAGAAATTTACTATTTCTATTTTTCTTAGAAAAGACATAATTGTCGTCTCACTGAACTGACCTGAATATGATTTAAATTCACAAGTGAAGCTTGTTTTTTGATGAAATCGCACCTTTGCATCGAACATGCGAATCGGACGTTCGAATCTACATGTTCAATACAAAAACAAAAACATCTTTTTCTCTGAAATGCGGTGGAAAGAAAACGGAAACCAACTCGTTTACAGCAGCTGTTAAAGGATTTCACTAAGATATTTCCTTCACGAACCTGGGATTGCGTTTGACCGTTTTGCCATCGAAACAGTAAACGAAAGGGGAGACACTGTAGGACATTTACCTAGGGAGATTGTAGGGGTAACCAAATACCTTCTGGGTCGTGGTTTCACTATGTACTGTAAATTATTCTCACGACATTATCGTCGTTCATCCCTAGTACAAAGAGGACTAGAAATTCAGTGCGAAGTCGTGCTTACCTCGCGTGCAACAAGGCTAAAATCAAGGCTGACTGTCCGCTATATGAAATTCGTCACGGAGTTGCGAGATAAGGATTTGATTAATCACTCAAAAACATCAGTTGAAGGTATAATTGCTTCTGTGGACATGACGTCCTTTCAAACTAAGTATGTTTGTATCAATTGCAAACATACTCTTGATGCTGCAGATGAAGAAAATGGAATGGTCACATGTAACAACTGTGAAAATATGCTACTCATCGACCAATGTAGGGTTTCATCAAAAATTTCCCTTACTCTTCTCACCGAAAGGAAAGAAAAAATTAAATACGATTGTAATCATGAAATATTGGAAGATTGTTTTTCAATGCCAATTAAAAGAAAACTTTGCTTGCTAAAAGAATGCTTCAATCAGCAGTTGTTATAAAATATGACACATCAGATAATTCGTTGCTGTCGATTACTTTAAAAAAGGATCTTGAAAAAGAAGTTCAAAATGAACAGACATCCGGTGAAAAGCTAGAAGATGAACTTTCGGAAGCATCTGAATAAGAACACATTTTATTGATGATTTAGTGACAACATTTTTAAAACACTCTGAAAGTGAAGCGATGTTATTTTGTTCGAGTGATTATTTTTGATCGACTTTTCAGAAGTTATTGAGTTTTGTTATTTTTATCAGGAGAAAAAAGGTGACCGTGTTAGTCTACTGTCTCGAAACTTGGCAACCGGTTTCATTTTCGCAACGCAATGTACTAAGGGATAAAAGAAATTTACATGCCGCCATGCAGCTTTTAATGACATCATTAAACATGTAGGAAAGTGAACAAAAATTAAAATGGTTAAAAATAACTGAAACTAGTTGTATGCCGTTAGCGAACAATTACTTATTGGAAAAATCAACAAGAATTCGCCTGCCACTACTGCTAGCTAGCATCTTTGTCTCACAGATGAACAGATGAACAGAGATCAATCGGTAGCCCGTGGATTAATCCAAGGATTTTTCCCGTACTTTATATACCGCATTTCATGTGTCACGCCACTGCGGTTACCATTTTGCGCAGAGGCAGACATACGGCGGCTATTATTATAGAGACTAGCCGGTTAAGCCACAAGTAAAGGTGTGACCCAGCGTTGAACACTCTGTGGAGCGCTTAATAAATGCCGTAAACTGTGCCACACGATCAGGTGGAGCACTTTAGTACAAGTACACAGTATGTCGTAACTCAAGTGAACCACATACGCTATTATAGTTTGCGATTGTAACATATTTTTCAAATAATAACTTTCACGCAACAAAAGCTGAAATAAAAACAGAGTTTACAAACCGTTGTTACTCCATCATAGCAAAAACAATCGGTCAATATTATTTTATTTTGCGGAATAATTTTTGTGAAAGTTAAAAAATTAATCGTGACACAGGGCTGAGCGCTTAGTTAAACCGTGTTGCACAGGCGTATATGAATAATAACCGTTTGAAAAAAAACTTCATTGCAACTTCGGTTTAAATAAAACACAGGGAACAGCATGTCGTTACTTGTGCAGCTAAAACAATTGCTTAGCCATTTTATTTGCAGAAAAGGTTTTCAGGAAAATAAGAAAAGATGAAGCTACCTATCTAACTGCATTTAGCATAAGAATTATTGCTTAAGAATATTGTTGTAGCCAAACTGCATTTTTATACTTTCACTTTTTAGCCAAAGATATAGCTAAGGAGCTAGCTAAATAGCCACAGCCTGAACATAAAAATAAATGTTGGCTAGGATAAAGAACTCTTATACCACACAAATAGTAATAAGCAAGGCTCTAGCTAGCTAGCTGGCCTTCAAAATCTTCGCTCCTAGCCAAAAAGCGCGTTTAAGATGTACAGATGTATGTGGTTAAAAACGTAAAAATATATTGATCTAAGCATTGAAAACAAAGAGAAAAGAAATATTACAAAAATATGAAGCTCTCAGAAGACAAAAATGTCCAGCAGACCTACAAACCTCACACACTACCAATTTCAAAATGGAAATGGCCTTCGTCCGGTTGCTAAAATCTTAGATTGTTTTTTTAAAGAATCAGTCGTCTTGATTGGTATACGCGCGAGCGGTCAAAACAAAGTCGGTAAAAATATATCGCATTTGGTATTCGTGCGTATTTTAAAAAGTTCGTGTTTCCGTAACAGGACGCGACTTTCGCGGACACACTATTAAAAAGATTCTGCAGCCACTAGATAAATCCACAGGTTTTCCCGTCCTTTTTATATCGCGTTTAATGTGGAAATGTACAGCTGTATAAATTCAAGGAGACAGCTATAGCGCTTCTCTACAACATTTTTTGTGCGACATTTCTTGTGTTGCTTTGTTGTTGTTGTCAAAAAGTATTTCTTAACCGTTATATTTTGTTATAATATTTCCTCTACGGGATTGGATAGCTTTTGTTATTTATATATATTTTTGTTCCTTACGATGTTTTAAAACACGTTTATTGAAGAAAACACATTTTATTTTATTTGTTTCCCAAATGTACTGAAAACCTGAATATCTGGATAAATAGGGGGAGTCTAATTACACAGTTTAGGAAAGTTTATTGCGTGTTGATTCTTCTCTAAATTATAAAGTATTTTTAAGACAAACTCCATGTTGATGTATAATTTATTTACATTAACTTAGAAATATATTTCATTTCCCAAGCGAGCTATTCATCTTGCCTTGGTTTTTCCTAATCCTCAGTCGTCAAACTTATCTTCTGGCGCGTCTTCTACATCGTCGGACTCACCTTCTGGCGTGTCTTCTACATCGTCGGACTCACGTTCTGACGCGTTTTCAACATCGTTGGACTCATCTTCTGACGCGTCTTCAACATCGTCGGACTCATCTTCTGACGCGTCTTCAACATCGTCGGACTCATCTTCTGACGCGTCTTCAACATCGTCGGACTCATCTTTTGACGCGTCTTCAACATCGGCGGACTCATCTTTTGACGCGTCTTTAACATCGGCGGACTCATCTTCTGACACGTCTTCAACATCGTCGGACTCACTTTCTGACGCGTATTCTACGCCAGAGTTGTATTTACCATCGTCTACAACGGGGCCATTATTCTCTTCGTCATTGACGAATGCTTTATCTTCTTGCACTTTGTCTGTCACATATGTATCACCCCATTCATTATCGTTTATTTGATCCGACTCACGTGCTTCTAAATTTTTGAATTCATCTCTATTAGTTTGAATAGCTGTGTTGTCATCATCTTGATGCGAAACAAAATGAAAGTGAACTATATTAAAAAGATTTAGGAATGTCAAAAATACTTTAAACAAGAATATATTGACTCACCAATGGCATCTTCAGCAAGTCTGTCAGTGTTATATTCTCCTACAAAATTTGGAAAATTTCATTATATAATAACATATCTTTATATTCACACCGTTTTTGATATCTTTTATTTACCTTCATAGATAGGCGCTCCAAGACTGACAACAAAAAAGGTTACTAAAAATACAGCAAATTTCATAATGTCGAAGTCTTTCTTGTTCTTGTGTGCAAATCAAAAGATTATTAAAAAGTCCAACTTTGAGCTTGCAATTGTACATTTTTGATTTAGACCGGTTTTTATAGCTTCGAAATGTAATTATCAATTCTTATTATTTAGTAATCACTCGAGTGAAATAACTCGTCCCAATGGAATTTTATTGTTTTTATATATTAAAATGTTTGAATACACCCATGATAGGGTAGATGTAGGAAAGGTTTTAGAAGAACAAAACTTGTTTTTTGTGTTCGTAAAACAAAAAAATCTGGACTTGATTCTGCGGTCCGCAAGAATTTCTCTTGCTTTTAATTATTTTTTGGTTTTCATTTAACTACTCAAAATACAAAAAGTTCTCTTTTTATCGGAATACCTTACGGAAATATTAATAACCTTTTGATTTTTTATTTTGCCACATGAATGAAGAAGATATCAATTTCCGCCAAAACTTGGTACATTAATTCATTTTCGCAACGCAATGCACTAAGGGATAAAAAATATATTTGCATGCCGCCAACCAGCTTTTAATGACGTCATTAAATGTGTAGATAAGTAAAAAAAGTTTAAAATGGTTAAAAATAACTGAAACTAGATGTATGCCGTTTGCGAACAATTATTCATCGGAAAAATCAATAAGAATTCGCTTGCCACTACTGCCAACTATCATCTTTTTCTCACAGATTAACAGAGATCAATCAGTAACCCTGGATTAATTCAAGTATTTGCCCATACTTTATAAATCTCATTTCGTGTTTGCGCAGCACGACGTTTTTCTCGCAAACAAACAGAATACGGGTATTATTATAGATATTCTGCAGCCACTAGATTAATTCACAGGTTTTCCCGTCCTTTATATATCGCGTTTAATGTGTACAATGTGCAGCTATATATATTCAAAAAGACAGCTATAATGCCTCTCTTCAACATTTTTTGGGCGACATTTTTTGTGTTGCTTTGTTGTACAACATGTGTCTCCATTAAAGTGGTGACGGCGACTTTTCTACAACATTTGTAAAAAAAATTATTTTAATGGAAACCGGCCTTTACGCTTATTGTTATAAAAACCATGTACTCACTTACTCTACTCTAAACACTCATAATTACATTTTAAAGCAGAAAAGAAATGTGGCTATGCAAATTTAAAAGAAAGTTTGTTGAATCTACAAGGTGCAGAACATTTCCGCCATTATCAAATTGATTTTTTATTTACAGCTGTATTTGCTCTCATATTGTGTGCAACAATCAACAGAAAATAAGTTAAAGACTAAAATAATTAAGAAAATATTTTGTGATTTTCCCTCTTTTTCTTTGCTACTGATACACGAGCAAAGTGAGATAAGTTTATATAATGAAATTTCGCATTTCCCGTAAGTTTTTCTAGGGTTTTAAGTTCAAAAAGGATAGTATATTTAATCTAAAATGTGATCCAGGATGTAAATTCACTAAATCGCAATAAATTTTGAACTGCCAAGATTTCTATAAATGCTTTTCAACAAAAATAGACTAAAATTAGAATTTTGACTTTTCCCGAACATTTCACGAAAATCAAAAATAATGAGACCTTTCTACTTAATTATACCGAGTTCTGTACCCCTTCTCTAATCCTTGACAGCACAATTTGTTTGAATATTTCTTAGAAACAGCTGTTGACCAAATGACAGATATCCGCAGAGAAGAAAAAAATCTACGAAGAAGTTCCTTGGAAGAAGAACATTGATTTGAAGGTGGCCACACCTTAGACAATAAATCCAAAGACAGTTGATTAACAAATAAATCCCACGAGAACGATAAAAATAGAAAGTAAACTCGACAAAACAGATGGTTGGATGGTAGATACTGAGGAGGCGACGAAAATGTTAAAGCATTTGACAAACCAACTTTAAATATGGCAAAACGCAACTTTTAAACATATATGAACGTATATGATGATCATAGTTAGTTAAAAAGGATAACTTTTAAAACAGTTGACTTATTTTTTTTTAGAAAATATTTTCAATAGCTAACTAGATTAAATGTTTTGTTATGTTGCGTTGACTTTATACCCTATCTATCGGTCACATCTCTTTTGTTGCTTTGTATGCAACACACGTCTGCATAAAATTCGTGGCAATGGTTGTTGTACAAATGTTGCTTAACAATGCTTATGCCAATGTCAACCTTATATAACCTAAAATAGTTATGATATATACTGTTTGCTCATTATTAGTGTTACTTTCATGATATGCATTTGAGACGATCACACGAGAATTCTGGGAGTTTGAAAGTGAAACAATTAACATAAATAACACCACGAAATTAGTTAAAAGCTTAACTCACAAAGAGGAGATTAACAGGCTTTTAAATTTTCACTTGACGTATTCTCGTTTGTATGTACGCATTATTTGCAGAAGTTAACTTTCCGCAACGTGCTTTTATCATGGGAAAATAAATCTCTGACCAGGAAATTCAAAATTCAAACTAGTCACAATTACTAGCGCCAATATTCCTTTACAGCAAACATAATAAATCAACGACGGAAATCATTTATTGAGAAATATACGTCAAGAAATTGTTTTCAGCTATTTGTAAAATTTTGCAAAGAACGTGAATGCACCAAACAGGGAACAGATATTTTATACGACTCCATTTCGCAATAAATTATGTTTGAACTGTCGGCTATTAATTATCGGACAGACCCAGCAAAAAAGATTTTTCCAAACCTCGCATTTGCAAATTTCAAAATGGTAGACTGACAGTTAATTTTACAAACTGCCTCTGTTCTGTCATGTATGTGTTCAATTGAATCCCAAAAGATTGTGATTTTGTACGAAACTAGAAGCTGTGTGTTCCACAGCTAACTAAAACAATTATTAACAAGTAATTATTTAGCTAGTATTATTTTAATAACAAGATGTAGAAGCTGCATAGACTATCTCGCTTTAAGAAGGTGCAAATCAATGCATTCACAATAGTGAATGTATTGATTGTATTGTATGTCACAATAGTGACACACCCAATTCTGTTGTTCAATTCAGACTTGGAAAAGCCAAAGTGATGCATGCTACTCTGTCTGTGACCACAAGTCATGCTAGGTTTTGAAGCCTATTAAATGGCTCTGGTCAGTCGTTAAATAAAAGTTTAAGACACAATAAAAACTTGTTAAAACGGACTAGATGTAGACACAAAGTTTGCGCAAATTTAAAGCAGCTAAATGAGGTGACCAGCGATATTTTAAAAAATAATTTCTTAAGAAAATAATTTCAAAAATAACAAAATTCTAACCAGGCTTTTTTATCTCTATTTTTCTAAGCAATAGGACTTTTTCTGTTAACTTGAAATACCGGACGAGTGATGAAGGTTGCTAACAGAAAAGCGGGGAAAACGGTGCGTTGGGTAGTGAAGCTTTAAATAAAATGAGAATAGTTCCTTTTTTTATAATAGTGCTTTTTTATAAGGATATGCGTTATAAAAATATCATGGTGGAATTTTGGGTGTAATTTGAAAAAAAAATTAACATTTTCTGCGCTCGCGAAATGTAACATGCGAAAAAATTGTCCGCTCTGAAACACCACGAGCATTAATTAACGCGAGAATAAATCAATGTTGTTAAGGTATATTTTTAAACAATTAGTTAAAAATGCCTTTTGCAAAACCAAAGTAGTGTTATAATACACTCACGCAAACATTTGCACCACTATAATATTCATTAAATTGATACCTTTTAAAATAAGTTCCGCACTTAATTTCATTTTTTCTTTTCGCTGGACTGCTCAGAGTGTTGTTTCGTCATTCCCTTACTATTTTGCACACCAAAAATCCCAAGAACGTCCTGATGATTTTTTAAGATGTCGAAAAGTACTTAGAATGCTTTCCAATTGCCTATTTTTATGATAAAAGAATGCCTGGGTTTTGCTTTACTCATAAATTCACAGGCGACAAAAGAAAAATCTCTTCATATACCAAAAACCTATTTTTAATCTTTCTCCAACATAAGTCTTTTGTCTTGAAGTTTACCGTGTTGTGATAAAAGAAATTTAGGTCACTAATTTTCTTCAAAAAGGGTGTTAATAAATTTGAGAGGGTGAATTTTTTTAATCAAACAGAAATCAAACAGAGTTAACTGTTGATATTGCTATTACAGACGCTCGTCGATGACAATGTATTTGACTTGTTCTGACTTCTTTGTCAGAAAGTAATTCTGAACAGTTATATTTTGTTATAATGTTTCCTCTACAGGATTGGATAGCTTTTGTTATTTATCTGAATATTTTTGTTCCTTACGATGTTTTGGAATACCTTTATTGAAGAAAACACATTTCATTTTTTTTTTCTCAAATGAACTAAAAATCGTTTTAAATCTGGATAAATAAAGGGTGAGTTCTAATAAAAGGGAGTAGGTGGATTTTACTATTTTTTTAATATGGCCATTATATTAAATTGAAATGTGTAGTAAAAATTTTTGAAATTTAGTGTTGTCCCTCCGTTCCCCTCAGCTGTTAACCAATACTATTCTCACGGAGAAGAAATTTAATTTAAAAATATGTCATGCTTTTGACTTGAGAATTGAGGGCTATTCGCCAATATGTAAATCTGTTTTTCTTAAGATTAAAAAATAATTAAAAACATTTCTAATTTCTATGCTCTAGTTGCTGCTATGTCTATGTTCAAACTAATTTTAATTTAACATATTAAGGTCAAGATAAGGTATTTTTGCAATTTTTGGCACTTGATGATGTCATCAACATCGTGGCATAGAAAGAATAAGTTTGTTATACGATAGAGTTACTTAATGAGATTATGTGTCACATGATATTATTTCCCATTTTTAGCCGCATAACATTTATGCCTGCAAAAGTACCAGAAGCTTAGTTATCTTGCGTATTTAGAAGAAACTATTATGCAAATCCGTTGCGGTATTGGTTTGGAAAAAGAATTCTTAAAATTGAGAGAGAATTGGAGCGTAAGAGATAGTGCTGCAAAAAGGTAGTGTCATCGTGTTGTTAACTGCAAGAGGGCTGAAAATGAAGATATAGGCGATTCTAAAGAGTTTAGAAAAATTGTTGCGTGTTGATTCTTTTCTAAATTATCAGTATTTTTAGGAAGAACTCCATGTTGTTGTATAATTTATTTACATTAATTTAGAAAGACACTTTTATCTAATTTACCAAGCGAGCTATTCATCTTCAATCGTCGGACTTCTATTCTAGCGCGTCTTCACACCATCAGACTCATCTTCTGGCGCGTCTTCTACATCGTCGGACTCATCTTCTAACGCGTCTTTAACAACGTCGGACTCATCTTGTGACGCGTCTTCAACATCGTCGGACTCGTCTTCTGACGCGTCTTCAACATCGTCGGACTCGTCTTCTGATGCGTCTTCAACATCGTCGGACTCGTCTTCTGACGCGTTTTCAACATCGTCGGACTCGTCTTCTGACGCGTCTTCAACATCGTCGGACTCGTCTTCTGACGAGTCTTCAACATCGTCGAACTCATCTTCTGACGCGTATTCAACATCGTCGGACTCATTTTCTGACGCGTATTCTACGCCAGAGTTGTATTTATCATCGTCCACAACGTAGCCATTATTTTCTTCGTCGGTGACGAATGCTTTATCTTCTTGCACTTTGTCTGTCACACCATATGTATCACCCCATCCATTATCGCTTATCTGATCTGACACACGTACTGCTAAATTTTTGAATTCATCTCCAATAGTTTCAACAGCTGTGTTGTCATCACCTTGATGTTAAACAAAATGACAGAAAACTATATTAAAATCATTTAAGAATACATACTTTAAACAAGAATATATTGACTTACCAATGGCATCTTCAGCAAGTCTGTCAGTATTATATTCATCTAAAAAAGATATCGGAAAGGTTCATAATATAATAATATATCTTTATATTCACACCGTTTTTTGATATCTTTCATTTACCTTCATAGATAGGCGATCCGAGACTGACAACAAATAAGGTTGCTAAAAACACGGCAAATTTCATAATGGCGAAGTCTTTCTTGTTCTTGTGTGCAAGTCAAAAGATTATCAAAAAGTCCAACTTTGAGCTTGTAATTGAACATTTTTGATTTAGACCGGTTTTTATAGCTTCGAAATGTAATTATGAATTGTTATTATTTATTAATCACTCGAGTGAGATCAATCGTCCCAAGAGAAATTTATTGTTTCCATGAATACCATTAAAATGTTTGAATACACCTATGATAATTCAAAGGGTAGATGTAGGGAATATTTTAAAATAATAAAACTTGTTTTTGTGTTATTAAAACAATAAAATCTTGACTTGATTCTGCGGTCCGCAAGAATTTCACTTGCTTTTAATTATTTTTTGGTTTTGATTTTGCTACACAAAATACAAAAAGTTTTCTTTTTCTCGAAAAACCTTACGGAAATAATTATAACCTTTTGATTTTGTACTTTGCCACATGAATGAAGAAGATATCGAATTGCGACAAAACTTGGTACATTAATTCATTTTCGCAACGCAATGCACTAAGGGATAAAAGAAATTTGCATGCCGCCATCCAGCTTTTAATGACGCCATTAAATGTGTAGATAAGTAAAAAAAATTTAAAATGGTTAAAAATAACTGAAACTAGATGTATGACGTTTGCGAACAATTACTCATCGGAAAAATCAACAAGAATTCTCCTGCCAATACTGCCAGCTATTATCTTCGTCTCACAGATTAACAGAGATCAATTAGTAGCCCGTGGATTAATTCAAGGATTTGCCCGTAATTTATATATCGCATTTCGTGTTTTCACAGCACGACGTTTTTCTCGCAAACAAACAGAATACGGGTATTATTAAGATGCTAGGCGTTGGCCCGAGGAAAACTCAACGGGATCCCCCCTTTTTTTTTATACCGCATCGGTTGCGTCTCGCTACTTGCGGTACCATTTTGCGTGACAGACAGTCAGACAAACGACGGCTATTATTATAGAGATTCTGCAGCCATTAGATAAGTCCACAGGCTTTCCCGTCCTTTATATATCGCGTTTAATGTGTACAATGCACAGCTGTATAAATTCAAGCATACAGCTATAGCGCTTCTCTACAACATTTTTTGTGCGACATTTCTTGTGTTGCTTTGTTGTACAACATGTGTCTTCATTAAAGTGTTGACGGCGAGTGGTGTACAGCATTTTGTAGAAAAATTTATTTTAATGGAAACCGGCCTTTACGCTTATTGTTATAAAAACCATGTACTCACTTACGATACCTTACTCTACTCCAGTGACGACTGTAAACTTTTCATAATTACATTTTAAAGCAGAAAAAAATGGTAGCTACACATATTTAAAAAACGTTTGTTGAATCTACAAGGTGCAGAACATTTCCGCCATTATCAAAATGTATGTTTTATTTACAGCTCTATTTGATGTCATATTGTGCGCAACAATCAGCAAAAATTAAGTACAAATCTATCTAACTATCTGTAATCTTTGACAGCACAATTCGTTTGAGTATTTTCATAGAAACATCTGTTGATCATTTGATCAACAGATGTTCAATAGATGTTCGCGGAGAAGAAAAAACCTAAGAAAAATGTCCTTGGAAAAGATGATTTGAAGACCATTAATTGGAAGGTGGCCACACCTAAGACAATAAATCCAAAGACAGTGGGTTAACAAATAAATCCGACCAAATCAATAGCAATAGAAAGTAAACTCGACGAAACAGATGGTTATATGGTAGATACTGGGGAGGCGACGAAAATGTTAAAGCATTTGACAAACCAACTTTAAATATGGCAAAACGTAACTTTTAAACATATATGAACGTATATGATGATCATAGTTAGTTAAAAAGGATAACTTTTAAAACAGTTGACTTATTTTATTATATGGTAGATACTGGGGAGGTGATGAAAATGTTAAGTATTTGACGAATCAACCTTAAATATGTCAAAACGCAGCTTTTACACATTTAGAGGTATATACTGATCTTAATCAGTTTAAAATGATACATTTTTGGAGAAGATATTTTCAATAGCTAATTAGATTAGATTTTTCGTTAGAGAAAGCGTTTCTTCTTCACAACTTAAAACTTGCGTTGACTTTATACACTATCTATCAGTCACATCTCTTTTGTTGCTTTGTATGCAACATACGTCTCCATAAAATTCGTGACAGTGGTTGTTGTACAAATGTGGCTCAACAATGTTTATGCCAATGTCAACCTTATATGACCTAAAATAGTTATGATATATACTGTTTTCTCATTATTAGTGTTTCTTTCATGATATGCGTTGGAGACGGTCACACGTGAATTCTAAGAGTTTGAAAGTGAAACAATGAACATAAATAACGCGGCGATATTAGTTAAAAGCTTGACTCACAAAGTGGAGATAAACAGGCGCTTAAGTCTTCACTTGACGTATTCTCGTTTGTCTGTACGCATGATATTCAGAAATAAACTATCCACAACGTTTTAATATGGTCTTTATCATAGGAAAATAGCAGTTAGTCAAATTTTTGATCAGGATATTCAAAATGCAAGTGCCAATACTCATTTACAGCAAACATAATATAAAATTACCAGCGGAAATCATTTATTGAGAAATACACGAAATTGTTTTCAGCAATGTATAGAATTTTACAAATAAAGTGAATGCACCAAACAGTGAACAGATTATTTTATACGATTCCATTTTGCAACAAGAAATCCGGGCGGCTATAGAACTGGGTAGCAATCGACAATGTGGGGTATTGTGAAATAGAAAAATGTTTGCTCTTTCTTTTTTCTTAAAAAAAAATGTCTTACAACAAAATTTTAACTCGCAATAAATATTTTTATGTTATGTAATAACTTTACACTTCGAAAATATAATTGGCAACTTTGAACAAAATATTAAGAGCGTTCTTGTGCTTAAGTCTCAAAGTTAATAGAAGGAAAATGTCGTCAAGGACATTACAGTACCATGAAATATATCCAAGAATATATACATATCTGCTCATGATATTCAAAAAATTAACAAACCAGAAAAATCTAATTTCGCCAAGACAGTAGACTAACACGGTCACCTTTTTTCTCCTGATAAAATAACAAAACTCAATAACTTCTGAAAAGTCGATCAAAATAATCACTCGAACAAAATAACATCGCTTCACTTTCAAGGTGTTTTAAAAATTTACAATGTTATCACTAAATCATTAATAAAATGTGTTCTTAGTCGGATGCTTCCGAAAGTTTATCTTTTAGCTTTTCATCGGATGACTGTTCATTTTGAACTTCTTTTTCAAGATCCTTTTTTAAAGTAATCGACAGCAACGAATTATCTGATGTGTCATATTTTATAACAACTGCTGATTGAAGCATTATTTTAGCAAGCAAAGCTTTTCTTTTAATTGATATTGAAAAACAATCTTCCAATATTTCATGATTACAATCGCATTTAATTTTTTCTTTCCTTTCGGTGAGAAGAGTAAAGGAAATTTTTGATGAAACTCTACATTGGTCGATGAGTAGCATATTTTCACAGTTGTTACATGTGACCATTCCATCTTCTTCATCTGCAGCATCAAGGGGTTACAATTGATACAAACATACTTAGTTTGAAAGGACTTCATGTCCACTGAAGCAATTATACCTTCAACTGATGTTTTTGAGTGATTAATCAAATCCTTATCCCGCAACTTTACATGTGTTCTATCTTTGAAAACAACAGTTGTAAATTGGGTAGATTTTATAATCGCTGTAATAGATATTTAGAAACCCTCATATTTGTGAGAGCATAACACTGTTTCTCTTGCAGATGTTGTTCAGTGATATCACTAAAGACCGTTATTGGTACTGTTCCTGCATCATCACTGATTGTGGCCTTTCTAAATCTCAAAGGTTTGCCATCTTTTTCACAAGTTTGAATTGGGCCTATATCGAAAATAGTTCCAACCACGTTTACTATTTGATACAATGGACACTTACTGGAAATAGCTTTAATGCTTTTGTACACCAATTCATGAGTCGGTTTTTCGAAATCAGGAGTCAATTGTCGTACACTTGAGAAATCAGTGATTAGGATGTCATTACTATCGCTTCGCTTAAACTTTTTTATTTCACATCCAGAATGTTGTTGGAAGATGCGATCACTAATGTGTGTTTTTCAGGTGAAAAACACACTGTTCTCTCCTGTTTCTCTTCTGTATTTAATGTGAAATCAAAATATTTTCTCTTTTGATTTTTCATAGCTTTGACACATAGCATAGTTATCGATTTTAAAGACTCAGGTTTCTTCAGTGGTCAATAATTCGATTTCGTATTGTATAAATCACAAAATTTGCTACCCCAAAATAATACCTCAAAGGTAGAAATTTTGACAGATTTAGCGGTTTTGCCAAAAATCTGCCAAATTAAATTCCTGCGAAAATTTCGTTTTTTCAGACCGATCGAATCAAAAAAATTTTTTCGCTCACCATCAATTTTAACTCCTGCGCTTTTACAAAACGAAAGTTTTTGTAATCCGCCAAATTTACTTTGCACTAAATTCTCCTCTGGTCAAAATTTCTTCCCCTATACATAGAAATTCGTTACTCACCGTTTTGCTTCTTAGGAGTGGCAGGTGGATATTTGCTGGAAGAAGCCATGATACAACCTTAAAAATTTAATAATTCAATGTGAACAGAATTAATAACAAAACTAACAAAAAAAACAACTAAACACTTTTAAATAGCAAAGAAATTGCATCATGGTCAGAATAGTAAACAACTTGCATAGACTGATTGACTTCACTACTTACTCCGACTCTGTTGCATATTTGTCCTGTTTCATTATATGAATGCAATTCGGTTTGAGAATTATGTTTTCGTTTTCGTGTTTGTTTATATAAATGTAATTGGTTTGAAACTTATGATTTCTAATTGCAGCACGCCTCTGTGCAGAAGTTATTTTATCACTAGAAACTTGTATAACTTGAATGTCGTATTGTGTTACAGATGTGGCATTTTCATGGTAAACATGGTATATATAATTTATCAGTTCAACTGAATTTGCAAATTTCAATATTATAGCACTACCATTAGAAGCTATTAAACCCATGTTGTCACGATTATGTGAATCAATAAGATGTAACTTGTTACATTTTGGGATGATTGAAAAGCCATGTCCCTTTACTATGAACAAAACTCCAGTGAAGTTATAAACACTGGAAAGGTTTCTTATCAACAGAGTCTGGCTCTCAGTTCAATTGTTCATAAAGCCATTTATATCATTTTCAAATGAACCAGGCAAGGTAACATTCGCGATTTGAACTACCCTTGGTAAATGTTCACAACTCGGGAAAGTGCCCACAGAGCCTTGCATTTTGTATAGCAAATCACTTTTTTCAACTACTGATTCAAGATCATTTCTATTCCAGTTTGAAATCGACTTTATTACAGAAAAACAAATCTGCACTGAGTACCTCTTGTAGAACCGAATTTCTGGTTTCCCTGATAAAAAATCGCTGTGATAATTGAAACAAAGTTATAGGGACCTGGATTTGTTTCAACATCCCCTGATAATAGCAGTATTAATGTCAATGAAGTGACGCACAGCATATAAGCAAAAAATGATTGCAACAATGTTTGATGAAAAAGTTTGAAAGCGCTGGAAGGATGCCCAAATTTCTCCAGGGAGAAGACTTGCACATAATATAAATTTACATGGTAATAATTACGAGAATTTATTAGCAGGATTTTTCTATAAATGATCACAAACATAACGAAAGATAAAGTTACATAATAAATACCTCAATAAGCTGCTTGCACGCTTGCTTCCCTGAGCGATAAAATTTGGATAAACATCGTGGTGAATTCGCTGGGGGAACAAAAATTTGTATTGTATTTTACTTGATACTTGATTGGCTGAGAAAACTATTTTCTGATACTTGATTGGCCGAGAAAATAAACACTTGTATTGTGTTCTCTGATACTTGATTGGCCGAGAAAACAAAGGATTCTTGCGCCAGCATTGTTGGCGGAGCTCAACATGTTCATAACCGCGTGATTCGCGTACACACAATAAAGAGCCCCGAGAAGATTATGATTTTAGCCGTAGACGACGACATAAAAATCTGATGGTTTTAGAAACTGGTTACCCAGTTAATAAACTAAATATCCACAAACTAATTGTTGTTCCACTTTTAATGCTTATCTTTGAACTGTCGGCTATTAATCATCGAACAGGCACGGCAAAAGAGATATTTTTTAAAACCTCACCTCCGCAAATTTCAAAATGGTAGACTAACGGTCAATTTTAAAAACTGTCTCTGTTCTGTCATGTATATGTTCAATTAAATCCTAGAAAATTGGGATTTTGTGCGAAACTAGAAGCTGTGTGTTCCACAGCTAAGTAAAACAATTATTAACTTGTAATTATTTAGCTAGTATTATTTTAATAACAAGGTGTAGAGGCTGCATAAACTATCTCGCTTTAAGAAGGTGCAAATTAATACATTGACAATAGTGAATGTATTGATTGTATTGTAATAGTGACACACCCAATTCTGTTGTTCAATTTATACTTGGAAAATCCGATGCGATGCTAAATGACTCTGGTCAGTTGTTAGGGGTTTTTTTTCCAAGCAAATTTAAGGCCTCTCCCTGAAATTCGTTGTTATCAAAAAAATCAATGACAAATGGATGGATATTATTAATACGTTACAATCTTTTTTCTTTTTTCAGTCTATCAATCTATTACAATAACTTTTATCTCTTTTTTTCTTTTTGCCATGCTAAACATTTCTCTAATATCTTTATTTCCTCAAGTACTTGTCGCAGCTTTCTTCTTTTTTCTATTTTGCGCTGAACCAGATGGAGTTTTCCCGACGAATTGAAGAGGTTGCCAATACCTCTGTCTTCTACAGGTTAATATGAAAAATCCGTGACCAATTTCATATAACCGGCAGTCAGCCCTGATGGTAGCATTGTTGCACGCGAGGTAAGCACAACTTCGCACTGAATTTTAAGTCCTCCTTGTACTAGGGATGAACGACGATAATGTCGTGAGAATAATCTACAATACATAGTGGTTTCCCTTGTAATCTCTCTAATTAAATGTCCTACCGTGTCTCCTTTTTCGTTTACTGTTTTGATGGCAAAACGGTCAAACGCAATCCCAGGTTCGTGAAGGAAATATCTTAGTGGAATCCTGTAACAGCTGCTGTAAACGAGTTGGTTTCCATCTTCTTTCCACCGCATTTCAGAGAATAATATAGGTTCGATTTCATCAAAAAAAACAAGCTTCACTTGTGAATTTAAATCGTATTCAAGTCAGTTCAGTGAGACGACAATTATGTCTTTTCTAAGAAAAATAGAAATAGTAAATTTCTCCCAATGCAACTTATTTATGGGGCAAAACGAGTCAAAGTTTGCCAAGATTTGAACTTCCTAACAGTTTTTGACTCAGTACAAATACAAAGGATATTTCGGATACCGATAAATCCCTGAAGATCCTGAAAGATATAATCAAACTGTACAAAAAGAAGAAACGGAAGCTCCTTAAATGCTCTGCCGATCAAAAAGCTCTGGTTATAATATGTGTAATTAATGGTCAAATGACTACAGCCGTGCTTGATGCTCTTAAAGAAGCAGACATATCCATAGTTAATGTCCCTGCATACATGACAAGTATTACCAGCCTCTTGAACTGACAGTCAATGGTTACGCTAAAAGATTCTTCAAACGAAAATTTATTGAGTTGTATCCAGGACAAGTTAAATCTCAATTTGACAAAATATAAGTATTGAAGATAATAAGTTGGGTTGCAGCTGACAAGACTCAAACCCATTCAACAAGCACATGACTACTACGAAAGAAAAAGACATGATCGATGGTGGTTGGAAAGGTTCCGGAATCTTTGATGCTATTAGACTCGGCTCGGAGAAGATGCAATCCATCGATCCTTTCCGTCATATCGACCCAATGTTGGGTGATGATGACAGGCAAGTGGATGATAATAGTTATGTATTAGCCGTTTTAACAATTTGTATTGTTATATGGTAACAAAATTCAGCGATTCGCGAATCACAAAATTTGTTCCAAAAGCAGCGAAACGCGAAAGTTTATTCCATATATTTCGTCTTTTTTTTAAAAAAACGCAAACGTTTCTACCCGTGAAAGTACATCTATGATCAACTTGATCTTAATTTAACTTTGTTTTTTTTGTAATTTTTGGCACTTGATAATGTATCACATGTAGTTTTCATATTTTCTCCCATTTTTTAGCCGCGTAATGTTTTTGCCTACAAAAGTACACTTGCCAATTTAGAAGAGCCTATTATGCAAATCGGTTGCGGCATTGGTTTGGAAAACAACTCTTAAAATTATCAGAGAATTGGAGCGTAAAAGACAGTGTTGAAAGGAGGTAGAGTCATTGCGTTTTCAACTGCAAGAGGTGGGAAGATACAACGCTGTCGGCAAAAATGAAGGTATAGGCGCTTCTAAACAGTTTAGAAATTTGTTGCGTGATGATTCTTTTCCAAATTATCAGTGTTTTTAGGAAAAACTCCATGTTGATGTAAAATTTATTTACATTAATTTGGAAAGACTTTCATCCAATTTACCAAGCGAGCTATTCATCTTGACTGGTTTTTCCTTCACACTATAGTTGTTATAGACTTATCTTCTGGCGCGTCCTCTACATCGTCGGACTCATCTTCTGACGCGTCCTCTACATCGTCGAGCTCATCTTCTGACGCGTCTTCAACATCGTCGGACTCATCTTCTGACGCCTCTTTAACATCGTTGGGCTCATCTGACGTTTCTTCTAAATCGTCGGCGTCATCTTCTGACGCTTTGTCTACGTCGTCCGACCCATCTGGCTGGACGGGTGATGCATCTTCATGTGCGTTGTCTTTTTCAGAGTCTTCTGAAATACTATATGCGTCACCCCACCCATTGTTTAACTGATCTGACTCAGGTACTGCCAAATCATTTGATTTATTTGTATCAGATTCAACAGCTGTGTTGTCATCATCTTGATGTTAAACAAAATGCGAGAAAACGTTATTAAAATCATATAAGAATTATACTTTAAACAAGAATATATTAGGCTCATCAATGGCATCTTTAGCAAGACTCTCAGTATTATAGTCATCTAAAAAAGATATCGGAAATGTTTATAATATAATAATATGTCTTTATAAAACACCGTTTTGATTCCATTATGCAATACATTAAATATCCACAAACTAATTGTTGTTCCACCTTTGATGTTTATGTTTGAACTGTCGTCTATTAACCATCGGATAGACGCGGGAAAATAGATTTTTTTAAACCTCACATCTGCAAATTTAAAAATGGTACACTGACGGTCAACCTTAAAAACTGTCTCTGTTCTGTTATGCATATGCTTAAATCCCAGATGTTTTTCTGTGAAACTAATTCCACGGCTAACTAAAGCAATTATTAACTAGTAATTACTTAGCTAGTATTTCAATTTGCACTTGGAAAAGCCAAAAGGATGCATGCTACTCTGTCTGAGACCACAAATCATGCCAGGTTTTAGTGACTCTGGTCAGTTGTTAGACGAACTTTGAGACACAATAAAAATTTTAGAGGTTCAAACAGGCTAGATGTAGACACTACGTTTGCGCAAATTTAAACCAGCTGAATAAGGGGACCAGCGATATTTAAAAAAATAATTTCTGAAGGAAACAATGTCAAATATATGTTGCTTCACAATACGCGCTTTTTTATGAAAAGATCCAAAGTCTAACCAGGCTTTTTATCTCTATTTTTCTAAGTAATAGGGCTATTTGTGTTAACTTGAAATACCGGACGAGTGATTAAGGTTGCTAACAAAAAATGGGGGAAACGGTGCGATTTGGTAGTGAAGCTTTAAATAAAATGAGAATAGTACTTTTTTTTATAAAAATATGCCTTATAAATATTATTATTATTCCGAATATTTATACAGGATATGGCCACTTCAGTGTAGGAAACACTGTTATCAATGTGGGTCCTGTGTTCGGAATGTATACATTAAGTATACACCGGTAATACCTACCCAATTTCCCTCACATGGCATGGGTTGGGTTGATCATTTTGGGTGTATTTTGAAAAAAAAATTAACATTTTCTCCGCTCGCGAAGTGTTACATGCAAAAATATTGTCCGATCTAAGACACCACGAGCATTAATCAATGCGAGAATAAATCAATGTTGTTAAGGTATATTTTTAAAAAATTAGTTAAAAATACCTTTTGCAAAACCAAAGTAGTGTTAATGTACACTGTCAGAAAGTTGTACTACATTCAGGGAAACATTTACACCACAATAATATTCATTAAATTGATACCTTTTAAAATAAGTTCTGCACTTAATTTCATTTTTCCTTTCGCTAGACTGCCCAGAGTGTTGTTTCTGTTTCTGCACAAAAACATCGTCATTCCCTAACTATTTTGCACACCAAAAATCCTAAGTACGTCCTGATGATTTTTAAAATGCCGAAAAGTACTTAGAATGCTTTCCAATTGACTATTTTTATGATAAAAGAATGAGTTGGTTTTGCTTTACTCATAAATTCACAGGCGACAGAAGAAAATTCTCTTAATGTCTTTCACTTGTTCCGACTTCTTTGTCAGAAAGTATTCCTTAACTGTTTTATTTTGTTATAATATTTCCTCTACGGGATTGGATAGCTTTTGTTATTTATATATATTTTTGTTCCTTCCGATGTTTTTGGACACTTGTATTGAAGAATACACATTTTATTTTATTTGTTTCCCAAATGCACTGAAAACCTGGATAAATAGGGGGAGTCTAATAAAAAGGAGTAGGTGGTTTTTTTATATGGGGGTGTTAATAAGTTGAAATGGGTGCTAAAGTTTTCCGAAATTTGGTGTTGTGCTCCCCCCAACAATTAGGTTACCAAGAGTATATAAGAAGTGATAAAAAAATAATGCTTTTATTCATTGCAAAAGTTAACAACATCGCATAAGTATCAAATATTCACAAAGTAGTTCTGTCGCCACAGCCAAGTAGGTTAGCGTGTTGCACTTAGATGCTGCGGTGTGGTTCGAATCCTAGTCGGTGTATTTTTTCTTAAATAAAACTCTGCGTCTGAAAGCTCGTTGATCACGTTGCAATAGTTAGTTACTCAGTTGCTAAACAATGCAGGCGAGATAATTATTAAGCTAGTAAAAATTTTTAAAATATGACATGCTTTTAGCTTGAGAATTGAGGGGGTTATTCTCCAATATGAAAATCTGTTTTTCTTAAGGAATAGTTTAAACGTCCATAAAGCATTCCTAATTTCTATGCTGTAGTTGCTGCTATGTCTATGTTCGACCTAATCTTAAATTAACTTATGTATTTCTGCAATTTTTGGCACTTGATGACATCATCAGCATCGTGACATAGAAGTAGAAAGTTTTGTCCTACGATATAGTTACTTAACCCTATTCGGTCCGAGGGGGGCGGATTATCTTTAGAACTTGAAATTTGCAACACAACTTTGATTTATTAAGAAGAATCATTTTGCATAATTTGGACACGTGATTAATCCGATTTCCCGATTTTGTTGGATTTTACCCGAAAATCGGAGAAAACCGGATTTTCGGGCAATTTTTGGCAATTTTGTATGCGATCCACGTAAAAACCAGAAAATATGTTAAATAACTTTTATTTAGCTTTCAGAAACTTCAAACAGAATGCAAAAATTCGCTCTGGAACAAAAGTAATTAAATTTTACGCAGATAGTGGCATTTTTAACAGATTTCTAGCTTCTGATGACGTCACAGAAAATGTGCTGACGCAAGCAAAAATTTATTGCTGCCATTTTGTTCCTTTTATGACGTACTATAAGTGTGCCAAGCTTGATTCCATTTGAACAACACTATGAAAAGTTAAGGGGGGGGGTGCGGATTCTTCAACATTGTTATCTTCTGACGCGTCTTCAACATCGTCGGACTCATCTTCTGACGAGTCTTCAACATCGTTGGACTCATCTTCTGACGCGTCTTCAACATCGTCAGACTCATCTTCTGACGCGTATTCTGACGCACTTTCAACATCGTCGGACTCATCTTCTGACGCGTATTCTACGCCAGAGATGTGTTTACCATGGTCTACAACGTGGTCATTATTCTCTTCGTTGGTGACTTTGTCTGTCACACCATATGTATCACCCCATCCATTATCGTTTATATGATCTGACTCACGTACTGCTAAATTTTTGGATTCAACAGCTGTGTTGTCATCATCTTAATGTTAAACAAAATGAGAGTAAACTGTATTAAAAAGATTTAAGAATGTCAAAAATACTTTGAACAAGAATATATTGACTCACCAATGGCATCTTCAGCAAGTCCGTCAGTGTTATATTCATCTAAAACAGATATCGGGAAGGTTTATAATATAATAATATATCTGTATATTCACACGGTTTTTGATATCTTTTATTTACCTTCATAGATGGGTGCTCCAAGACTGACAACAAAAAAGGTTGCTAAAAATACAGCAAATTTCATAATGGCGAAGTCTTTCCTTTTCTTGTGTGCAAATCAAAAGATTATCAAAAAGTTCAACTTTGAGCTTGTAATTGCCATTTTTTATTCAGACCGGTATTTATAGCTTCGAAATGTAATTATCAATTCTTATTATTTAGTGATCACTCGAGTGAGATCAGTCGTCCTAAGAGAACTTTATTGTTTCTATGAATGCCATTAAAATGTTTAAATACACCCATGATAATTCAAGATATTTTACAGGGTAGATGTAGAAAACAAAGAAATCTTGACTTGATTCTGTAGTCCCCAAGAATTTCTCTTCTTTTAATTAATTTTTGGTTTTGATTTAACTACTCAAAATACAAAAAGTTCTCTTTTTATCGGGATACCTTACGGAAATATTGATAACCTTTTGATTTTGAACTTTGCCACATTAATGAAGAAGATATCGAATTGCGACAAAATTGGCACATAAGTTCATTTTTGCAACGCAATGCACTAAGGATACCTTCCGGAAATATTGATAACATTTTGATTTTGAACTTTGCCACATTAATGAAGAAGATATTGAATTGCGTCGAAACTTGGCACATAAGTTTATTTTCGCAACACAAAAAGAAATTTGCATGCCGCCAGGAAAATAGAACAAATTTAAAATGGGTAAAAATAACTAAAACTAGTTGTATGCCGTTAGCGAACAATTACTTATCAGAAAGATTAACAAGAATTCGCCTGTCACTACTGCCAGCTAACATCATTGTCTCACAGATGAACAGAGATCAATCGGTAGCCCGTGGTGTAACCAAAGGACTTGCCTGTACTTTATATATCTCATTTTGTGTTTCCACAGCACGACGTTTTTCTTCCAAACAAAAAGAATATGGGTATTATTAAGATACTAGTAGTTGGCCCGTGGATAAATCCACGGGTTTGCCCGTCCTTTATATACCGCATTTCAAGTGTCACGCTACTGCGGTTACGATTTTGCACAGAGAAAGACATTTATATATCGCATTTAATGTGTGAAATGTACAGCTGTATAAATTCAAGGAGACAGCTATAATGCTTCTCTTCAACAGTTTTTGTGCGACATTTCTTCTGTTGCTTTTTTGTACAACATGTGTCTTCATTAAAGTGGTGACGCTAACTTTTGTACAGCATTTGTAGAAAACATTATTTTAATGGAAACCATGTACTCACTTACTCCAGTTTTTAAATTTAAAACGGATACTTATGATACCTTACTCTACTCCAGTGACGACTGTAACCACTCATAATTACATTTTATAGCAGAAAAGAATGGTAGCTATGCAAATTTAAAAAAAGTTTGTTGAATCTTCAAGGTGCAGAACACTTCCGCCATTATCAAATTGATTTTTTTTATATGTAGCTCTATTTGATGTCATATTGTATGTAACAATTAGCAAAAAATATGTACAAAACTAAAATAGTTAAAAAAATATTTTTTGATTTTCCCTTTTTTTGTGCTACTGATACACGAGCGAAGTGAGATAAGTTTATAAAATGAAATTTCGCCTTTCCCGTAGGGTTTTCTAGGGTTTTAAATGTAAAAATGGTATATCTAATCTAAAATGTGATCCAGGATGTAAATCAAACAAATCGCAATAAATTTTGAACTGACAAAACTGCCTAGATTTCTATAAATGCTTTTCTACAAAACTCGACAAAACAATGGTTGGGTGGTAGATACTGAGGAGGGGATGAAAATGTTAAGTATTTGACGAATCAACCTTAAATATATCAAAACGCAATTTTTAAACGTATATGATGATCATAGTTAATTAAAAAGGATAATTTTTTAGATAGATGACTTATTTTTTTGAGAAGATATTTTCAATAGCTAACTAGATTAAATGTTTCGTTAGAGAAGACGTTTCTTCTTCACAACTTACATCTTGCGTTGAATTTATACGCTACCTATCGATCACATCTCTTTTGTTGCTTTGTATGCAATATACGTCTCCATAAAATTCGTGACAGTGGTTGTTGTAAAAATGTTGCTCAACAATGTTTATGCTAATGTCAACCTTATATGACCGAAAATAGTTATGTTATATTGTTTCGTTGATATTAGTGGTACTTTCATGGTATGCGTTGGAGACGATGACACGTGAATTTTGAGTATTTGAAAGTGAAAGAATTGACATAAATAACACGGCGATATTAGTTAAATGCTTGACTCGCAAAGAGGATATAAACAGGCGTTTAAGTTTTCACTTCACGTATTCTCGTTTGCCTCTACGCATGATATTCAGTAATAAACTATCCACAAACTAATTGTTGTTCCACTTTTAATGCTTATGTTTGAACTGTCCGCTATTAATCATGAAACAGACACGGCAAAAGAGATATTTTCTAATCCTCACCTCTGCAAGTTTCAAAATAGTATGTATATGTTCAATTAAATTACAGAAAATTGGGATTTTGTGCGAAACAAGAAGCTGTGTGTTAACAGCTAACTAAAACAATTATTAACTAGTAATTATTTAGCTAGTATTATTTTAATAACAAGATGTAGAAGCTGCATAGACTATAAGATTTTAAGAAGGTGCAAATCAATACATTCATAGTAGTAAAACACCAAATTCTGTTATTCAATTCACACTTGGAAAAGCCAAAGCGATGCATGCTACTCTGTCTGTGACCACAAATCATGCTAGGTTTTGAAGCCTATGAAATGACTCCGGTCAGTTGCTATAAGAATTTTAAGACACAATAAACACTTAAAACGTGAAAACAGGCTAGATATAGACACCAAGTTTGCGCAAATTTAAAGCAACTAAATGAGGCGACCAGCGATATATAAAAAAATAACTTCTTAAGGAAACAATTTCAAAAATATGATGCTTTACATTACACGCTTTTTCATAAAAATAACAAAATTCTAACCAGGCTTTTTTATCTCTATTTTTCTAAGCAATAGGACTATTTCTATTAACTTGAAATAATGGAAGAGTGATGAAGGCTGCTAACAAAAAGCAAAGCAAGAAAAACGATGCGATTGAGTAATGAAGCTTTAAATAAATGAGAATTGTGCTTCTTTCCGCTCTAAGACACCACGAGCATTAATCAATGTTGTTTAGGTATATTTTAAACAATTTAGTGACCAATGCTGTGTTAATTTACACTTTCAGAAGGTTGTAATACATTCACGGAAACTTTTGCACCACTATAATATTCATTAAATTGATACATTTTAAAAAAAGTTCTGCACTTAATTTTATTTTAGCTAGACTGCCCAGAGTTTCTGTTTCTGCACAAAAGAATCGTCATTCCCTTACTATTTTGCAAACCAAAAATCCCAAGTACGTCCTGATGATTTTTTTAAATAACGAAAAGTACTTAGAATGCTTTCCAATTGCCTATTTTTATGATAAAAGAATGATTGGGTTTCGCTTTACTCATAAATTCACAGGCGATAGATGAAAATTCTCTTAATACAATCTGTTTTTCTTAAGGAATAGTTTAAATGATTCTATTCACTTGATGTTGTAATCAACATCGTGGCATAGAAAGAATAAGTTTGTCCTACGTTATAGTTACTTAACCCTAATCGGTCCGGGGTTTTTCGAACATACTATGACCGGGGGGCGGAATCTTCTGAAGTTTCTGAAAGCTAAATAAAAGTTATTTAACATATTTTCCGGCTTTTACGTGGGTCGCATAAAAAATCGTCAAAAATTGACGGGAAATCCGGGTTTTTTCGATTTTCGGGTAAAATCCGATAAAATCGGGAAATCGGATTAATCCTGTGTCCAAGTTAGGCAAAATGATTCTTCTTAATAAAATAAAGTTGTGTTGCAAGTTTCAAGTTCTAAGGATAATCCTAACAGGAGTTATTAAATTTTCCCCATTATAAGGATTTCATAGAGATTTTTAGAGGTAGTAATGGCCAATATCAAAGCCTCTGAAAGGTATGGAACCTAAACATTTGGCATGCAGGTATCCAATAGATAAATATTAAAACTCAGTAAGTTTCATAGCCATATAACATAGCAATAAGGAGTTATTAAAAAAACCGTCAGGGGGGGCGGAATCCGCTTTGTTTGTTGCGTGTTGATTCTTTTCTAAATTATCAGTATTTTTAGGAAAGACTCCGTGTTGTTGTATAATTTATTTACATTAATTTAGAAAGACATTTTTAACCAATTTACCAAGCGGGTTGACTTGGTTTTTCCTTTACACTATATTTGCTTTCGCTTACGTCTTCTTCGTTGAACCCAATCTCAATCGTCGGACTTATATTCTAGCGCGTCTTCTACATCGTCGGACTCATCTTCTGACGCGTCCTCAACATCGTCGGACTCATCTTCTAACGCGTCTTTAACATCGTCGGACTCATCTTCTAACGCCTCTTCAACATCGTCGGACTCATTTTCTGACGCGTCCTCAACATCGTCGGACTCATCTTCTAACGCGTCTTCAACATCGTCGGACTCATCTTCGGACGCGTATGCAACGCCAGGGTTGTATTTACCATCGTCTGCAACGTAACCATTAGTCTCTTCGTTGGTGACGAATGCTTTATCTTCTTGCGTTTTGTCTGTCACACCATATGTGTCACCCCATCCATTATCGTTTTTCTGATCTGACCCACGTACTGGTGCTAAATTTTTGAATTCATCTCCATTAGTTTCAACAGCTGTGTTGTCATCATCTTGATGTTAAACAAAATGACAGAAAACTATATTGAAATCATTTAAGAATACATACTTTAAACAAGAATATATTGACTTACCAATGGCATCTTCAGCAAGTCTGTCAGTATTATATTCATCTAAAAAAGATATCGGGAAGGTTCATAATATAATAATATATCTTTACATTCACACAGCTTTTTAATATCTTTCATCTACCTTCATAGATAGGCGCTCCGAGACTGACAACAAATAAGGTTGCTAAAAACACAGCGAATTTCATAATGGCGAAGTCTTTCTTGTTCTTGTATGCAAATCAAAAGATTATCAAAAAGTTCAACTTTGAGCTTGTAATTGAACATTTTTGATTTAGACCGGTTTTTATAGCTTCGAAATGTAATTATGGATTGTTATTATTTATTAATCACTCGAGTGAGATCAGTCGTCCCAAGGGAAATTTATTGTTTCTATGAATGCCATTAAAATGATTGAATACACCCATGATATTTCAAATTAAAGGCTAGATTTGTGTTGGTAAAACAAAAAAATCTTGACTTGATTCTGCGGTCCGCAAGAACTTCACTTGCTTTTAATTATTTTTTGTTTTTTATTTATATTTTACTACACAAAATACAAAAAGTTCTCTTTTTCTCAGAATACCTTACGGAAATAATTATAACCTTTTGATTTTGTACTTTGCCACATGAATGAAGAAGATATCGAATTGCGACAAAACTTGGTTCATTAATTCATTTTCGCAACGCAATGCACTAAGGGATAAAAAAAATTTGCATGCCGCCATCCAGCTTTTAATGTCATTAAATATGTAGTTAAGTGAAAAAGAGTTTAAAATGGTTAAAAATAACTGAAACTAGATGTATGCCGTTTGCGAACAATTACTCATCGGAAAAATCAACAAGAATTCGCCTGCCACTACTGCCAGCTATTATCTTCGTCTCACAGATTAACAGAGATCAATTAGTAGCCCGTGGATTAATTCAAGGATTTGCCCGTAATTTATATATCGCATTTCGTGTTTTCACAGCACGAAGTTTTCTTGCAAACAAACAGAATACGGGTATTATTAAGATGCTAGGCGTTGGCCCGAGGAAAACTCAACGGGATCTCCCCTTCTGTTTATACCGCATAGGTTGTCTCTCGCTACTTGCGGTCCCATTTTGCGTGACAGACAGACGACGGCTATTATTATAGAGATTATGCAGTCATTAGATAAATCCACAGGCTTTCCCGTCCTTTATATGTCGCGTTTAATGTGTACAATGCACAGCTGTATAAATTCAAGCATACAGCTATAGCGCTTCTCTACAACATTTTTTGTGCGACATTTCTTGTGTTGCTTTGTTGTACAACATGTGTCTTCATTAAAGTGTTGACGGCGAGTGGTGTACAGCATTTTGTAGAAAATTTATTTTAATGGAAACCGGCCTTTACGCTTATTGTTATAAAAACCATGTACTCACTTACGATACCTTATTCTACTCCAGTGACGACTGTAAACTTTCATAATTACATTTTAAAGCAGAAAAAAATGGTAGCTACGCATATTTAAAAAACGTTTGTTGAATCTACAAGGTGCAGAACATTTCCGCCATTATCAAATTGATTTTTTATTTACAGCTGTATTAGCTCTCATATTGTGTGCAACAATCAGCAGAAAATAAGTTAAAGACTAAAATAATTAAGAAAATATTTTGTGATTTTCCCTCTTTTTCTTTGCTACTGATACACGAGCAAAGTGAGATAAGTTTATATAATGAAATTTCGCATTTCCCGTAAGTTTTTCTAGGGTTTTAAATTCAAAAAGGATAGTATATCTAATCTAAAATGTGATGCAGGATGTAAATCAAACAAGTCGCAATAAATTTTGAACTGCCAAGATTTCTATAAATTATCAAACTGTATGTTTTATTTACACCTCTATTTGATGTCATATTGTGTGCAACAATCAGGAAAAATTAAGTACAAATCTATCTAACTATCTGTAATCTTTGACAGCACAATTCGTTTGAGTATTTTCATAGAAACATCTGTTGATCATTTGATCAACAGATGTTCAACAGATGTTCGCGGAGAAGAAAAAACCTAAGAAAAATGTCCTTGGAAAAGGCGATTTGAAGAACATTAATTGGAAGGTGGCCACACCTAAGACAATAAATCCAAAGACAGTTGGTTAACAAATAAATCCGACAAAATCAATAGCAATAGAAAGTAAACTCGACGAAACAGATGGTTGGATGGTAGATACTGGGGAGGTGATGAAAATGTTAAGTATTTGACGAATCAACCTTAAAATATGTCAAAACGCAGCTTTTAAACATTTAGAGGTATATACTGATCTTAATCAGTTGAAAATGATAAATTTTTGGAGAAGATATTTTCAATAGCTAATTAGATTAGATTTTTCGTTAGAGAAAGCGTTTCTTCTTCACAACTTAAAACTTGCGTTGACTTTATACCCTATCTATCAGTCAAATCTCTTTTGTTGCTTTGTATGCAACATATGTCTCCATAAAATTCGTGACAGTGGTTGTTGTACAAATGTGGCTCAACAATGTTTATGCCAATGTAAACCTTATATGACCTAAAATAGTTATGATATATACTGTTTTCTCATTATTAGTGTTTCTTTCATGATATGCGTTGGAGACAGTCACACGTGAATTCTGAGAGTTTGAAAGTGAAACAATGAACATAAATAACACGGCGATATTAGTTAAAAGCATGACTCACAAAGTGGAGATAAACGGGCGTTTAAGTTTTCACTTGACGTATTCTCGTTTGCCTGTACGCATGATATTTAGAAATAAACTATCCGCAACGTTTTAATATGGTTTTTATCATAGGAAAATAGCAGTTAGTCAATTTTTTGATCAGGATATTCAAAATGCAAGTGCCAATACTCATTTACAGCAAACACAACATAAAATTACCAGCGGAAATCAATTATTGAGAAATATACGAAATTGTTTTCAGCAATGTATAGAACTTTACAAATAAAGTAAATGCACCAAACAGTGAACAGATTATTTTATACGATTCCATTTTTCAACAAGAAAGCCGGGCGGCTATAGAACTGGGTAACAATCGACAATGTGGGGTATTGTGAAATAGAAAAATATTTGCTCTTTCCTTTTTCTTAATAAAAAATGTCTTACAACAAAATTTTAACTCGCAATAAATATTTTTATGTTATGTAATAACTTTACACTTCGAAAATATAATTGGCAACTTTGAACAAAATATTAAGAGCGTTCTTGTGCTTAAGTCTCAAAGTTAATAGAAAGAAAAAGTCGTCAGAGACATTACAGTACCATGAAATATATCCAAGAATATATACATATCTGCTCATGATATTCAAAAAATTAACAAACCAGAAAAATCTAATTTCGCTAAGACAGTAGACTAACACGGTCACCTTTTTTCTCCTGATAAAAATAACAAAACTCAATAACTTCTGAAAAGTCGATCAAAATAATCACTCGAACAAAATAACATCGCTTCACTTTCAAGGTGTTTTAAAAATTTACAATGTTATCACTAAATCATTAATAAAATGTGTTCTTAGTCGGATGCTTCCGAAAGTTTATCTTTTAGCTTTTCATCGGATGACTGTTCATTTTGAACTTCTTTTTCAAGATCCTTTTTTAAAGTAATCGACAGCAACGAATTATCTGATGTGTCATATTTTATAACAACTGCTGATTGAAGCATTATTTTAGCAAGCAAAGCTTTTCTTTTAATTGATATTGAAAAACAATCTTCCAATATTTCATGATTACAATCGCATTTAATTTTTTCTTTCCTTTCGGTGAGAAGAGTAAAGGAAATTTTTGATGAAACTCTACATTGGTCGATGAGTAGCATATTTTCACAGTTGTTACATGTGACCATTCCATCTTCTTCATCTGCAGCATCAAGGGTTTACAATTGATACAAACATACTTAGTTTGAAAGGACTTCATGTCCACTGAAGCAATTATACCTTCAACTGATGTTTTTGAGTGATTAATCAAATCCTTATCCCGCAACTTTACATGTGTTCTATCTTTGAAAACAACAGTTGTAAATTGGGTAGATTTTATAATCGCTGTAATAGATATTTAGAAACCCTCATATTTGTGAGAGCATAACACTGTTTCTCTTGCAGATGTTGTTCAGTGATATCACTAAAGACCGTTATTGGTACTGTTCCTGCATCATCACTGATTGTGGCCTTTCTAAATCTCAAAGGTTTGCCATCTTTTTCACAAGTTTGAATTGGGCCTATATCGAAAATAGTTCCAACCACGTTTACTATTTGATACAATGGACACTTACTGGAAATAGCTTTAATGCTTTTGTACACCAATTCATGAGTCGGTTTTTCGAAATCAGGAGTCAATTGTCGTACACTTGAGAAATCAGTGATTAGGATGTCATTACTATCGCTTCGCTTAAACTTTTTTATTTCACATCCAGAATGTTGTTGGAAGATGCGATCACTAATGTGTGTTTTTCAGGTGAAAAACACACTGTTCTCTCCTGTTTCTCTTCTGTATTTAATGTGAAATCAAAATATTTTCTCTTTTGATTTTTCATAGCTTTGACACATAGCATAGTTATCGATTTTAAAGACTCAGGTTTCTTCAGTGGTCAATAATTCGATTTCGTATTGTATAAATCACAAAATTTGCTACCCCAAAATAATACCTCAAAGGTAGAAATTTTGACAGATTTAGCGGTTTTGCCAAAAATCTGCCAAATTAAATTCCTGCGAAAATTTCGTTTTTTCAGACCGATCGAATCAAAAAAATTTTTTCGCTCACCATCAATTTTAACTCCTGCGCTTTTACAAAACGAAAGTTTTTGTAATCCGCCAAATTTACTTTGCACTAAATTCTCCTCTGGTCAAAATTTCTTCCCCTATACATAGAAATTCGTTACTCACCGTTTTGCTTCTTAGGAGTGGCAGGTGGATATTTGCTGGAAGAAGCCATGATACAACCTTAAAAATTTAATAATTCAATGTGAACAGAATTAATAACAAAACTAACAAAAAAAACAACTAAACACTTTTAAATAGCAAAGAAATTGCATCATGGTCAGAATAGTAAACAACTTGCATAGACTGATTGACTTCACTACTTACTCCGACTCTGTTGCATATTTGTCCTGTTTCATTATATGAATGCAATTCGGTTTGAGAATTATGTTTTCGTTTTCGTGTTTGTTTATATAAATGTAATTGGTTTGAAACTTATGATTTCTAATTGCAGCACGCCTCTGTGCAGAAGTTATTTTATCACTAGAAACTTGTATAACTTGAATGTCGTATTGTGTTACAGATGTGGCATTTTCATGGTAAACATGGTATATATAATTTATCAGTTCAACTGAATTTGCAAATTTCAATATTATAGCACTACCATTAGAAGCTATTAAACCCATGTTGTCACGATTATGTGAATCAATAAGATGTAACTTGTTACATTTTGGGATGATTGAAAAGCCATGTCCCTTTACTATGAACAAAACTCCAGTGAAGTTATAAACACTGGAAAGGTTTCTTATCAACAGAGTCTGGATCTCAGTTCAATTGTTCATAAAGCCATTTATATCATTTTCAAATGAACCAGGCAAGGTAACATTCGCGATTTGAACTACCCTTGGTAAATGTTCACAACTCGGGAAAGTGCCCACAGAGCCTTGCATTTTGTATAGCAAATCACTTTTTTCAACTACTGATTCAAGATCATTTCTATTCCAGTTTGAAATCGACTTTATTACAGAAAAACAAATCCCATACAAAGCTATGCAGGTGCACTGAGTACCTCTTGTAGAACCGAATTCTGGTTTCCCTGATGAAAGGTCGCTGTGATAATTGAAACACAGTTATAGGGATCTGGATTTGTTTCAACATCCCCTGATTATAGCAGTATTAATGTCAATGAAGTGACGCACAGCATATAAGCAAAAAATGATTGCAACAATGTTTGATGAAAAAGTTTGAAAGCGCTGGAAGGATGCCCAAATTTCTCCAGGGAGAAGACTTGCACATAATATAAATTTACATGGTAATAATTACGAGAATTTATTAGCAGGATTTTTCTATAAATGATCACAAACATAACGAAAGATAAAGTTACATAATAAATACCTCAATAAGCTGCTTGCACGCTTGCTTCCCTGAGCGATAAAATTTGGATAAACATCGTGGTGAATTCGCTGAGGGAGCAAAAAATTTGTATTGTATTTTACTTGATACTTGATTGACTGAGAAAACTATTTTCTGATACTTGATTGGCCGAGAAAATAAACACTTGTATTGTGTTTTCTGATACTTGATTGGCCGAGAAAACAAAGAATTCTTGCTCCAGCATTGTTGGCGGAGCTCAACATGTTCGTAACCGCGTGATTCGCGTACACACAATAAAGAGCCCCGAGAAGATTATGATTTTAGCCGTAGACGACGACATAAAAATCTGATGGTTTTAGAAACTGGTTACCCAGTTAATAAACTAAATATCCACAAACTAATTGTTGTTCCACTTTTAATGCTTATCTTTGAACTGTCGGCTATTAATCATCGAACAGGCACGGCAAAAGAGATATTTTTTAAAACCTCACCTCCGCAAATTTCAAAATGGTAGACTAACGGTCAATTTTAAAAACTGTCTCTGTTCTGTCATGTATATGTTCAATTAAATCCCAAAAAATTGGGATTTTGTGCGAAACTAGAAGTTGTGTGTTCCACAGCTAAGTAAAACAATTATTAACTTGTAATTATTTAGCTAGTATTATTTTTATAACAAGGTGTAGAGGCTGCATAAACTATCTCGCTTTAAGAAGGTGCAAATTAATACATTGACAATAGTGAATGTATTGATTGTATTGTATGTCACAATAGTGACACACCCAACTCTGTTGTTCAATTTACACTTGGAAAATCCGCTGCGATGCTAAATGACTCTGGTCAGTTGTTAGGGGTTTTTTTTCCAAGCAAATTTAAGGCCTCTCCCTGAAATTCGTTGTTATCAAAAAAATCAATGACAAATGGATGGATATTATTAATACGTATACAATCTTTTTTCTTTTTTCAGTCTATCAATCTATTACAATAACTTTTATCTCTTTTTTTCTTTTTGCCATGCTAAACATTTCTCTAATATCTTTATTTCCTCAAGTACTTGTCGCAGCTTTCTTCTTTTTTCTATTTTGCGCTGAACCAGATGGAGTTTTCCCGACGAATTGAAGAGGTTGCCAACACCTCTGTCTTCTACAGGTTAATATGAAAAATCCGTGAACAATTTCATATAGCGGGCAGTCAGCCTTGATTGTAGCATTGTTGCACGCGAAGTAAGCACAACTTCGCACTGAATTTTAAGTCCTCCTTGTACTAGGGATGAACGACGATAATGTCGTGAGAATAATTTACAATACATAGTGAAATAACGATCCAGAAGGTATTTGGTTTCCCTTGTAATCTCTCTAATTAAATGTCCTACCGTGTCTCCCTTTTCGTTTACTGTTTTGATGGCAAAACGGTCAAACGCAATCCCAGGTTCGTGAAGGAAATATCTTAGTGGAATCCTGTAACAGCTGCTGTAAACGAGTTGGTTTCCATCTTCTTTCCACCGCATTTCAGAGAATAATATAGGTTCGATTTCATCAAAAAAAACAAGCTTCACTTGTGAATTTAAATCATATTCAGGTCAGGTCAGTGAGATGACAATTATGTCTTTTCTAAGAAAAATAGAAATAGTAAATTTCTCCCAATGCAACTTATTTATGGGGCAAAACGAGTCTGCCAAGATTTGAACTTCCTAACAGTTTTTGACTCAGTACAAATACAAAGGATATTTCGGATACCGATGAATCCCTGAAGATCCTGAAAGATATAATCAAACTGTACAAAACGGAAGCTCCTTAAATGCTCTTCCGATCAAAAAGCTCTAGTTATAATATGCGTAATTAATGGTCAAATGACTACAGCCGTGCATGATGCTTTTAAAGACGCAGACATATCCATAGTTAATATCCCTTCCTACATGACAAGTATTACCAGCCTCTTGAACTGACAGTCAATGGTTACGCTAAACGATTCTTCAAACGAAAATTTATTGAGTTGTATCCAGGACAAGTTAAATCTCAATTTGACAAAATATAAGTATTGAAGATAATAAGTTGGGTTGCAGCGGACAATACTCAAACCCATTCAACAATCACATGACTACTACGAAAGAAAAAGACATGATCGATGGTGGTTGGAAAGGTTCCGGAATCTTTGATGCTATTAGACTCGGCTCAGAGAAGATGCAATCCATCGATCCTTTCCGTGATATCGACCCAATGTTGGGTGGTGATGACAGGCAAGTGGATGATAATAGTTATGTACTAGCCGTTTTAACAATTTGTATTGTTATATGGTAACAAAATTCAGCGATTCGCGAATCACAAAATTTGTTCCAAAAGCAGCGAAACGCGAAAGTTTATTCCATATATTTCGTCTTTTGTTTTTTTAAAACGCAAAAGTTTCTACCCGTGAAAGTACATCTATGATCAACTTGATCTTAATTTAACTTTGGTATTTTTGTAATTTTTGGCACTTGATAATGTATCACATGTAGTTTTCATATTTTCTCCCATTTTTTAGCCGCGTAACATTTTTGCCTACAAAAGTACACTTGCCAATTTAGAAGAGCCTATTATGCAAATCGGTTGCGGCATTGGTTTGGAAAACAACTCTTAAAATTATCAGAGAATTGGAGCGTAAAAGACAGTGTTGAAAGGAGGTAGAGTCATTGCGTTTTCAACTGCAAGAGGTGGGAAGATACAACGCTGTCGGCAAAAATGAAGGTAGAGGCGCTTCTAAACAGTTTAGAAATTTGTTGCGTGATGATTCTTTTCCAAATTATCAGTGTTTTTAGGAAAAACTCCATGTTGATGTAAAATTTATTTACATTAATTTGGAAAGACTTTCATCCAATTTACCAAGCGAGCTATTCATCTTGACTGGTTTTTCCTGCACACTATAGTTGTTATAGACTTATCTTCTGGCGCGTCTTCTACATCGTCGGACTCATCTTCTGACGCGTCCTCTACATCGTCGAGCTCATCTTCTGACGCGTCTTCAACATCGTCGGACTCATCTTCTGACGCCTCTTTAACATCGTTGGGCTCATCTGACGTTTCTTCTAAATCGTCGGCGTCATCTTCTGACGCATTGTCTACGTCGTCCGACCCATCTGGCTGGACGGGTGATGCATCTTCATGTGCGTTGTCTTTTTCAGAGTCTTCTGAAATACTATATGCGTCACCCCACCCATTGTTTAACTGATCTGACTCAGGTACTGCCAAATCATTTGATTTATTTGTATCAGATTCAACAGCTGTGTTGTCATCATCTTGATGTTAAACAAAATGCGAGAAAACGTTATTAAAATCATATAAGAATTATACTTTAAACAAGAATATATTAGGCTCATCAATGGCATCTTCAGCAAGTCTCTCAGTATTATATTCATCTAAAAAAGATATCGGAAATGTTTATAATATAATAATATGTCTTTATAAAACACCGTTTTGATTCCATTATGCAATACATTAAATATCCACAAACTAATTGTTGTTCCACCTTTAATGTTTATGTTTGAACTTTCGTCTATTAACCATCGGATAGACGCGGGAAAATAGATTTTTTTAAACCTCACATCTGCAAATTTAAAAATGGTACACTGACGGTCAACCTTAAAAACTGTCTCTGTTCTGTTATGCATATGCTTAAATCCCAGATGTTTTTCTGTGAAACTAATTCCACGGCTAACTAAAGCAATTATTAACTAGTAATTACTTAGCTAGTATTTCAATTTGCACTTGGAAAAGCCAAAACGATGCATGCTACTCTGTCTGAGACCACAAATCATACCAGGTTTTAGTGACTCTGGTCCGTTGTTAGACGAACTTTGAGACACAATAACAATTTTAGAGGTTCAAACAGGCTAGATGTAGACACTACGTTTGCGCAAATTTTAAATGTCAAATATATGTTGCTTCACAATACGCGCTTTTTTATGAAAAGATCCAAAGTCTAACCAGGCTTTTTATCTCTATTTTTCGTAGTAATAGGGCTATTTGTGTTAACTTGAAATACCGGACGAGTGGGTTGCTAACAAAAAATGGGGGAAACGGTGCGATTTGGTAGTGAAGCTTTAAATAAAATGAGAATAGTACTTTTTTTTATAAAAATATGCCTTATAAATATTATTATTATTCCGAATATTTATACAGGATATGGCCACTTCAGTGTAGGAAACACTGTTATCAATGTGGGTCCTGTGTTCGGAATGTATACATTAAGTATACACCGGTAATACCTACCCAATTTCCCTCACATGGCATGGGTTGGGTTGATCATTTTGGGTGTATTTTGAAAAAAAAATTAACATTTTCTCCGCTCGCGAAGTGTTACATGCAAAAATATTGTCCGATCTAAGACACCACGAGCATTAATCAATGCGAGAATAAATCAATGTTGTTAAGGTATATTTTTAAAAAATTAGTTAAAAATACCTTTTGCAAAACCAAAGTAGTGTTAATGTACACTTTCAGAAGGTTGTACTACATTCAGGGAAACATATGCACCACAATAATATTCATTAAATTGATACCTTTTAAAATAAGTTCTGCACTTAATTTCATTTTTCCTTTCGCTAGACTGCCCAGAGTGTTGTTTCTGTTTCTGCACAAAAACATCGTCATTCCCTAACTATTTTGCACACCAAAAATCCTAAGTACCTCCTGATGATTTTTAAAATGCCGAAAAGTACTTAGAATGCTTTCCAATTGCCTATTTTTATGATAAAAGAATGAGTTGGTTTTGCTTTACTCATAAATTCACAGGCGACAGAAAAAAATTCTCTTAATGTCTTTCACTTGTTCTGACTTCTTTGTCAGAAAGTATTCCTTAACTGTTATATTTTGTTATAATATTTCCTCTACGGGATTGGATAGCTTTTGTTATTTATATATATTTCTGTTCCTTCCGATGTCTTTGGACACTTTTATTGAAGAATACACATTTTATTTTATTTGTTTCCCAAATGCACTGAAAACCTGGATAAATAGGGGGAGTCTAATAAAAAGGATTAGGTGGTTTTTTTTATATGGGGGTGTTAATAAGTTGAAATGGGTGCTAAAGTTTTCCGAAATTTGGTGTTGTGCTCCCCCCAACAATTAGGTTACCAAGAGTATATAAGAAGTGATAAAAAAATAATGCTTTTATTCATTGCAAAAGTCAACAACATCGCATAAGTATCAAATATTCACAAAGTAGTTCTGTCGCCACAGCCAAGTAGGTTAGCGTGTTGCACTTAGATGCTGCGGTGTGGTTCGAATCCTAGTCGGTGTATTTTTTCTTAAATAAAACTCTGCGTCTGAAAGCTCGTTGATCACGTTGCAATAGTTAGTTACTCAGTTGCTAAACAAAGCAGGCGAGATAATTTTTAAGCTAGTAAAAATTTTTAAAATATGACATGCTTTTAGCTTGAGAATTGAGGGGGCTATTCTCCAATATGAAAATCTGTTTTTCTTAAGGAATAGTTTAAACGACCATAAAGCATTTCTAATTTCTATGCTGTAGTTGCTGCTATGTCTATGTTCGACCTAATCTTAAATTAACTTATGTATTTTTGCAATTTTTGGCACTTGGTGACATCATCAGCATCGTGACATAGAAAAAGAAAGTTTTGTCCTACGATATAGTTACTTAACCCTATTCGGTCCGGGGGGGGCGGCATTACATTTCGAAGCTATAAGTACCGGTCTGAATCAAAAATGTCAATTACAAGCTCAAAGTTGAACTTTTTGATAATCTTTTGATTTGCACACAAGAAAAGGAAAGACTTCGCCATTATGAAATTTGCCGTGTTTTTAGCAACCTTTTTTGTTGTCAGTCTTGGAGCGCCTATCTATGAAGGTAAATGAAAGATATCAAAAAACGGTGTGAATATAAAGATAATTATTATATTATAAACCTTCCCGATATCTGTTTTAGATGAATATAACACTGACAGACTTGCTGAAGATGCCATTGGTGAGTCAATATATTCTTGTTCAAAGTATTTTTGACATTCTTAAATCTTTTTAATACAGTTTACTCTGATTTTGTTTAACATTAAGATGATGACAACACAGCTGTTGAATCCAAAAATTTAGCAGTACGTGAGTCAGATCATATAAACGATAATGGATGGGGTGATACATATGAGTGACAGACAAAGTGCAAGAAGAAAAAGCATTCGTCACCGACGAAGAGAATAATGACCACGTTGTAGACCATGGTAAACACAACTCTGGCGTTGAATACGCGTCAGAAGATGAGTCCGACGATGTTGAAAGTGCGTCAGAATACTCGTCAGAAGATGAGTCTGACGATGTTGAAGACGCGTCAGAAGATGAGTCCAACGATGTTGAAGACTCGTCAGAAGATGAGTCCGACGATGTTGAAGACGCGTCAGAAGATGACAACGTTGAAGACGTGTCAGAAGATGACGAAGTTAAAGACGCGTCAGAAGATGAGCCCGACGATGGTAAAGACGCGTCAGAAGACGAGTTCGACAATATAAATGACGCTGCAGAAGATGAGTCCGACGATGTAGAAGATACGCCAGAAGGCGAGTTCGAAGATGTCAAAGACGCGCCAGAAGATAAGTCCGATAAATTCGCTCTGGAACAAAAGTAATTAAATTTTACGCAGATAGGCATTTTTAACAAATTTCTAGCTTCCAATGACGTTACAGAAAATGTGCTGACGCAAGCAAAAATTTATTGCTGCCATTTTGTTCTTTTTATGACGTACTATAAGTGTGCCAAGTTTGATTCCATTTGAACAACCCTATGAAAAGTTATTGAGGGTGGGGGCGGATTCCGTCCCCCCCACCCCCCGGTCACAGTATGTTCGAAAAACCCCAGACCGAATAGGGTTAATGGGATTATATGTGTCACATGTAGTTTTCATATATTTTTTTAGCCGCGCATCATTTTTGCCTTCAAAAGTGCAAAAAGCTTAGTTATCTTGCGTAAAGCGCTTCTAAACAGTTTAGAAAATATGTTGCGTGTTAATTATTATCAGTATTGTTAGGAAAAACTCCATGTTGGATGTATAATTTATTTACATTAATTTAGAGAGACATCCAATTAACTAAGCGATCTATTCATCTTGGTTCTTTCGCATACATCTTCTTCCTCGTTGATCCCATCCTCAATCGTCGGACTTATCTTCTGGCGCGTCTTTGACATCTTCGAACTCGCCTTCTGGCGTATCTTCTACATCGTCGGACTCATCTTCTGCAGCGTCATTTATATTGTCGAACTCGTCTTCTGACGCGTCTTTACCATCGTCGGGCTCATCTTCTGACGCGTCTTTAACTTCGTCATCTTCTGACACGTCTTCAACGTTGTCATCTTCTGACGCGTCTTCAACATCGTCGGACTCATCTTCTGACGCATCTTCAACATCGTCGGACTCATCTTCTGACGAGTCTTCAACATCGTTGGACTCATCTTCTGACGTGTCTTCAACATCGTCAGACTCATCTTCTGACGCGTATTCTGACGCACTTTCAACATCGTCGGACTCATCTTCTGACGCGTATTCAACGCCAGAGTTGTGTTTACGATGGTCTACAACGTGGTCATTATTCTCTTCGTCGGTGACGAATGCTTTATCTTCTTGCACTTTGTCTGTCACACCATATGTATCACCCCATCCATTATCGTTTATATGATCTGACTCACGTACTGCTAAATTTTTGGATTCAACAGCTGTGTTGTCATCATCTTAATGTTAAACAAAATCAGAGTAAACTGTATTAAAAAGATTTAAGAATGTCAAAAATACTTTGAACAAGAATATATTGACTCACTAATGGCATCTTCAGAAAGTCTGTCAGTGTTATATTCATCTAAAACAGATATCGGGAAGGTCTATAATATAATAATTATCTTTATATTCACACCGTTTTTTGATATCTTTCATTTACCTTCATAGATAGGCGCTCCAAGACTGACAACAAAAAAGGTTGCTAAAAACACGGCAAATTTCATAATGGCGAAGTCTTTCCTTTTCTTGTGTGCAAATCAAAAGATTATCAAAAAGTTCAACTTTGAGCTTCTAATTGACATTTTTGATTCAGACCGGTATTTATAGCTTCGAAATGTAATTATCAATTCTTATTATTTAGTGATCACTCGAGTGAGATCAGTCGGCCTAAGAGAAATTTATTGTTTCTATGAATGCCATTAAAATGTTTAAATACACCCATGACATTTCAAGATATTTTACAGGGTAGATGTAAGAAAGGTTTTAAAAGAACAAAACTTGTTTTTTGTGTTCGTAAAACAAAAAAATCTTGACTTGATTCTGTAGTCCCCAAGAATTTCTCTTCTTTTAATTAATTTTTGGTTTTGATTTAACTACTCAAAATACAAAAAGTTCTCTTTTTATCGGGATACCTTACGGAAATATTGATAACCTTTTGATTTTGAACTTTGCCACATTAATGAAGAAGATATCGAATTGCGACAAAACTTGGCACATAAGTTCATTTTTGCAACGCAATGCACTAAGGATACCTTCCGGAAATATTGATAACATATTGATTTTGAACTTTGCCACATTAATGAAGAAGATATTGAATTGCGTCGAAACTTGGCACATAAGTTTATTTTCGCAACGCAAAAAGAAATTTGCATGCCGCCAGGAAAATAGAACAAATTTAAAATGGGTAAAAATAACTAAAACTAGTTGTATGCCGTTAGCGAACAATTAATTATCAGAAAGATTAACAAGAATTCGCCTGCCACTACTGCCAGCTAACATCATTGTCTCACAGATGAACAGAGATCAATCGGTAGCCCGTGGTGTAACCAAAGGACTTGCCTGTACTTTATATATCTCATTTTGTGATTCTACAGCACGACGTTTTTCTTCCAAACAAAAAGAATATGGGTATTATTAAGATACTAGTAGTTTTCCAAATGTTGTAAAAATGTTGCTCAACAATGTTTATGCTAATGTCAACCTTATATGACCGAAAATAGTTATGTTATATTGTTTCGTTGATATTAGTGGTACTTTCATGGTATGCGTTGGAGACGATGACACGTGAATTTTGAGTGTTTGAAAGTGAAAGAATTGACATAAATAACACGGCGATAGTAGTTAAATGCTTGACTCGCAAAGAGGATAAAAACAGGCATTTAAGTTTTCACTTGACGTATTCTCGTTTGCCTCTACGCATGATATTCAGTAATAAACTATCCACAAACTAATTGTTGTTCCACTTTTAATGCTTATGTTTGAACTGTCCGCTATTAATCATGGAACAGACACGGAAAAAGAGATATTTTCTAATCCTCACCTCTGCAAGTTTCAAAATAGTATGTATATGTTCAATTAAATTACAGAAAATTGGGATTTTGTGCGAAACAAGAAGCTGTGTGTTAACAGCTAACTAAAACAATTATTAACTAGTAATTATTCACCTAGTATTATTTTAATAACAACATGTAGAAGCTGCATAGACTATAAGACTTTAAGAAGGTGCAAATCAATACATTCATAGTAGTAAAACACCAAATTCTGTTATTCAATTCACACTTGGAAAAGCCAAAGCGATGCATGCTACTCTGTCTGTGACCACAAATCATGCTAGGTTTTGAAGCCTATGAAATGACTCCGGTCAGTTGCTATAAGAATTTTAAGACACAATAAAGACTTAAAACGTGAAAACAGGCTAGATATAGACACCAAGTTTGCGCAAATTTAAAGCAACTAAATGAGGCAACCAGCGATATATAAAAAAATAACTTCTTAAGGAAACAATTTCAAAAATATGATGCTTTACATTACACGCTTTTTCATAAAAATAACAAAATTCTAACCAGGCTTTTTTATCTCTATTTTTCTAAGCAATAGGACTATTTCTATTAACTTGAAATAATGGAAGAGTGATGAAGGCTGCTAACAAAAAGCAAAACGAGAAAAACGATGCGATTGAGTAATGAAGCTTTAAATAAATGAGAATTGTGCTTCTTTCCGCTCTAAGACACCACGAGCATTAATCAATGTTGTTTAGGTATATTTTAAACAATTTAGTGACCAATGCAGTGTTAATTTACACTTTCAGAAGGTTGTAATACATTCACAGAAACTTTATTCATTAAATTTAAAATAAGTTCTGCACTTAATTTTATTTTAGCTAGACTGCCCAGAGTTTCTGTTTCTGCACAAAAGAATCGTCATTCTCTTACTATTTTGCAAACCAAAAATCCCAAGTACGTCCTGATGATTTTTTTAAATGCCGAAAAGTACTTAGAATGCTTTCCAATTGCCTATTTTTATGATAAAAGAATAAGTGGGTTTCGCTTTACTCATAAATTCACAGGCGATAGAGGAAAATTCTCTTAATACAATCTGCTTTTCTTAAGGAATAGTTTAAATGATTAGAAAACATTTCTAACTCCTATTCTCTAGTGGCTGCTATGTCTATGTTCAAACTAATTTTAATTTAACTTAGGTATTTTTGCAATTTTCGGCACTTGATGTTGTGATCAACATCGTGGCATAGAAAGAATAAGTTTGTCCTACGATATAGTTACTTAACCCTATTCGGTCCGGGGTTTTTCGAACATACTATGACCGGGGGGACGGAATCCGCCTCGACCCCCCCCCCCCTCAATAACTTTTAATAGGGTTGTTCATATTGAATTAAACTTGATACACTTATAGTACGTCATAAAAGGAACAAAATGGCAGCAATAAATTTTTGCTTGCGTCAGCACATTTTCTGTGACGTCATTAGAAGCTTGAAATTTGTTAAAAATGCCACTATCTGCTTAAAATTTAATTAATTTTGTTCCAGAGCGAATTTTTGCATTCTGTTTGAAGTTTCTGAAAGCTAAAAAAAAGTTATTTAACATATTTTCCGGTTTTTACGTGGATCGCATAAAAAATTGCCAAAAATTGCCCGAAAATCCGTTTTTTTCCGATTTTCGGGTAAAATTTTACAAAATCGGGAAATCGGATTAATAACGTGTCCAAATTTCGTATTTGAATATTTGCTACTACCACCAAGATCTTCAATTCCGAGGAGACAGCTATCGCTACTATTGTGTCACTTTCTGGTTCGCCAATTGACATATTCCGGCCCTCAATTATTAACCGCCACAATTTGGCTACTGTAACACACCATTTTGCGCATAGACGGACACGGATGTTTTTGTAATATAGATACTAGCTAGGTAACCCGACGTTGAACGTCAGGTCGGCGCATCATAAGTGTAGGTACTGCTTCCTGCATCCAGGTGGAGCGTTTAGTGCATCTATACCTTACGTCGCACATCTGTTCAGTTAGGTTAAAAATAACTTTCCTGCAGTAGCAGTTCAAACAAGGACGCAAGGTACAGCCTAATATAGCCCGGTTTTAGCAAAAATAGTCACCCAAAATTTACTATCTTGTGGTATACCTTTTTGTAAAAGTTTTTAGAAACGTTTAATTTCCTTACCATTGAGAGCGTTCACATTTATTTCCCAACCTTATGCCTTGTCGTATTTGCTAACATGTTCTTCTAAAGACGCAAGATAAGTAAGCTTCTTGCACCTTTGTCAAAATAATTTTAAGGTAGTAATCATAAATTAAGATATGTCACAAGACTATGCTAAAAATGGGAAAGTTTCTAGTTTATGAAAACTGTATGTAACATATTCAGTAACCACATCGAAGTGTAAAATAGACTTTTTATTTCTTGAATCCTTTTTTCCATATTTACGAAACATGTTCAACGTTGATTATACGTCACAACTACAACTTTTGAGACTTGAAAAAACAAGAAAAGAAAAAAATATAAGAAGAAAAACAAATGTTTGACGTTGGGTCATCTACTCCATGATGACGTAATCAAATGGCAAAAATCGCAAACGATACACTGCAAAATTATTAAGTTTAGTTAAATTAAGATTAAGTTATTTAGAAATCTTTTCCAATTATTCAAACATTTCTTGTAAGAAAATAATTGATCTATATTGGTGAAGGACCATGAATTATGAAAGTTCGTAGCGGAATGCCTAACCAAAAGATCTCAACCCTAACAAACTTTATCGTTGTCAAGAGTAGATAACCACTTGCATAGAAAAAGCGTCAAGATAGTTGATTTACCAACAACAATATAAGCACAGCTATATTTGTATCAAGGTGCATTTTCATAAAACTTGCCATTTCTAGTCTATAGAAAAATTTCCTTAATTCTGTTTAGCTGAATCACTCAGTCTATACATAACTCAATTATGAGTACTGCGACATGTAATTTCTCACACGTTATATTGCTAGCACCAAATTGTAACATTTCGTATTAATTTTTGTCCTGGATGTTTTGTAACTAATAGAAATTTACAAGTCGATTTGGATTATACCCTCCGTCTTTGGGTGTGTAACAGATCTTCTCCTATTTCACGTTTTTTAAGTCAAAATACAACACTTGGCTGTCGTGTGCAGTAGTATGCGTATGATATGTGTAAAAAAATTAACTTGACAGGGTGACAAGACAGTCAGTTAATCACTTGATGTAAACCGGAATGTTGATGTAAAATGAAATAGAAACAACGTGGTATACCAAAGATTACAAGGCAAGTCAATACTGATGTAATACTTCTCTTTAATTATAGCTGTATTTGTTCAAAATGGTTGCACGGAAGCTTTATTTCGGGATCCCCTCAGGACCCAATTTTTACCAGCTTCGTTTTTTTCAATGCGCGTAGTTGACCAGTTACGAAGCCCAATTTTTGGAAATAGCCAACCAGCGAGTTTTTTGCGTCTCCGACATGCTGACGAAGAATATGAAACAATCTGAGCCCCCGTGACGACGGCCAATTCGACAGCTGTGGCGTTGGTATGGTAGTAAATTCTGTTTTTGTCTTCTGAAAGCTTTTTATTCTTGTATTATTTGTTTCTACATGTTAAGATAAATCTATTTTTTCTTATTCTTATTTAGTTTGGTAATGCATTTTATACAAACCATTATTATTGTTTCTTTTTGTGTTATCTTTGCGAATCTGATTTTTAATCAGCTGCCCCTGAGGTGAGGCTGCTATTATCTAGCTCTAACTAAAATCTGAAAGTTGCTAATTAGCTGCAATAAAATTTTCAAATTATATTTCTTCTGCTCAATACAGTTATGTAGCTACACCTTTTACTGTAGTATAAACTTTGGCGAAAATCTAATGTTTATTAATTCAAGGAGACAACAATTAACCTGTAATATTTAGCTATGGCTTTGTTACCCACAATTAATTTGGTAACGACAGGCTTTAACATGTGTTTTTATTTAAACTGACAATAAATTTTTAAAATTTCACGAAAACTTTCAAATTGTTGAGTGATTGTTTTAGATGGACGGGGTAACGACAGGCTGTTTCCTGTGTTCTCATTCAAACCAAAGTTCCGATGAAGTTGTTTTTTCGGAAAAGGTATTGTGACCGGCAGACTGTTTTTGCTATGACTGGATAATAGCAGACTGTAAGCGGTTGTGTTCACGAGTCGATATTCGCGAGAAGAAAGTATATTTATTTACAGTTTGTGAATATATACAATATAGAATAGGCTACGAGGCGTCACGAGATCGAATGTGAGGCTTCCACATAAAGACGGACAGCGATACAAGATGACAGACGTTCACAGTGAAGACATATGATACGTGTAAATTTAACATTCCTCTTGTACACAAGTTACAGCCTAATATATTATACATTCTCAAAAAAGTGCAACATTCGACAGTAGTTATGATGGAAAAACGAAGTTTCAAAATTCAATATTTTTTTCGAATTTTTGCAAAATTTAGAGTCTTTACGAAAGGAAATTTATGGTTAGCAGTACATGAATCTAGGTTTTCACATTTTCGATGCCATTAATCAAAAGAATCGGATCAGTGGGTGTAACCTACGTTACAAGGATATAAATCCCTTCTAATTTTTTAAAAATGGTCATGAACGAACAATCTTATCTTAAACCCGAAGGGGAGACTTTAAGTATTTACAATAAAGCAATAAAAGAACACAAACTTATCAAATAAATCGGAAATACAAAGTTATCTTTGGAATGTAAAAACTAAAAATTACAAGAAAAAATTTAAGTTATTTCCATAATTTCTCAAATGTACCTAACTTAACTAAGGAATACTAAAAATTCGTTGAAATGGGACATGAAAGTGATATAGTTGAGGCTTACTTAAACCTAAGTTTATCCAGCACGATGTCCAGAACTTCAAGCAAGATCTCAAGTGACCTTTTTTAGACGACGATTCAGTAACTATACAAATTACATCTTTTAACGGAATCCATATTTTATCCTCCGTTTAAGGCCTCTTAAATTTGGTTTGGCGTTGCAAATTTCCTTTGTGTTCCAGGAAACTGATTTTGGCCTCTTCGTTTGCCTCGTCAATTTCCTGGACCTGTCCTATGTATGGTTTACCAGAGTACAATGCGGCAACGTAGTCGCTTGGTTCAGAAACGACGCTTGTTGATTCTTCACTATCTCATGATACCTCCTGTGCACATACCTTCTAATTCTTAGCTGATATCATTTTTGGGCTTTCGGTCGATGATGTTAGTGGACATTCTCGCCAACGTTTACAGCACGAGTATTTTTAGAATTTTCCAAAGAATGATTTATCACGTCGAAGAAAAAAACACATGAACTTTCATGGTTCCTTTCACTTTTTCTAAGTTTTTGCAAGCAGCTTTAAGAAAACTTGTGAAATTTTCATAATCTTCCGTGGAATAAACTATGGCACTTGTATCCTGCTTTGCCCATTCATAGAAATTGATCGCGCCTTGCATGACAAACTTTCCGTTTTTGACAGCTTGATTTGATTTTCTCTTAGCCACTCCTCCGATTGAATCACATAGGCCTTTTCCATGGCCAGCCTCCATGTAATTCTACGATGCCATCACGCCAAAATACTCCTCGTGACAGCTAAGTATTTTGAAAATTGTCTTGTTTCTATACTGGCTTGTCAGAGAATCGGTACAATAATGCATTATTTCCAAATTTGAACAACTTGTTTTAGCAGTGGGACCAATTTACCATTTAGTGTATAGATAAAGGTGGCATCATGGCGAGATTCATTAGAAATAAATACAAAACCTTTGTGAGTGCTTTCTTACGACCCGATTGTTTGTAATACATTACGAAAGGATGAATTCTCACCTGAGTGGGACTCCAGTAGTAGATTGGATCTCATTTTGTGACCTGCACAAAATCAAATAGTCTTATAGTCTTCCGCAAAATCCATGTGAACGTACACATGGTTTGGGGGCAGATTTTCTTTGAGGTATTTCTGTTCCTTGAATTGAACAGCAATCCTGCTGATATGGCTACGGAATGTAAGTGTGTTTTATTTAATTTATTTATTTATTGAAATTATTTACCCAGGATAGCCTCTTCAGTTCCTATTGGTACTGCTATCAACGAGGGTCCTGCGAAGGGGGTCCTAGCGCATTTAAAGCTCCCATTTGAGCTACGAAAGTCGTGCAAGCACAGCAATCGCTCAACTAGACAACGGCCTAAGATATCAATCCTATTCTCATGCTGAACGCTAAGCAAAAAGGATAGATTCACACTTTTATAGTCTCTGGCATGACTCGGCCGGGGTTTGAACCCAAGACCTCCCGCACTGAAAGCGAACGTTCTACCACAAGGCTATCAGTCGGTCCTTGTGTAAAAGAGCTTTGAATTGAGCATGACTGATCGTTTGTGTGATCAATTTCTTTTCTTTTCTTATGTTTTTCCCTTATGCGCCACTTCCACTTTCTTCCAAATGTCATATGTGAAGTTTTCCTTTATATTGTCAATTATTGAAGAGATTTTCTCGTCGCTGTTCTTGACGAAAGCGTGTGAATTTTTTTAGCATTTTTAGGTTCAAAGCATAGTTTTGATGTTGCGTGCACAAGCAGGTTCTTTTATTGGCAAAGTTGGCAAGAACGAAGTTTTTGGGTCTCATCCGAGCGAAAGGTGCGAACGAACACGATATGTTTATAGGCTCGGCTACTCTCTTGATAGAGATTATTCAAATGGTCATTGAGTACTCGCTTTTGGATACGCGGTTTTCCTTTTTTTTACTTTTTTGGGGTCACGTTTTCCAGGCAGTGCTGTGGAAACGTCGTCACAGTTATAAAAGTTAATTACGGCACCATAAACGTTTGACTCGCATTCTCTTTTCGATTTGGTTGGATTTCTCACCTTATTTCGTAGTTTCGATAACTTTCTTCGGTCGGTTGTAGTTTTCGTTGCGGCGTAACGCAGAAGTCTATATTTCTTTAAAATTTTGCCACTGATTATTAAACGAATGCTTTTCTTAGAGTTCTTTTTTCTCTTTTCCAGCTTCGCGTATCTCAGCGGATAAAGTTTCGGCAAAAAGTAGTTGTTTTTTTATTTCTGCTGCATCTTTAGAATTAATCGCCGCAATTCTCATAATTTTATTCATTTTACTGTTCGGTGTATCTTTTTTTCCGCGGGATCGAGCGATTTGTTTTCGAAGAGAAGTGCACGTCCTCTTCAAATCTTTCTTTTGATTTTCCAATTTCCTTATCCGTTTGTGTCGTTTTCGTTTACTGGATGCCTCGCTCAAGGAGGGCTGTTATACGATCACGTGAACGCTGAACCCGCTCTTTCACTGCTGTTCTTCTTTTTTCCAATTCATTTTTCGAAAGATTTGATGTTTTCACACACTTTGCTTTTTGTCTTTTGCGCTCCTTCTCAAGAAACTTAGGGCCTTTTAGCTTTTTACGTTCCCTGTAATCCTTTTGTTTTTGAGCGTTTCATTTTACCATTGTCGTTCTAAAAAGATGGAAGACATCTTTTTAATGTTCGAAAAACGAAACAAAAGCAACATCTATAAAATTGCTTACATGTTAGACTAAACAAGTACTTTAAACTGGTGGAATTTTATAACCACCTTTTTTAAACGAACAAAATGTTTCTTGCGCAAAATATTTGTAGCAATATTGTAAATTACATTTAAAACAGTTTGCAAACACAAAAAAAGAGAATCGAATAATTCGGTCCGGGGTTTTTCGAACATATTATGACCGTGGGGGAGTTATTATATTTTCCCCATTAAAAGGGTTTCATAGCGATTTTTAGGGGTAGTTTCGAGTAATAGCCAATATCAAAGCCTCTGAACGGTATGGGACCTAAAAATTTGGCATACAGGTGTCTAATAGATAAATATTGAAACTCAGTAAGTATCGTAGCTATGCAACGTAGCATTAAGGAGTTATTACAAAAAAGCCGTTAGGGGGGGTTTCCTTATTCAAATTGTAATTCATTTTTGATACAGTTATCATTCACAAAAAAGTAAAGATTCTTACCTTAATAAATAAACAACCAAATTCTTGAGCCTTCTCTTGTGATCTCACATGAAAGTTCTTGGACAACACAGTCGACTTGTCAACAAAAAATCGAATATTTCTTTTGACAATCGAACGTTACACGTTTTATTTTCGAACGTTCGATTTTTGTGAAACGTATGTTACAAATCGTATGTTACATTTAAACCTTAAGGCGCCTCCAACTTAAAAAATCTATCATGCATTTAGCAACTATTGATAGTTTTTAAAAAGATATCCACCTACTTGATTTTTATCCCGAAACAAATAACAATTCAAGCCAAAACGACCCGCAAAAGTCAATTATAGGACGAAAATTGAAAGTGTGTAGCACTGAAGACTTCCTTTGCAAAACTTTTCGTACAAACCGTTTTTCTTAAAGTTTTCGTGCGCGTGCTAGCACCGATTTAAACCGCTTAAAACCCGGACTTTTGAAAATGGAATTTTTGGCGCAATTTCTTAATTTTTCTATACACTTGAAATATATTACAATCAGTTTATACAAATATTGCTGTGCTTATATTGTTGTCGTTCAATCGACTTCCTTGGCGCTTTTCCTAAGCAATAAATGTATGTGGTTGTCAACTCTGAGATCTAACTCTGAGATCTACTGGTTAAGCATTTGTCTACAAAGTTCTTTATTTAACTGAAGTTAATAATATTACAGTGTATAGTATGCACATTTGCCACTTGATGTCGTCATCATGGAATAGATAATATTACACAACCCCAACGTCACACATTTGTTGTTCTCCTAAAGCGTCGTCTTAAAAGTTGTAGTTGTGACGTACGATTTTTTAAATATGAAAAAGGATTCGAGAAAGAAAAAGTTCAGAAATTAGAAACTTTCCCATTTTTAGCAATTTTTAGCACAGTCGTGCGACATATTTTAATTTACGCTTAGAAATAACATGTTAACAAATACGATCAGGCAAAAAGTACGGAAAGAAATGATGACGCTCTCAGTGGAAAGGAAATTAGGCACTTCTTCCTTGCACAATTCTAAATTATCAGTATTTTCTAGAAAAAACTCCCCATTGATGATACAAGTTAAGTGAAATAATTGTTATTTACATTTATGTTTTCATCCGTTTACCATTGGAGCCCCGTCCTACATTCTACGTCGAGTTAACTTCCTGCACGTACCCAACATGCCCAGAATCTTCTGACGCGTCTTCTATATCGTCGGACTTATCTTCTGACGCGTCCTCTACATCGTCGGACTCATCGTCTCACGCGTCTTCTACATCGTCTGACGTATCTTCTATATCGTCGATGTCATCGTCTGACGTGTTGTCTACGTTGTCCGACACATCTTCTGACTCGTCTTGTACATCAGGGTCGTATTCAATATTATCATCTGTATTCTCTTCATCATTGACGGATGATGCATCCTTTTGCGCGTTGTCTTTTTCAGAGTCTTCTGAAAAACTAAATGCGTCACCCCACCCATCGTTTAACTGATCTGACTCACGTACTGCTAAATCATTTGATTTATTTGTATCAGATTCAACAGCTGTGTTGTCATCATCTTGATGTTAAACAAAGTGAGAGAAAACGATATTAAAATCATATAAGAATACATACTTTAAACATGAATATTAGACTCACTAATGGCATCTTCAGCAAGTCTGTCAGCATTATATTCATCTAAAACAGATATCGGAAAATTTCATAATATAATAATATATCTTTATATTCACACGGTTTTTTGATATCTTTTATTTACCTTCATAGATAGGTGCTCCAAGACTGACAACAAATAAGGTTACTAAAAATACAGCAAATTTCATAATGTCGAAGTCTTTCTTTTCCTTGTGCGCAAACCAAAACCTTATCAAAACGTCCAACCTATTAAACTTTTCTGAGCTAAACCGGTCTTTATAGCTTCGACATCAAGTCTTTTTATGTGGTAATCACTCGAGTGAAACAATTTCGGCTCATCTCAAGGGAAAATTCTTGTTTCTTTGAATGCCATGCTGGAGATGCCCTTTCTCCACTTTCATTGTTCATTAAATATAATATAATTCTAACAATAGCTGATAAAATGTTTCATACAATCGATTATATGTCAGGATACACCCATGATAATTCAAACTATTGCAAAGGGTAGATGCGGGGAAGTTTTTAAAACAATAAAACTTGATTTCTGCGTTTGTGAAAGAGCTATTTTTGACATGATTGTGCGGTCCGCATGAATTTCTTTGGCTTTTGATAATTCTTTCGTTTTGGTTTAACTTGTAAAAATACAAAACGTTCTCCTTTTTATTAAGATATCGTTTTAGTAGCCTTTTAATTTTTAACTTTGCCACATTAATGACGAAACACATCTAGGCACATACATTTATTTTCACATTGCAATGCACTGAAAAAAATTTGCATGTTATCATCCATCCTTTAAAAACGTCATTAAATATGTGGAAATTTTAAAAAGTATAGTATTGTTAAAAATAACTAAAATTGGTTGTATGACTGATGAAATATGTAAACAATTTTCAACGGATAATTCTGCAGGAATTCACCTCTCCCAACTTGCAGTTACCACTTTTGGCTGACAGACAGACAGCGAGAATTATGATTTACAGTAGTCGTTACTTTGCATCCCCTAGATAAATCCACAAATTTTACCATCCTTTAAATATCGCATTTCATGTGCAATGCGTTATAATTCCGAGGAGACAGCTAACGCTACTATTGTGTCACTTTCTGGTTCGCCTGTTTACAAATTCCGGCCCTCATTCATTAATTATTTTGCGCATAGAAGGACACGGATGTATTTAATATAGATACTAGCTAAGTAACCGGACGTTGAACGTCAGGTCAGCGCATCATGCAGGTGAAACACATAATGGATCTATACTTTCATCGCACATCTCTTAGCTTAAAAATAACTTTCCTGCAGTAACAGTTCAAACAAGGACCTAATATAGAATATAGGCCGGTAATGGTCACCCAAAATTTACTATCTTGTGATAAACCTGTTTGTAAAAGTTCCAACTTTCTGAATTTTTTAGAAGCATTTAATTTCCTTTCCACCGAAAGCGTTCACATTTCTGTTCTTACCTTATGCCTTGTCGTATTTGCTAACATGTTCTTCTAAATACGCAAGATAAGTAAGATTCTTGCACCTTTCTCAAAATAACTTTAAGTCAGTTAATCACTTGATGAAAACCGGAATGTTGATATAAAATGAAACAGAAGCAACGTGGTATACCAAAGATTTCAAGACAAGTCAATACTGATGTACTCTTAAATAATAACCGTATTTTGTTCAAAATGGTTGCACCGAAGCTTTATTTCGAGATCCCCTCAAAACCCGATTTTTACCAGCTTGGTTTTATTTTATTTTTTTAATGCGCGTAGTTGACCAGTTACGAAGCCCAATTTTTGGAAATAGCCAACCAGCGAGTTTTTTGCGTCTCCGACATGCTGACACAGGAATATGAAACAATCTGAGCCCCCGTGACGACGGTCAATTCGAAGGCTGTGGCGTTGGTATTGGTAGTAAATTCTGTCTTTGTCTTCTGAAAGCTTTTTATTTTTGTATTATTTGTTTCTACATGTTAAGATAAATCCACTGTCACGTTTTCTAGCCCCGTATAATTCATAAACAAATTAATTTTAAGATTCTCGCTACAAACGTAGATTATGAGGAATCCAGCTATCTAGCTAGCCTTATTTATTGCTATTCTTTTAAGATTTTTATTCAGTTTGGTATAACTTTTATCCTAGCCATTATCATTGTTTCTTTTTGTGTTATCTTCGACAATCTGATTTTTAATCAGCTGCACCTGGGTTTGTGGCTGCTGTTATTGGCTTCAACAAAACTTTTAAATAATATTTCTTATGCTCAATACAGTTTTGTAGCTACACCTTTTACTGTAGCATAAACTTTGGCGAAAATCTAATGTATGGATAAATGTGGCATCATGGCGAGATTCATTAGAAATAAATACAAAGCTTTTGTGAGTGCTTTCTTGCGAGCCCGGTTGTTTGTAATACATTACAACAGAAATGAATTGTCACCTGAGTAGTAGATTGGATCTCATTTTGTGATCTGCACCTATAGTCTTCCGCAAAATCCATGTGAATGTACACACGGTTTGGAGGCAAATTTTCTTTGAGGTACTTCTGTTCATTGAATTATGCAACAGTCCTGCTGATATGGCATCTGGGTTCGTTGGAACTGGTGTGAATTTTCTTAGCATTTTTTGCTTCAAAGCATGGTTTTGTTGTTGCGTGCACAAGCATGTTCTTCGATTGGCAAGAACGAAGTTTTTGGGTCTCATCAGATGCGATGAGACCCAAGATGCGAACGAATACGAACGAATACGAACGAATATAACATGTTTATATGCTCAGCTACGAACCTTTGATTGAGATTATTCAAATAGTCATTGAGTACCCGCTTTTGGACACTGGGTTTTCTTTTTTACTTTTTTGGCGTCACGTCTTCCAGGGAGTGCTGTGGAAACGTCGTCATGGTTATAAAAGTTAATTACGGCAGCATAAACGTTTGGCTCAAATTTTCTTTTCGATTTGGTTGGATTTATCACCTTATTTTGTACTGTCGATAACTTTCTTCGGTCGGTTGTAGATTTTGTTGCGGCGTACGCGGAAGTCTATATTTCTTTAAAATTTTAAAATTTTTTGCCACTGATCAATGAACGAATGCTTTTCTTGAAGTTCTTTTTCTCCTTTCTAGCTTCACGTACCTCAGCGGATAAAGTTTCGGCAAACAGTAGTTGTTTTTTAATTTCTGCTGCATCTTTAGGATTAATCCTCGCAGGTTCTCATAATTTTATTCATTTTACTGTTCGGTGTATATTTTTTTCCGCGGGATCAAGCGATTTGTTTTCGAAGAGAATTGCACGTCCTCTTCAAATCTTTCTCTTGATTTTCCAATTTCCTTATCCTTTTGTGTAGCCGATCATCGCTTTGTCGTTTTCGTTTTCTGGATGCATCGCCTTTTTTCGGAAATGGAATTGCTACGAGCATCGGTGATATTGTACCATCGATATCTGCATTCGTGCTTGTTAAAAGTTAAAAGTTCTAACGATAATTCTAACAAGAGTTATTATATTTTCCCCATTAAAAGGGTTTCATAGAGATTTTTAGGGGTAGTTTCGTGTAATAGCCAATATCAAAGCCTCTGAACGGTATAGGACCTAAACATTTGGCAAACAGGTGTCTAATAGATAAATATTGAAACTCAGTAAGTATCGTAGCCATGCAACGTAGCATTAAGGAGTTATTACAAAAACGCCGTTAGGGGGGGGGGGTGGAATCCGCCCCCCCCCCCCCCCCCGGACCGAATAGGGTTAAGATGATGTCTGCCATTCATGCCTTAGAAAACCACGGTATGCAATGTCAAACCTAGAAACCCTGCACATTACTATTTCTCTAGTTTAATACAATGGACAATAGCTGGACAAGCTAAGTCATATACATAGTAAAGTATTCCTAAAGTCAAGGCCATACAATGCTTCACAAAATTACGTAATTTAGGAGAAAGAGCTAAAATCCTTATTCAGATTATAATTCATTTTTGACACAGTTATCATTTACAAAAAAGTAAAGATTCTTACCTTAATAAATAAACAACCAAATTCTTGAGCCTTCTCTTGTGATCTCACATGAAAGTTCTTGGACAACACAGTCGACTTGTCAACAAAAAATTGAATATTTCTTTTGACAATCGAACGTTACACGTTTTATTTTCGAAGGTTCGATTTTTGTGAAACGTATATTACAAATCGTATGTTACATTTAAACCTTAAGGCGCCTCTAACTTAAAAAATCTATCATGCATTTAACAACTATTGATAATTTTTATGCCAAATTATGTTTCTCCGCATTTTAGAAAAAGCAGTTTTTGAAAAAATCTTTCCACTAGAGGTCCGGGCCGTGCCAAACGCAGAGAACACCAATGTCACACTTTTTTAAGAATGGCTTACCAAAAATATGGATAACTCGTTATCCATATTATTGTTATCACCAAGAAGTTTGTTAACATGCACATCTTCGGTTATTTGTAGGCACTTATCAGCATCGTATTTTTGTATTTTTTTCGAGGTTTTCTTTACAAAGGGGATTTAAATAAATGCGAGGTTCTTTTTCGAGAATCATAACCCATATATTCAGTTGGATGGGGATTGCACTCGGTGGACTTTCCATCAAAGAAGTGTTTACTACAAACTGTTTCTTTTTTAATGGGCTTTAACAACTTTTCTTTGGAACCAGGGGCAAGTGGATTAAGCAGTTGTATCCACATTTTACTCTTTTAAGAATTCTTTTTTATTGCTGGAAATGGATAAGGTCTAAATGTTGGATCACAGAAACATTAATTTTTTTTTACATTGTGATCCTCGCAAACAGCTTCCTTCAATTTTTATAATTTATAAGCGCCATTTGCACAGTTAAGCAAAGCACAATGATAAACCATAAGTATATCAAAGTCAATAAAAGGGCGAAAATTGAAAGCGTGTAGAACTGAAAAGCTTGAAACTTCCTTTGCAATACTTTTCGTACAAACCGTTTTACTATTTTCGTGCGCATGGTAGCACTGATTCAAACCGCTTGACTTTTGAAAATGGCGTATTTGGCGCAATTTCTATACACTTGGAATGCAGAATTTGAAAAAAGTGCACCTTACAACACCATATTACAATCAGTTCGTTGATACAAATATTGCTGTGCTTATGTTGTTGTTGTTAACTCAACTTCATTGACGTTTTTTCTATGCGATAAGTGGAATTGGTTAACTACTCTGAGAACTATTGGTTAAGCATTCGGCTACGAACGTTGTTAAAACTAAAGCAATTATAAGATTTTTATCATTCACGGCTATTCACCAATATGCATCTAACCTTGGAGGAAGATCCAAGAGCTAACTGAACATAATAATTTTACAGTGTATAGTTTGCAATATTTGCGACTTGATCTCGTCATCATGGAATAGATGATATTATACAATCCCAACGTTGTTTTTCTCCTAAACCATCGTCTCAAAAGTTGTAGTTGTGACGTATGATCGATCACATGTTTTGCACATGTTTTGTAAATAAGAAAAAAGGATTCGAGAAAGAAAAAGTCTAATATTTAGCACAGTCGTGTGACATATTTTAATTTATGCTTAGAAAAAACATGTTAGCAAATACGATGAGGAAAAAGTATGGGAAAGAAATGTGAACGCTCTCAGTGGAAGGGAAATTAGGCGCTTCATTTTCTTCGCATGATTCTAAATTATCAGTATTGTCTAGAAAAAACTCAATATTGATGATATAAATTAAACGAAATAACTGTTATTTACATTTACGTAGAAGACGTTTTCATCCATACACCATTGGAGCCCCATCATACATCCTACGCCTTCGCATATTCTTTTTCATCGTCCAGTCCGTCGTCAATGTTCTCGGCATAACCATCTTCCCGAATTGTTGACATCCTTTTAATCTTCCTACGCGCCTTCTTATTGTCAGAGTTAACTTCCTGCACGTACCCAACATACCCAGAATCTTCTGACGCGTCTTCTATATCGTAGGACTTCTGACGCGTCTTCTACATCGTTGGACTCATCTTCTGACGCGTCTTCTACATCGTTGGACTCATCTTCTGACGAGTCTTCTACATCGTTGGACTCATCTTCTGACGAGTCTTCTACATCAAGGTCGTATTCAACAATATCATCTGTATTCTCTTCATCATTGACGGATGATGCATCTTCTTGTGCGTTCTTCTGAAATACCGTATGCGTCACCCCACCCATTGTTTACCTGATCCGTCTCACGTTCTGCTAACATTTGATTTATTTGTATCAGGTTTAACAGCTGTGTTGTCATCACCTTGATGTTAAACAAAATGAGAGAAAACAATATTAACGTCATATTACTTTAAAGAAGAATATATTGACTCACCAATGGCATCCCCAGCAAGTCTGTCAGTATTATATTCATCAAAACAAATATCGTATAGGTTTATAATATAATAATACATCTTTATATTCACACGGTTTTTGATATCTTCCATTTACCTTCATAGATAGGCGCTCCAAGACTGACAACAAATAAGGTTGCTAAAAACACAGCGAATTTCATGATTGCGAAGTCTTTCTTTTTCTTGTGTGCAAACCAAAACTTTATCAAAACGTCCAACCTATTAAGCTTATAATGGAGCGTTTCTGATTCGGACCGGTATTTATACCTTCGAAATCAAGTCTTATTATGTGGTAATCACTCGAGTGAAACAATTTCGGCTCATCTCAAGGGAAAATTCTTGTTTCTTTGAATGCCATGCTAGAGATGCCCTTTCTCCAATTTCATTGTTCATAAAGTATACTATAATTCTAACAATAGCTGATAGAATGTTTCGTATGATCGATTATATGTCAGGATACACCCATGATGATTCAATATGCAGGAAAATTTTTAAAACAATAAAACTTGATTTCTGCGTTTGTGAAAGAGCTATTTTTGACATGATTGTGCGGTCCGCATGAATTTCTTTGGCTTTTGATAATTCTTTCGTTTTGGTTTAACTTTAACTAAAAATACAAAACGTTCTCCTTTTTATCGGGATTAACCTTTTAACTTTTAACTTTGCCACATTAATGACGAAGATATCGAATTGCTACACATCTACGCACATACGTTCATTTTCACATTGCAATGCACTGAGCAAAATTTGCATGCTGCCATCCATCCTTTCAAGACGCCATTAAATATATAGAAAAATTAAAAAGTATAGAATTGTTATAAATAACTAAAATTGGTTGTATGGCTGATGAAATATATGAACAATTTTCATCGGAAAAATCTGCAGGAATTCGCCTCTCCCAACTGGCAGTTACTATTTTTGGCTGCAGACAGACAGCGAGCATTATGATGTAGAATATTCGTTTACTATCAAGAATATCCACGGGGTCGCTGGTACTTTATATATTGCATTTTGTGTTTCCGTAGCACGCTTTTCTAACTCAGTGGGGATTGCGCGTAGAGAAAGACAAGCGACGGCTATTATTATGACTTACGCTAGTCGAACAATCCAAGGACTCGCTCTTTTTTTTTGACATCTCATTACGTGTTTCCACAGCACGACGATTTTCTTACCAACGGAAAAACAGAATACGGCCATCCTTTAAATATTGCGTTTCATGTGCAATGCGTTATAACGAATTATATTCCGAGGAGACAGCTAACGCTACTATTGTGACACTTTCTGGTTCGCCTGTTTACAAATTCCGGCCCTTGTGCATTAACTATTTTGCGCATAGACGGACACGGATGTTTTTAATATAGATACAAGCTAAGTAACCCGACGTTGAACGTCAGGTCAGCACATCATGCAGCTAGGTAAACCGTTCCCCGCACCCAGGTGAAACACATAATGGATCTATACTTTCATCGCACATCTCTTAGCTTAAAAATAACTTTCCTGCAGTAACAGTTCAAACAAGGACCTAATATAGGCCGGTAATAGTCACCCAAAATTTACTATCTTGTAATAAACCTGTTTGTAAAAGTTCCAACTTTCTGAACTTTTAATTTTCTTTCCACTGAGAGCGTTCACATTCCTTTTCCTACCTTATGCCTTTTCGTATTTTCCAACATGTTCTTCTAAATACGCAAGACAAGTAAGCTTCTTCTTGCACCTTTCTCAAAATAACTTTAAGTCAGTCAATCACTTGATGTAAACCGGAATGTTGATGTAAAATGAAATAGAAACAACGTTGTATACCAAGGATTACTTAATCAATACTGATGTAATACTTCTCTCTAATAATAGCCGCATTTTGTTCAAAATGATTGCGCTGCAGCTTTATTTCGGGACCCCCTCAAAACCCGATTTTTACCAGCTTGGTTTTATTTTTATTTTTTTAATGCGCGTAGTTGACCAGTTTACGAAGTCCGATTTTGGCTACAAACATAAATTATGAGGAATCCAGCTATCTAGCTAGCCGTATTTATTGCTATTTTTTTAAGATTTTGATTTTAGTATAAATGTTATCATAGCCATTATTATTGTTTCTTTTTCTGTTATCTTCGACAATCTGATCCTTAATCAGCTGCAACTGAGTTTGTTCAAAATTTTTAAATAATATTTTTTATGCTCAATACAGTTATGTAGCTACACTTTTTACTGTTATATAAACTTTGGCGAAAGTCTAATGTTTATTGTTTCAAGGAGACAACAATTAACCTGTAATATTTAGCTAGGGTTTTGTTGCCCACAATTAATTTGGTAACGACAGGCTTTAACATTTGTTTTTATTTAAACTGACGATAAATGTTTAAAAATTTCACGAAAACTTTCAAGTTGCTTAGTGATTGTTTTCGATTGACGGGGTAACGACAGGCTTTTTCCTGTGTTCTTATTCAAACCAAAGTTGCGATGTTTTTTTGGATAAGGTATTGTGACCGGCAGACTGTTTTTGCTATGACTGAATAATAGCAGACTGTAAGCTGTTGTGTTCACGAGTCGATACTCGCGAGAAGAAAGTATATATATTTACGGTTTGTGAATATATACAATATGGAATAGAGGCTACGGGGCGTCACGAGAACGAATGTGAGGCTTCCACATAAAGACGGAGAGTGATACAAGATGACAGACGTTCACAGTGAAGACATATGATACGTGTAAATGTACCATTCCTCTTGTACACAAGTTACAGCCTAATGTATTATACATTCTCAAAAAAGTGCAACATTCGACAGTAGTTAAGATGGAAAAATGAAGTTTCAAAATTCAATATTTTTTTCGAATTTTTACAAAATTTAGTCTTTACGAAAGGAAATTCATGGTTAGCAGTACAAGAATCTGGATTTTCACATTTTCGATGCCATTAATCAAAAGAATCGGATCAGTGGGTGTAACCTACGTTACAAGGATATAAGTCCCTTCTAATTTTGCAAGAATGGTCATGAACGAACGATTTTATCTTAAACCCGAAGGGGAGACTTTACGTATTTACAATAAAGCAATAAAATAATACAAACTTATCAAATGAATCTGAAGTACAAAGTAATCTTGGGAATGTAAAAACTAGTTATTTCCATAACTTCTCAAATGTACCTAGCTTAACTAAGGAATACTAAAAATTCGTTGAAATGGGACATGAAAGTGATATAGTTGAGGCCTACTTAAACCTAAGTTTATCCAGCACGTTGTCCAGAACTTCAGGCAAGATCTCAAGTGACCTTTTTTTAGACGACGATTCAGTAACTACACAAATTACATCTTTTAACGGAATCCATATTTTATCCTCCGTTTAAGGCCTCTTGAATTTGGTTTGCCGTTGCAAATTTCCTTTGTGTTCCAGGAAACTGATTTTCGTTTGCCTCGTCAATTTCCTGGACCTGTCCTATGTATGGTTTACCAGAGTACAATGCGGCAACGTAGTCGCTTGGTTCAGAAACGACGCTTGTTGATTTTTCACTATCTCCTGATACCTCCTGTGCACATACCTTCTAATTCTTAGCTGATATCATTTTTGGGTTTTCGGTCGATGATGTTAGTAGACATTCTCGCCAACGTTTACAGCAGAAGTATTTTTGGAATTTTCCAAAACATGATTTATTACGTAGCCAAATAGAATTTGCCTTCGAAGAAAAAAAGCCATGAACTTTCATGGTTCCTTTCACTTTTTCTAAGTTTTTGCAAGCAGCTTTAAGAAAACTTGTGAAATTTTCATAATCTTCCGTGGAATAAACTATGGCACTTGTATCCTGCTTTGCCCATTCATAGAAATTGATCGCGCCTTGCATGACAAACTTTCCGTTTTTGACAGCTTGATTTAATTTTCTCTTAGCCACTCCTCCGATTGAATCACATAGGCCTTTTCCATGGCCAGCCTCCATGTAATTCCACGATGCCATCACGCCAAAATACTCCTCGTGACAGCTAAGTATTTTGAAAATTGTCTTGTTTCTATACTGGCTTGTCAGAGAATCGGTCCAATAATGCATTATTTCCAAATTTGAACAACTTGTTTTAGCAGTGGGACCAATTTACCAATTAGTGTATAGATAAAGGTGGCATCATGACGAGATTCATTAGAAATAAATACAAAACCTTTGTGAGTGCTTTCTTACGACCCGATTGTTTGTAATACATTACGAAAGGATGAATTTTCACCTGAGTGGGACTCCAGTAGTAGATTGGATCTCATTTTGTGACCTGCACAAAATCAAATAGTCTTATAGTCTTTCGCAAAATCCATGTGAACGTACACATGGTTTGGGGGCAGATTTTCTTTGAGGTATTTCTGTTCCTTGAATTGAACAGCAATCCTGCTGATATGGCTACGGAATGCAAGTGTGTCCTTGTGTAAAAGAGCTTTGAATTGAGCATGACTGATCGTTTGTGTGATCAATTTCTGTTCTTTTCTTATGTTTTCCCCTTATGCGCCACTTGCACTTTCTTCTAAATGTCATATGTGAAGTTTTCCTTTATATTGTCAATTATTGAAGAGATTTTCTCGTCGTTGTTCTTGACGAAAGCTTCTGGGTTCGTTGGAACTGGTGTGAATTTTTTTAGCATTTTTAGGTTCAAAGCATAGTTTTGATGTTGCGTGCACAAGCAGGTTCTTTTATTGGCAAAGTTGGCAAGAACGAGGTTTTTGGGTCTCATCTGAGCAAAAGGTGCGAACGAACACGACATGTTTATAGGCTCGGCTACTCTCTTGATAGAGATTATTCAAATGGTCATTGAGTACTCGCGTTTGGATACGGGGTTTTCCTTTTTTTTACTTTTTTGGCGTCACGTTTTCCAAGGAGTGCTGTGGAAACGTCGTCACAGTTATAAAAGTTAATTACGGCACCATAAACGTTTGACTCGCATTCTCTTTTCGATTTGGTTGGATTTTTCACCTTATTTTGTAGTTTCGATAACTTTCTTCGGTCGGTTGTAGTTTTCGTTGCGGCGTAACGCAGAAGTCTATATTTCTTTAAAATTTTGCCACTGATTATTAAACGAATGCTTTTCTTAGAGTTCTTTTTTCTCTTTTCCAGCTTCGCGTATCTCAGCGGATAAAGTTTCGGCAAAAAGTAGTTGTTTTTTTATTTCTGCTGCATCTTTAGAATTAATCGCCGCAATTCTCATAATTTTATTCATTTTACTGTTCGGTGTATCTTTCTTTCCGCGGGATCGAGCGATTTGTTTTCGAAGAGAAGTGCACGTCCTCTTCAAATCTTTCTTTTGATTTTCCAATTTCCTTATCCGTTTGTGTCGCTGGTCATCGCGTTGTCGTTTTCGTTTACTGGATGCCTCGCTCAAGGAGGGCTGTTATACGATCACGTGAACGCTGAACCCGCTTTTTCACTGCTGTTCTTCTTTTTACCAATTTATTTTTCGAAAGATTTGATGTTTTCACACACTTTGCTTTTTGTCTTTTGCGCTCCTTCTCAAGAAACTTAGGGCCTTCTAGCTTTTTACGTTCCCTGTAATCCTTTTGTTTTTGAGCCTTTCACTTTACCATTGTCGTTCTAAAAAGATGGAAGACATCTTTTTAATAAATGTTTTAATAAAAAATTGCTTACATGTTAGACTAAACAAGTACTTTAAACTGGTGGAATTTTATAACCACCTTTTTTAAACGAATAAAATGTTTCTTGCGCAAAATATTTGTAGCAATATTGTAAATTACATTTAAAACAGTTTGCAAACACAAAAAAAAGAGGGTCGAATAATTCGGTCCGGGGTTTTTCGAACATATTATGACCGTGGGGGAGTTATTATATTTTCCCCATTAAAAGGGTTTCATAGCGATTTTTAGGGGTAGTTTCGAGTAATAGCCAATATCAAAGCCTCTGAACGGTATGGGACCTAAAAATTTGGTATACAGGTGTCTAATAGATAAATATTGAAACTCAGTAAGTATCGTAGCCATGCAACGTAGCATTAAGGAGTTATTACAAAAAAGCCGTTAGGGGGGGGTTCCTTATTCAGATTGTAATTTATTTTTGACACAGTTATCATTCACAAAAAAGTAAAGATTCTTAATTTAATAAATAAACAACCAAATTCTTGAGCCTTCTCTTGGGATCTAACATGAAATTTCTTGGACACCACAGTCGACTTGTCAACAAAAAATCGAATATTTCTTTTGACAATCGCACGTTACACGTTTTATTTTCGAACGTTCAATTTTTGTGAAACGTATGTAACAAATCGTATGTTACATTTAAACCTTAAGGCGCCTCCAACTTAAAAAATCTATCATGCGTTTAACAACTATTGATAGTTTTTAAAAAGATATCCACCCACTTGATTTTTATCCCGAAACAAATAACAATTCAAGCCAAAACGACCCGCAAAAGTCAATTATAGGACGAAAATTGGAAGTGTATAGCACTGAAGACTTCCTTTACAAAACTTTTCGTACAAACCGTTTTTCTCAAAGTTTTCGTGCGCATGCTAGCACCGATTTAAACCGCTTAAAAGCCGGACTTTTGAAAATGGAATTTTTGGCGCAATTTCTTAATTTTTCTATACACTTGAAATATATTACAATCAGTTTATACAAATATTGGTGTGCTTATATTGTTGTCGTTCAATCGACTTCCTCGGCGCTTTTCCTAAGCAATAAATGCATGTGGTTGTCAACTCTGAGATCTAAATCTGAGATCTATTGGTTAAGCATTTGTCTACAAAGTTCTTTATTTAACTGAAGTTAATAATTTTACAGTGCATAGTATGCAAATTTGCCACTTGATGTCGTCATCATGGAATAGATAATATTACACAACCCCAACGTCAAACATTTGTTGTTCTCCTAAAGCGTCGTCTTAAAAGTTGTAGTTGTGACGTACGATTTTTTAAATATGAAAAAAGGATTCGAGAAAGAAAAAGTTCAGAAATTAGAAATTTTCCCATTTTTAGCACAGTCGTGTGACATATTTTAATTTATGCTTAGAAATAACATGTTAGCAAATACGATCAGGCAAAAAGTATGGAAAGAAATGATGACGCTCTCAGTGGAAAAGAAATTAGGCACTTCGTCCTTGCACGATTCTAAATTATCAGTATTGTCTAGAAAAAACTCCCCATTGATGATACAAGTTAAGTGAAATAATTGTTATTTATATTTATGTTTTCATCCGTTTACCATTGAGCCCCATCCTACATTCTACGTCGAGTTAACTTCCTGCACGTACCCAACATACCCGGAATCCTCTGACGAGTCTTCTACATCGTCGGACTCATTTTCTGACGCAACTTCTAAGTCGTCGATGTCATCTTCTGACGCGTCTTCTACATCGTCGATGTCATCTTCTGACGCGTCTTCTACATCGTCGGACTCATCGTCTGACGAGTCTTCTACATCGTCGGACTCATCGTCTGACGCGTCTTCTACATCGTCGGACTCATCGTCTGATGTCTCTTCTATATCGTCGGTGTCATCGTCTGACGTGTTGTCTACGTCGTCCGACACATCTTCTGACTCGTCTTGTACATCAGGGTCGTATTCAATATTATCATCTGTATTCTCTTCATCATTGACGGATGATGCATCCTCTTGCGCGTTGTCTTTTTCAGAGTCTTCTGAAAAACTAAATGCGTCACCCCACCCATCGTTTAACTGATCTGACTCACGTACTGCTAAATCATTTGATTTATTTGTATCAGATTCAACAGCTGTGTTGTCATCATCTTGATGTTAAACAAAGTGAGAGAAAACGATATTAAAATCATATAAGAATACATACTTTAAACATGAATATTAGACTCACCAATGACATCTTCAGCAAGTCTGTCAGTATTATATTCATCTGAAACAGATATCGGAAAAGATTATAATATAATAATATATCTGTATATTCACACGGTTTTTGATATCTTCCATTTACCTTCATAGATAGGCGCTCCAAGACTGACAACAAAAAAGGTTACTAAAAATACAGCAAATTTCATAATGGCGAAATCTTTCTTTTCCTTGTGCGCAAACCAAAACTTTATCAAACCGTCCAACCTATTAAACTTCTAATGGAGCTTTTCTGAGTTAAACCGGTCTTTATAGCTTCGAAATCAAGTCTTATTATGTGGTAATCACTCGAGTGAAACAATTTCAGCTCATCTCAAGGGAAAATTCTTGTTTCTTTAAATGCCATGCTGGAGATGCCCGTTCTCCACTTTCATTGTTCATTAAATATAATATAATTCTAATAATAGCTGATAAAATGTTTCATACAATCGATTATAAGGCAGGATACACCCATGATAATTCAAACTATTGCAAAGGGTAGATGCGGGGAAGTTTTTAGAACAATAAAACTTGATTTCTGCGTTTGTGAAAGAGTTATTTTTGACATGATTGTGCGGTCCGCATGAATTTCTTTGGCTTTTGATAATTCTTTCGTTTAGGTTTAACTTGTAAAAATACAAAACGTTCTCCTTTTTATTAAGATATCCTTTCAGTAACCTTTTAATTTTTAACTTTGCCACATTAATGACGAAGATATTGATATCAATTGGTTGTATGACTGATGAAATGTGTAAACAATTTTCAACGGATAATTCTGCAAGAATTCACCTATCTCAACTGGCAGTTACTATTTTTGGCTGCAGACGGACAGCGAGCATTATGATTTACAATAGTCGTTTACCAGCGGAAATATCCACGAAGTCCCCGGCGCTTTATATATCGCATTTTGTGTTTCCGTAGCACGCCTTTCTAACTCAGCGGGGATTGCGCATAGAGACAGACAGGCGACGGTTATTATTATGACTTACGCTAGTCGATAGCACGTCGAACAATCCAAGGATTCGTTCTTTCTTTTTGATATCTCAGCACGTGTTTCCACAGAACGACGATTTTCTTACCAACGGAAAAACAGAATACGGGTATTATGTAGAAACTTTGCATCCCCTAGATAAATCCACCGATTTTACCATCCTTTAAATATCGCATTTCACGTGCAATGCGTTATAATTCCGAGGAGACAGCTAACGCTACTATTGTGACACTTTCTGGTTCGCTCGTTTGCAAATTCCGGCCCTCATGCATTAACTATTTTGCACATAGACGGACACGGATGTTTTTAATATAGATACAAGCTAAGTAACCCGACGTTGAACGTCAGGTCAGCACATCATGCAGCTAGGTAAACCGTTCCCCGCACACAGGTGAAACACATAATGGCTCTATACTTTCATCGCACATCTCTTAGCTTAAAAATAACTTTCCTGCAGTAACAGTTCAAACAAGGACCTAATATAGGCCGGTAATAGTCACCCAAAATTTACTATCTTGTAATAAACCTGTTTGTAAAAGTTCCAACTTTCTGAATTTTTTAGAAACGTTTAACTTTCTTTCCACTGAGAGCGTTCACATTTCTTTTCTCTTCTAATGACGCCAGATAAGTAAGCTTCTTGCGCTTCAGTCAAAATAAGTTTAAGTCAGTTAATCACTTGATGTAAACCGGAATGTTAATGTAAAATGAAATAGAAACAACGTGGTATACCAAGGATTACAAGACAAGTCAATACTGATACTCCTGCTCAAAACAAACAGCCTGCCACCTCTAATAATGACTCTACACCACTCCCACACACTTGCAGAAATGCACAATCCCTTTACAATACCTTACACACAACCATGGACTATCACATTAACCAACTTAAAACCCTAACTTTAACCAAACGTATTGACCTAATACCTGAAGGACTCACAGTAAAGCTTGCACCGGCATACGAACTTCCTCCAAACCTAATGACCACATGGAATGACATATTACATAACGCATCCACGCAACTGAGAGATACTATGCTGGAGTATCACAAAACACAAACCAACAAATTTAGACAGAAAATAGACACATTGACAAACAGCCTATCTAGCCCACGTATAACCGAAAAACTAAAAGAAAATTATGTAACTATAAATTCCTCACAACAACTTAAACGACCACCATCCTCTCCAAGACCGAAACCATACGTAACAAAGAGCACAGGACAACAAACTCCAAGACGACCAGCTACCACAACAAGACCTCGACCTGACATGACAAAAAAGATTAAACTAACTGAGCAACAAAATACTAACAACTATCCACATACTACACATCATATCACATCACATCAGCCAAGAAAGATTCCATATGCCACACCACAGACGTCTCATAAGCACCAGACAACAACAGAGCCATTTCAACAATAGACGTAATTCCACTCCTAACCGTCCACCAACACATAACAATATACAACACAGAACTACAAACAGACAAAAACCACAACCACTGCTTGACATCCACTTTGACCATAAGGAACGCAAGAAATCCTCGGCCATGTGACTAAGCACAAATAGAAATAGTAAGAAAAAAACAAAAAATAAAATTAATCAAAATAATTTCCTAAAACGACTAACTACAAATTTATCCTCTTACAAATTATCACATTTGGAGGAGAATATCCTTATCAAAGGATTAAAATTTATACCCACCACATCCACTTTTTTAATTGATCATTCACAACCCCTAAATAAATTTATAAGGTCTATGAGCCTAGGATATTACTTTCGCTCATGCAACTCAAGCCTAAGAAGGCTTAAAAAATCCTCCAACTGGAGTCCGCCTCCTACCCAACATCCTAATCTTCAGGAATATTTCCATAGAATAAAAAGTGAAATTGAAGATATTTTTAATTATTCCCCCAATCGACAACCATTTATGTCCCACAATTTGTCATATAAAGAGAGTACACTGTTACAAAATTTGAAAAACAACCCTGACCTCATATTTAAACCAGCAGACAAAGGTGGCAGTCTTGTTATCATGAATAAAACTGATTATATTTTCAAAGTCAACAGCCAACTTCAGAACACAAAATACTACAAAAAGTTACCTTTTGACCCTACTCTTCAGATTGCGAAAGATATATCAACATTTATTCGCTTTTTATATTCCAGACATAGAATAACAAGAGAAGTTGCTAATTTTTTAGAACCAACCACTCCTCCACGCACACCACTTTTTTATGGATTGCCCAAAATACACAAACCTAATGTACTCCTTAGACCCATAGTATCAGCTAACGACTCTCCAACAGAAAACATATCAGCATTTTTAGATCATATATGCCAACCTGTCATGAAGTCATTACCTTCTTACATAAAAGATACTAAACATTTTCTCAGAAATATTTTAGAACTTCCTCCCCTTCCTCCAAATGCTATTTTAGTTACTGCTGATGTAGTATCACTCTACACTAACATACCTCATGATGAAGGCATCAAAGTTTAACTAGAAACTCTATCAAAGAATAAAGACATCCTTCCCCCAGAAACTCCTCCTTTAAACACTATTAAAATAATGATGGACTTTGTCCTAAAACAAAACTGTTTTAAATTTATGGATGATTATTACCAACAAATTCATGGCACAGCCATGGGCTCTAAATGTGCACCCCCTTACTCGTGCATTTACATGGGCCACCATGAAAGTACTAAAATACTTCCCCTTACCACAGCTATTATGCCTTGGAAACGTTTTATCGATGACGTTTTCTTCATATATACTGACACAGAAGAATGTCTACGAAAACTTTTTGAAAAAATTAATTCACTTCACCCCCATATCAAATTCACTTTTACCTATTCTAGGGATAAAATTAATTTTTTGGACACCTACATACATGTAGGAAAAGATCTAGTTTATACACCAAACCCACTGATACATTTAGCCTCCTCCACTACAACTCCTTCCATCCAACATTCACGAAATCCTCCATTATATACTCCCAATCCCTAAGATACAGAATGCTTATTACCAAGGATGATATGCTAAACAAAGCATTAAAAAACTTTTACAAAAACTAATACAAGAAAACATGAAAAAAATAAAAAACTTATCACAAAAGGATGTACTCTATCACGATACACCTAAAACAGATAATACTCAAAGGTATCTAGTTTTCCTCACACACTATTCCAAGGACAATACTACAATTAAAAAAATTATTAATAAACATTGGCACCTTATAGAGAATGACCAAGAGCTCAATAAAATCTGGCCTGACTCTCCCATTATTGCAACTATGCGACATAAAAATATCAAGGATTTACTTGTCAAGGCAAGGGTTGTATAAGCTCCCGACCGTAAGGTTAACTAGGTCTCACTAGTCCTCACAAAACCAAAATGATTTAAGACTTAATATAAACCTGAAAATTTTCAAGATCATTATTTACTATAACAACATTATTATTTCCTATAACACGAACCACCTACCAATCCCTTTGTATTTACAAACTAGTTATCATGCTAGAACAGATGGATTACCATATCTTCTGTAAGGAACATCCCTCTCTCTCTCTTTTTAGGCCCCTGTCCCAACACGTTGTTTGCCTCGGAATCGCCGATATGGATCCCTCAACATTGGCACATACATCTTCGTTACCAATCGAATTAAAAAATGTGATGCAAAAAAGCTACTATCATGTTAGTAAAAATAAACAATGACGTAACAATAATGGTGGAATATTGTAAATCCAATCACCTACTGTTCGATAATGACGTTTGTTTTGCTATACCAGAATCAAATAATTTATTACGACACTAGACAACAATACGAAAACCCTATTAGGAAACACGTGGGAAACAGCAATATTGCGATTTTTATACTAAAACAACATGAGAATGTAACCTAGCTAACCGCCATCACTGTTGATGTTTTACTGAAGTAACCTACTGCGATACCGGCTGTATCCTTATGAAATAGAATGTATTACAAACAATTACCACTACCACGTGGTACGGATCAAATAAAATGGATATTATTCTATTTGTAACGAATTAACATGTTATGCATAATACTTGTATTATATAACACGACTGTCAATATAACTCTTGTTATTTCATCAATTTTTGATATCAAACCCCTTATGTTTTTAGTCTTATTTTCGATTTTAATTGCTCCTTTGGCTATTTTATTTCAGTTCGCCCGGCCCTTTGTTACGCACTTGGCCGTGAACAGACCCTACTCGCCGCGTAGTTCACCAATCAAAAAAAATTTTTAATCCAGAAAATACAGCCAGCTCTGCGGTGGACCCGCGTTTCGAGAGTCCGTATACACGGAAGGGAAGGGCGTATGAGTACCTTCACCATTTCCTTTATCCCTTTACAGTGAAGACTAACGCTGTGCACATTTAACGGCTTTTAAAACTGTACATACACGCTAGCTCGGCCGTTAGCCTAGCTTTCTATTCATCCAGATTACCCCCAGGCGCGCGTGTTCCACGTCTCTAGCACTGCCCCTCTACCTTGTTGTATATTCGCTACTCACAAACTGTACATTACGTCACTTACCCGAGGCGCAGTGGTGCTCTCAACCAATTAAAATCTCACCATTACAGGTGCCCTTCACCTACCAATTATATTTACCCATGAAATCACGTGACTCAGTCTTCTTTAGCAACGAGAAAGCACATTTTTCCCTTTCCTTTTTCACCTAGCTAATCATCGCACGTGGTTTGTTATCGATTACTTACAAAATCTGTTAATCATGGCCAAAGAAATATATAGAGGTAACCCTTCTGTTATAAACAGACCCTTCAAAATGACCGACCACTTACGCCAGGTCGGGTTGTTTTGATTCTATCACGGATCAATTTCACTACCCGAGCAGAAAGCGGTATAAGAAACAAGGCCTGCGCGTCTGATGAAGCCCTTGTTTCTTAGGTCATCCCTTTACCCACACAACATCCTTTCTCTACATACGATACTTCGAATCCTCCACTTGAGATTAGGGACACCCAATCAAAAAACGTGATGGATTCTGATTGCGCTATTATTAGAGGTCTATGTTTTTCCGCGAAAGATTGTATTTAGCATTTAAATGTAAACAAACATGGCGGCGGGAGAGACGAAGGATCGAAATATGCTCCCTTTGATTATGTCGTGAATGAATTTAAAGCAGATATTAAGGGCTAGCTATATATATATCTATATCTACCAAGAACATAATTCGGCTTTCTCTTTTAACAACAATTACTGTTAGTATTTGACCATTCTTTAGATAGCTAACTTTTAGTGTTACACACATGTGGCCCACTAGCCAGGCTGAAGGGAGGTGGTTTCTAGCTAGCTAACATTACTTTGCTACTAGCTAGCTAGCTAGCTAGCTAAAAGCTACTGCATGCTATGCAAATATTTATTCATGTTGTAGGGAATTGTTTTTTAGTCAGCCAGGTGAAACTCACAGCTTCGTCTGGAAAGTATATAGCTAGCTAAATAGATGACTTGCTATAAACTTTTTTTACATTTTTTTAGGCAGGCAAAGAGTTTTTTAACCAATCAGATCTTCTAAAAAGAATTATTAGCCAATTGAATTGCTTTATTTTGCCTGTCAAAAACCTAAAAACAAAAAATTTATCAAGATAGCAAGTCATCTTTTTAGAGTTCTTCTCCCATAAAAAATATAAATTGGTGTTTCCTTCTGACGTTCAACGATAGGCTATCCTATTCTCGGATCCGGGTTAACATGCTTGAAATTTTCTGATCATTTTCAACAAAAATGACCAACATATTTGAATTCAGCACCAAAATTTATGGACCAAGTATAACTGCCTCTATTAGCACCCAAACTTTTGATGTTTTATGAAGAAATGACCACACAAATTAACTGCAGTGAAAATTTTTCACTGCAGTTAAATATTATGGTCAAATTTCTATAAAATTTGAAAACTTTAAATTACAATAAATCCTGTTCTAATAATCTTTTGGTTTTCTAAATTTCCTGTTATATAATTTTTGCTGATAAATCCAAATATGCCACTCATTTTCCTCAAAACTTCCTTGTTTTCTTTTTCCAAATTTGATGATGTTAACCTGGATCCGAGAATAAGACGCAGTGAAAAAACTTGTATTCAAAAATGCTGTGATTTAACCATATTGTACCAACTTTAAGAGCATAAGCTTTTGCAAGTTTCAAGTACTGAGAGTCTTATTATTTTGGAAATTTTGAAGCATTCTCGCAAAAGTTATATACTTTATGTAAGAACCAAAAATTGTGGCAGAAAAATAATTCGTTTTAAAATAAAATTAGTAGAAAATGTTCATCAAAATATAAAGCATATATTATATTTTTTTCAAAAAGCCGGATTTAAGTCACTTTTAGAATGACTGTGCAACAATTATATAAATTTTAATGAAATATAATTGAAGAGAACAAAACTTTAATAAAAAAGTAAAAAAAATGACGAAATTAGAAAATCTGAGCAAGCACTTAAATTGTGGCAAGACCACTAATATTTTTGGATTATGATTTTAAGATATATATAGCCATTTTTCCTTAAACATAGTTTGGATCTGACTTAAGAATTTTATTGATGGATTCGTTAAAAATATATAAAAGTTTATGTCTTCAATATTTTCTTTATTTTCCTTTTTTACAAAAGTGTATACATTGTATATTGCATTACTTTTTATCATCCGCAAAAGTAGAAATTTTTCAAATATTTTGTCTTTTACAAAAATTTGTGCTCTTACATAATACTAAAGTTATTATAAATAAAAAGAGATTTTTGGGTAATGTTTTTTTTGATTTTGACCCTATATCTGCAAAATTATGTTCCAAAAAATTTGCAGAAATAAATTCTACAAAACAAGATGAAAATGTTTGTTTGATATAAACATTCCATTACTGAAAAATTATATAAATAAAAATAAAACATTTTTCTGTCATCATTTTTCTTTTGAAAAAATATTCAAACTGTAATTTTTTATAAAAATGCCTTTTGATCGCAAACTTTATTATTTTTATGGCATCTTGATTACAAAAGTGTTTAACAAAAAAAAAATCATGCCCCTTATTCCAAGAAAAAAACAAAAATTTTGCACATCAGTTATTGAATCTAACTTTTCTGTGAAATGTCAAATTCAGTCAGGCTAACAAGTCTATTGTGTATCACAAACCTGATTCCATATTTGCTCAGTTGGCAGATCAACCTGCTTTAAAAAAATCATTTTTTATGCGAAAAGTCAACCCAGGAAATGATCTATATATTTATATATATACTGTTGTCTGTTTTTTAAAGAATAGCAAATCAAAGGTGTAAACAAACCAGCAAAATAAACGTAAAATTGTCAATGAGTATTTGGTTTAGCTACCAATGGTTTGCTAATTTAAATCTAAGGTTTCTCGTTCTTGTCTTTGCTTCAACTAAATTCCCTTAATACAGAAAATACTCATATTTTTTGACCAAATAAAACTGATAAGAAATTTAAAACATAACATGGTTGTTTCTTTTTCGTTTTAGCTTGCAATATGCATGCTTTTGCTTTTTCAACCTGACACTGGCTTGCCAAGTGATATTATATAAATCGAGTCAACTCACCGATTCAACTCATCCTGAGTTGGAAAACGAGCCAGCTGGCTTTAGGAGAGTTGGCCTGCTTTGTATAATGCCAAAGAAATTTTTAATAGTGGTCTATTTTATGCCAGCTGATTAACTTAATCACAAATGGGTCAATCCATCTTATATAATCAAGCTTTAGGCTCGTTTAACAAAACAGTTTTCACAGAAATAACTAGCTATGTCTATATAATAGCTAGAGATAGACAGATGGCATCTTTTTCGGAGTCTTGCAGTAGTAGAAGCCACTCTGGTTAAACTTATGATTAAAAATATAAGCTCATGATTGAAAACGGCAATATACTGGATAAATAGTTAGCTAACTAGTGTGCTAAATTTGTACGTATATATAGTGAGACTTTCACTTATAGCTAGCTATATATAGCTATAGCTAGAACTAGCACCTAAGCTACAAAACAGAGACTGACTACGTAACTAAGTTTCAGATTTACATGTAGCTTAAAACATTAAAAAACTTTTTAAAAATTTAAATAAGTGCTTTGGACTTAGAATCATCAAATTAAATTCCTTTTCAGGATCTTCCACTGTACTGTCCGCTTTCTCAAGTTGTGCTTAATCACGAACCCAATTAGGTCCCCACAAACGATAAGTCAAATTAAAAACGGCTAGTTTACAAGCACAACATCAGGTAATCGAGTCACAAAAATATGCCACATATAGTGGCATATTTTCATCACGTAACCAGACAGGTCCAGAGCTACTTTCGAGGTTTTAATCTCAAAGAGCTCTGGGGACGAGAATGAACGAAGTACTATGGTCAGGTGGGCAAATCATTTACCAATTTCCAAGTTTCCTCTAGCTACAAGTTTTGCAACCCAGTGCTTCCAACCAATTCAGTAAAATACACATAACTAAATTGCTTGAATTTCTTCAAGTAAACAGCAACCTAAATAACATGATTGTATATTTATACATTTAGAAAACAATCAAGGACAATATGCGAGCAGTTTGTGTGTTGCGTATGAGAGGAATCAAAACAAACTCGCCGCACGTATCTGTGACGTAAAACGCCGAGCTCGCTTAGCTCTGCAAGGTTATATATAAAACTTTGGTTAATTGAGACAAATCTCATTAAATATTACACACAGAAAAACTGTGTATTGGAGGGTCACGTGACGAGGCCTCCTCCAGGGCCATGTTCGTATCGCCGTCCCGGGGTCAGAAAAGATACAAGATGCCCTGGGGACGAGGTGGATACTTTTCCACTATATTTATAGGGGTATTAAAAAGTCGTAACAGAGGTTACCATCGTTTTGGGGACAGATTAAAAACTAGTATAGCTTTTTTATTATTGGCCAAGGTCTCGTGAAATTTTCAATACACTTTCTTCATAAAATACTGATTTCTACTAAAATATAAAACCAATGGGCGCTACCAACCCCCAAACATCGATTTCTTTGCTGGGGACAGGTTTTTTTCCCCAATCAGAGATGCTACTGTTTGAATATCAAGACCAAAAATGGTAATATGCCAAAATTGTTTTTTTCATCTTAAATCTAATATGTTTCTCCCCATTTTACAAAAAGAAGTTTTTGAAAAAATCTTTCCAATAAAGGTCCGGGCCTTGTCAAACACGGAGGACACGAATGTCACACATTCTTAAGAACGGCTTAACAATAATATGGATAACGCGTTATCCATATTATTGTTATCACCAAGAAGTTTGTTAACATAGACATCTTCGGTTATTTGTAGGCACTTATCAGCATCGTATTTTTGTATTTTTTCGAGGTTTTCTCTGCAAAGGGGATTCAAATAAATGCGAGGTTCTATTTCGAGAATCATAACCCATATATTCAGTTGGATGGGGATTGCACTCGGTGGACTTTTCATCAAAAAGTGTTTACTATAAACTGTTGCATCTTTACTGGGCTTTAACAACTTTTCTTTGGGGCAAGTGGATTAAGCAGTTGTATCCACATTTTCTTCTTTTAATGCTCGAAATGGATAAAGTCTAAATGTTAGATCACAGGAACATTTATTTCTCTTTGCATTGTGATCCTCACAAACAGCTCCCTTCCATTTTTATAATTTTTAAGCGCCATTTGCACAGTTAAGCACAGAACAATGATAAGCCATAAGTTATCAAAGTCAATTATAAGACGAAAATTGAAAGCGTGTAGCACTGAAGACTTCCTTTGCAAAACTTTTCGTACAAACCGTTTTTCTCAACGTTTTCGTGCGCATGCTAGCACCGATTTAAACTGCTTAAATCCCGGACTTTTGAAAATGGAATTTTTGGCGCAATTTCTTAATTTTTCTATACACATGAAATATATTACAATCAGTTTATACAAATATTGCTGTGCTTATATTGTTGTCGTTCAATCGACTTCCTCGGCGCTTTTCCTAAGCAATAAATGCATGTGGTTGTCAACTCTGAGATCTAAATCTGAGATCTATTGGTTAAGCTTTTTTCTACAAAGTTCTTTATTTAACTGAAGTTAATAATTTTACAGTGCATAGTATGCAAATTTGCCACTTGATGTCGTCATCATGGAATAGATAATATTACACAACCCCAACGTCAAACATTTGTTGTTCTCCTAAAGCGTCGTCTTAAAAGTTGTAGTTGTGACGTACGATTTTTTAAATATGAAAAAAGGATTCGAGAAAGAAAAAGTTCAGAAATTAGAAACTTTCCCACTTTTAGCACAGTCGTGACATATTTTAATTTATGCTTAGAAATAACATGTTAGAAAATACGATCAGGCAAAAAGTATGGAAAGAAATGATGACGCTCTCAGTGGAGAGGAAATTAGGCACTTCTTCCTTGCACGATTCTAAATTATCAGTATTGTCTAGAAAAAACTCCCCATTGATGATACAAGTTGAGTGAAATAATTGTTATTTACATTTATGTTTTCATCCGTTTACCATTGGAGCCCCGTCCTACATTCTACGTCGAGTTAACTTCCTGCACGTACCCAACATACCCGGAATCTTCTGACGCGTCTTCTATATCGTCGGACTCATCTTCTGACGCGTCTTCTACATCGTCGGACTCATCGTCTGACGCGTCTTCTACATCGTCGGACTCATCGTCTGACGCATCTTCTACATCGTCGGACTCATCGTCTGACGCGTCTTCTTCATCGTGGGACTCATCGTCTGACGCGTCTTCTTCATCGTCGATGTCGTCGTCTGACGTGTTGTCTACGTTGTCCGACACATCTTCTGACTCGTCTTGTACATCAGGGTCGTATTCAATATTATCATCTGTATTCTCTTCATCATTGACGGATGATGCATCCTCTTGCGCGTTGTCTTTTTCAGAGTCTTCTGAAAAACTAAATGCGTCACCCCAACCATCGTTTAACTGATCTGACTCACGTACTGCTAAATCATTTGATTTATTTGTATCAGATTCAACAGCTGTGTTGTCATCATCTTGATGTTAAACAAAGTGAGAGAAAACAATATTAAAATCATATAAGAATACATACTTTAAACATGAATATTAGACTCACCAATGACATCTTCAGCAAGTCTGTCAGCATTATATTCATCTAAAACAGATATCGGAAAATTTCATAATATAATAATATATTAATTATCTTTATATTCACACCGTTTTTTGATATCTTTTATTTACCTTCATAGATAGGCGCTCCAAGACTGACAACAAATAAGGTTACTAAAAACACAGCGAATTTCATAATGGCGAAATCTTTCTTTTCCTTGTGCGCAAACCAAAACTTTATCAAACCGTCCAACCTATTAAACTTCTAATGGATTTTTTCTGAGTTAAACCGGTCTTTATAGCTTCGAAATCAAGTCTTATTATGTGGTAATCACTCGAGTGAAACAATTTCGGCTCATCTCACGGGAAAATTCTTGTTTCTTTGAATGCCATGCTGTGCCACTTTCAATGCCACTTTCATTGTTCATTAAATATAATATAATTCTAACAATAGCTGATAAAATGTTTCATACAATCGATTATATGTCAGGATACACCCATGATAATTCAAACTATTGCAAAGGGTAGATGCGGGGAAGTTTTTAAAACAATAAAACTTGATTTCTGCGTTTGTGAAAGAGCTATTTTTGACATGATTGTGCGGTCCGCATGAATTTCTTTGGCTTTTGATAATTCTTTCGTTTTGGTTTAACTTGTAAAAATACAAAACGTTCTCCTTTTTATTAAGATATCCTTTCAGTAACCTTTTAATTTTTAACTTTGCCAAATTAATGACGAAGATATTGATATCAATTGGTTGTATGACTGATGAAATGTGTAAACGATTTTCAACGGATAATTCTGCAGGAATTCACCTATCTCAACTGGCAGTTACTATTTTTGGCTGCAGACGGACAGCGAGCATTATGATTTACAATAGTCGTTTACCAGCGGAAATATCCACGAAGTCCCCGGCGCTTTATATATCGCATTTTGTGTTTCCGTAGCACGCCTTTCTAACTCAGCGGGGATTGTGCGTAGAGACAGGCAGGCGACGGTTATTATTATGACTTACGCTAGTCGATAGCACGTCGAACAATCCAAGGATTCGTTCTTTCTTTTTGATATCTCAGCACGTGTTTCCACAGAACGACGATTTTCTTACCAACGGGAAAAACAGAATACGGGTATTATGTAGAAACTTTGCATCCCCTAGATAAATCCACCGATTTTACCATCCTTTAAATATCGCATTTCACGTGCAATGCGTTATAATTCCGAGGAGACAGCTAACGCTACTATTGTGACACTTTCTGGTTGGCTCGTTTACAAATTGCGGCCCTCGTGCATTAACTATTTTGCACATAGACGGACACGGATGTTTTTAATATAGATACAAGCTAAGTAACCCGACGTTGAACGACAGGTCAGCACATCATGCAGCTAGGTAAACCGTTTCCCGCACACAGGTGAAACACATAATGGATCTATACTTTCATCGCAAATCTCTTAGCTTAAAAATAACTTTCCTGCAGTAACAGTTCAAACAAGGACCTAATATAGGCCGGTAATAGTCACCTAAAATTTACTATCTTGTAATAAACCTGTTTGTAAAAGTTCCAACTTTCTGAATTTTTTAGAAACGTTTAATTTTCTTTCAACTGAGAGCGTTCACATTTCTTTTCCTACCTTATGTCGTATTTGGTAACATGTTCTTCTAATGACGCCAGATAAGTAAGCTTCTTGCGCTTCAGTCAAAATAAGTTTAAGTCAGTTAATCACTTGATGTAAACCGGAATGTTAATGTAAAATGAAATAGAAACAACGTGGTATACCAAGGATTACAAGACAAGTCAATACTGATGTACTCTTAAATAATAGCCGTATTTTGTTCAAAAAGGTTGCACCGAAGCTTTATTTCGTGATCCCCTCAAAACCCGATTTTTACCAGCTTGGTTTTATTTTTATTTTTTTTAATGCGCGTAGTTGACCAGTTTTTGGAAATAGCCAACCAGCGAGTTTTTTGCGTCTCCGAAGGAATATGACACAATCTGAGCCCCCGTGACGACGGCCAATTCGAAAGCTGTGGCGTTGGTATGGTAGTAAATTCTGTTTTTGTCTTCTGAAAGCTTTTTATTTTTGTATTATTTGTGTCTACATGTTAAGATAAATGCACTGTCACGTTTTATAGCCACGTATAATTCATAAACAAATTAATTTTAAGATTCTCGCTACAAACGTAAATTATGAGGAATCCAGCTATCTAGCTAGCCTTATTTATTGCTATTCTTTTAAGATTTTGATTTTAGTATAAATGTTATCATAGCCATTATTATTGGTTCTTTTTCTGTTATCTTCGACAATCTGATTCTTAATCAGCTGCAACTGGGTTTGTTCAAAATTTTTAAATAATATTTTTTATGCTCAATACAGTTATGTAGCTACACCTTTTACTGTTATATAATCTTTGGCGAAAGTCTAATGTTTATTGATTCAAGGAGACAACAATTAACCTGTAATACTTAGCTAGGGTTTTGTTACCCACAATTAATTTGGTAACGACAGGCTTTAACATGTGTTTTTATTTAAACTGACAATAAATTTTTAAAAATTTCACGAAAACATTCAAATTGCTTAGTGATTTTTTTTCGATTGACGGGGTAACGACAGGCTGTTTCCTGTGTTCTTATTCAAACCAAAGTTGCGATGAAGTTTTTTTTTCGGATAAGGTATTGTGACTGCTATGACTGAATAATAGCAGACTGTAAGCTGTTGTGTTCACGAGTCGATATTCGCGAGAAGAAAGTATATTTATTTACAGTTTGTGAATATACACAATGTAGAATGAAGGCTACGGGGCGTCACGAGAACGAATGTGAGGCTTCCACATAAAGACGGATAGTGATACAAGATGACAGACGTTCACAGTGTAGGCATATGATACGTGTAAATGTAACATTCATCTTGTACTATGTTTTTGTTTGTTTGTTTGTTTTAACTTTGCGCTTTTATTTTAGCTAAAGTTGCAGGAAACTTATATAACAGTAATACTTTACTAATAATTAGCTTGGAAGAAAGCATCCTGCTGGCAGTGAACAGGCTTTCATCCACGGCCGCCAGTACAGCCTGCCGCAAACCAACCCACTATGCTACATGCGGCCAAATCACACGGTTTAACTGCTATTCTGGACATATTATTTTCCACAAATGTCTGTCTGTTCTTGCCTATCCTTTGAAATTGCCCAACCTCGCCTGATCAATACTACGGTGTTAAGTTCCAATTCCACGGATTTGTTGTCCAGGTAAACAACATTAAAAAATTTCCTACTTTCAGCTTTTGCGATACAACAATCTACGTGCTGGCATCAACATAAGTTAGTATTCCTTAAGACGTACAGTCAAACAAACTAACCTGAGAACTAGATCCAATTGAGAGCATTAAAGTCAACTTTGATTAGTCTGTGACTCATATGGAAACTGTATATATAACGGCGACACATCCTTGAAATTTCACCCTCTTTTCAAGGTTGTGGAACATCATAAAGTCTTTCTTTCTATTATATTCTATTACAATTTCTTAATATTTTTCTCACTGCCTGCTTAATTTTACGCTGTTATATTATTGACCTTAAGAAATTCTAAGTTTTTTAAGCACCAACCAATCGAATCTAGCGGTGGTGGCATGGTGCAGAGACGGACAAAACATGGATTAGCTAGATAACCATAATCAATACATCTTACAACACTCATACATGTCTGATAGCACTTTTTCAAATTTAATACCCCGCTCCAAAAAATCCAATAGCACTTGAAACATTTTTATTTATTACAAGTCACAAAATTTCAGCACTTAATTACATGCCGAACAAATGTTTTGCCCAATCAAAGAGGCTGCAGGCTCACTATTGACTACTACTTAGCCTGTGAATCTCCTGGCTAACTTTAGTATATATTTCTATAAACATATTTGTGTATATCTAAGGGCTTTTAAACTCCAAGGTTAACGAAAAGTAAATTAATTGAAGAAAAACATATTAAACATTTTGCATCAATCACTTGATCATTATTTAACATGGTAACCACAAACTGCAGTAAAATGCTGACTAATATATTAATACAAGTCGCACATGGTTACATAACACATGTTTCAGATAATTTATTACGTTAATGACACCGTTAGGAAAGTGAACTGACGACAAACTCAAACTTTTTCTAGTTGACAGTTGTTCTAGTTATAACATAGTAACTCCGATATTAAAACATTTTCAATAAATTACGTTTTATTTTTAATCGATGAGTTGATACCTTTTATAACTTAAAATATTTGTAAGGGTAAATTTTCTTCAGTCGTTTTTCTAAGTCTTCGCTACCTCTGAAACATTTTATCACTTATTACCAGCTGCTTTATTTAGGCCTATCATTCTGTAGCGCTAATAGGAGCTTTAGATAAACTTCAGGTATGCACTAGAAATTCTTTTTGCAAGATTCTCATTAACTGACGTACCAGTAGGTACTAAACAAGCCGCTGTGGCAGGGAAAAGGAGAATTTGGTTTTTTTTTTTACATATAACACTACTAATGTAGCTACTTAAAACGCACTTTAAATATCTGAAACACATTCTTATTTAAGGAAATATAAAGCATAATTTCCCATCTTTTAGAAATTTCACACATTTGTCTTAATCACTGTCATTCCGTTTTAACTGCACTTGAATGCTCAACGCAAGAAAATATTATATGGTTACAATCTGTATGAGAGAAAAACATAAATCAATTACTAAATAGACAAGCAGAGAAGTTGGAATAGTTGGAACAACGATATTTTTGTCATATTTGATCTTATCAGAAAACAATGAAGACAATTTTCTTGGTCGCCATTTTATGTTTATTACTGATATCGCTGTTGCAGTTTCAGCATGTCGATGCCGCATTGAAACACCGCACACACTTTCGAAAAATAAAAACAAAAGTACGTCTTCGAATTCCTCCAAAACGTTGTCGACATCGATGGCGATACATCTGTAGAAAGTTCTGTTGGGGAAGGTGTATTCGAGTTTGCAAGTGGGAAAAACGATATCTGTGCAGCGAATAAAACTTACGTACATTCATGCTTACACTATAAATTTGAATTATTGTTAAATTTTTTTTGAAATTTGTTCAAATATACACTTAATAATAAGACAACCATCTTATCAACAACCAGTCCAAGATCACTATCAAGTAATATATAAATGATCACGTATTTACTATTCAGATGTGTATTTTTCGAAGCGTCTGTTTCGGTTGAATTCAAATGTTATTATGGAAGCTTCAAGAATCAAATAGGTTTTTTATCTGTTTCAGCAGGCAATCTTTAAGCAACGACTGACAACTGACTTGCAGATATAAGCAACTATTAATATTGCAGCCTCACTTTACTATAGTAAAGAACTTTCGTATATATCTCATGTATTTATATCTAAACTTTGAAGAATCCCTTTCCACAATCAAAAAGGTTAGACTTATGTTGTTGGCAATAAATATCGTTTACAAACTTTCGTATTTTTTCATATTGTCAAATCATTTTTGTCAAACTTGTTCAAATCCCTCTTGATTATCCCTAAATATGTCTTATAATGACTAATTCGTGAAATCAATCTCCGTGAAATTCTCTTTTTTTAACCTTGCGAAAATAAGTCAACTAACGGTATATTTTTTCCAAACATTTTACAACACACTACTTTAAACCCTTTCCCTCTTGATTTTCTTATATAGCATAATCACGTTAGCATGGGATAATTTTCAGACCATTCAAGAAGTTACAAAACGACAAAATTAACATACTACATAACACGGCGTGTTCTTGTCATTATGTCGTGAGTTAGCTAATAGGTCGACTTCAAATAATATGCTGTTTGGCATGACATAAAAAAGTCTCAATTGCGAATGCGTTGTAACTTATATCTTTGAAAGTCCATAGATAGTAATAAGTTTGGTTAAACTTATTACTATCTATTCGCATGGAGATATAACTCTCTATCTCTACCTCCATGCTATAGTGAAGACATCAAAACCAACTTTTTTACTCAAGAATCTGAGCTCACCAAAATACATTTTAGACGCTTCAGATTTTTAAAACAATTTACTCGTTGCTTTATCTGATCAGTGAAATTAGTAAAAAGTGACTCAGGTGCTCATGACACTCCCTTAGTGTAGCTAAGCATCTATCTATGTAGCTAAGCATCCATCTATGTAGCTTAGCATCCATCTTGTGTTAAACCTCAAAATACCACAGAAGAGTTTCATTTACAAGCTAGCCAAAATTGTTTTTTATGGTTAAAGTAATTACATTACCACGCTGTAAATGTATCAAAAATAATACGCATTTGATTGCCTAAACTGATAATAAAGACGATTGGTATAGCAAGCAACACCTACTTTGGGAAGAATGAAGAAGCTTCAAGTTTTTGTGGTAGTGTATCTATTGTTAATATGCTTGCAACTTAACGATGCTGCAGCTAAACGAAAACAGATAGTGGGAAGTCTTCGGCCAGGGTATTATCGTGGCCTTGGTAGATATCTGTCAAATTTACCACATCTTTGCACGCATCGATGGTTAAGGCACTGTGTAAGGTATTACTTTCGGAAGAGATGTTATAAAATTTGCAAGTGGAGAAAGAAACGCGTCTGTTCTGGTTGAAATTATAGCTAACACTGTGTTGACATGTCTTCAATACTTTGCATGTATCAGCTGCAATTTTTTTAAATAAAAAGCAACATGAAATAAAAGTGTTTTGTTCTATTTGTTTGTTCGTTTGTTTTTATTTTACAATCTGAATTACTTTTAATATTTATGCTTTAATGTTATTCTTCCTTCGCACACGTAGTTTTTTATTAAGTAACACCATGTCAAAAATGATAAAGAAGTACTTAACTGGTGGTAGAAAGTCGTACAATTTTAAAGGTGACTAAAACCTCTTGCTCAAAAATACCGGCATGTAACTCTAACTCTAACCATTTACTTAAAGTAAGTAGTTAAGTAGCTCAAAAGAAAGACGGGAAGAGATGCTCGAGAGACGAGTGTATAGGCCACGAACAATATTAAACAATTAGGGGCGCCATGAACAGAAGCTACGCCCTATCAAAACTCTCAGAAGCTACGCCCTATCAAAGCTCTCAGAAGCTACGCTCTTACAAAACTCTCAGAAGCTACGCCATCTCCAAACTCTCAGAAGCTACGCCCTCTCAAAACTCTCAGAAGCTACGCCATCTCAAAACTCTCAGAAGCTACGCCCTCTCAAAACTCTCAGAAGCTACGCCCTCTCAAAACTCTCAGAAGCTACGCCCTCTCAAAACTCTCAGAAACTACGCTCTCACAAAGCTTTTAGAAGCTACGCCCTCTCAAAACAGAATAACCGTCGTCTCAAGAAATAATTTGTTGCGTGGATAAGGTTTTTCAGAAAAATACACGCAAGTACAGTTATAAAAAACGAGAGATAGTAAAATGTATGTTCTGGGACAAACAACGACAACGGCACAACAACAACAAAAAAAGTCCCAGAAATTCGGAATTACCTAATCCCCGAAACCAATCCGAATCCCGAAATCCCCAATCCCGAAACCAATCCGAAACCGATAAATCTAACGCATGCGCACACGCTGATAGCAATATTGCTGACATCAACAAAATCTAGGGCATGCGCAGTTGAGTAGGGGGAAAGTCCCACTGTCCCAGAATCATTTTAGTTGAAACTCTTATACAATAAATATGGACGGCTACAACATAAAACAATTACATGCTATTGCAAAGGACCGTGGACTCAGGGGATACTCTAGGCTATCCAAGACCGACCTTATTGCTTTGCTGGAGCAACCGGCTGCTACTGTAGAAGCACCCGCTCTCCCAGAGGATGTACCACAGACGGTCGTGAAAAACAAGATTCGCGAATGGTACAACTGGCTAATGGACGCTGTTCCCGAGCCTATAAAGAAGGGTGTCAATAGCGTATATAATACGTTTAAAAGCAATGTGATGAACCTCTACAACAGGGTCACGGGTGCAACACTTCATGATGCTGTTCAGCAAGAAGCAAGGGAGGACCATGCCGAAGACGGGCAGCAACCGGATCAAGACTTCACACCTCAGGAGCATAAGCAAGCCCACGGCAGGACCTTCCGGAGCTTCCGCATCCCTGGTATGGACGGCACGGATATCGACGGGTATTTAGGGATGGTGCGATCACACGTGAAAACCTTGGTCGAGAACCAAGTAGAGGAGATGGGATCGGCGAAAGCGCAGTGGTCCCTCTGGATCCAGTGGAAAAAGCCGGTGGAGGGTGCCAGTGAGTTGTTCATCGAGGTCGATAAGGTATTCAATAGCAGCATGACACCTGTCTTCCAGGGTAGCGACGTGGAAAAGGTGCTAGACACGATGCTCACTCAGATCAAAACGCATGTGGAGAACCCGGCGCTGCCCAAGAGCGGTTTTAGCATCGGTCGAATTATGCATCTCGATGTAGACTTCCACAAGCTCAAGCTGACGCGGGGCTCCTCGTACATCGCAGCACCAAAGTGGTTAGCCACTAAAAAGGCCATCATTAATCCCGCGAACGAGGACGAGGAGTGCTTCAAATGGAGCATAATCGCCGCTCTACATCACGAGGATATCGGTGATCATCCAGAACGCGTGACCAAGCTAAGACCCTACGCGGAGCGCTACAACTGGCAGCGCATCGAGTTCCCCACGAGCGTTAAGGACATCACTAAGTTTGAGTTGAACAACCCCGACATTGCGGTGAACGTCTTGTACGTGACGGGGAAGACTATCAATATCCTGCGTCGATCGACATACAACGGACGCGAGAAACAGATTAATCTGCTACTCCTCACGGACGATAAAAAGACCCACTATACAGCAGTCAAAAGTCTATCACGACTGCTGGGCAGTGAGACCTCAAAGAATACGACAAAAATGCACTTTTGCATGAACTGCTTGCACGCTTTCCCCACAGTCGAGTCGCGCGACAAGCATTATGACTATTGCGTCGACAACGAGGCGATCAAAATATCCATGCCAAGCGAGAAGGAGAAGTGGCTATACTATAAGGATGGTCATCAACAATTCAAGGTACCCTTTGCCATCTATGCAGATTTCGAGAGCTTGCTCATCCCGTGTCAAGACGCGAGTGATACAAGGACGAAGAAGCTGAACGAGCACGTATATGTGGCTGGTGCACATATAGTACCTTTGCCTACGGGCCCGTGCCAGATCCCTTGTACAGATATCGCGGTAAGGACTGCGTGACCAAGTTCGTCGACCATCTGGAGGATGAGGTCAAACGTCTCTATGCAACCTATCCACAGCAGGACATGTTGCCACTAACGGAGGTGTTAAAGAGAGAGCATGACGAGGCTGAGAAATGTCATATCTGCATGAAGTCCTTCGATGATGACAAGAATTACAAAGTTCGGGATCACTGTCACTACACAGGGCTCTATAGAGGTGCCGCGCATAACAGCTGCAACCTCAAGTATAAGATACCAAGCCACGTGCCCGTGATCTTTCATAAGTTGAGTGGGTACGACGCCCACTTGTTCATCCGAGAGCTAGGCGAAAAGTATAATACGGAGGACATTGGATGCATCGCTGAAAACACGGAGAAGTACATCAGCTTCAACGTCAAAATCAATGTACCCCTTGGCGATGGTGAGACGTACAAGAAGACCGAAATCAGGTTCATCGATAGTTGTCGCTTCATGCCCTCAAGCCTGGAGAAATTGGCAAGTAACCTCATTGGTACAAACGCCGCAGGTATGAAATGTCAGCAGTGTGCGGGTACTGGTCTTGAATTTCAGAGCGTCGATGCTGAGTATGTAGCAAAATTTTGGTGCAAGCCTTGCGAGTCGAGTACCACGAAGAAGCTAAACATGGAGCAGGTGAGAGCAAGCGTACCTGCCATGGCCAAATTCATCGATGCGGATGATTTCTTCAGACTTATGCTTCGAAAAGGCGTCTACCCTTACGAGTATATGGATGGCTGGCGACGATTTAAGGAGACGGAGCTACCATCCAAGGAGGCCTTCTACAGCAATCTGAACATGAAGGGGATCAGCGACAACGACTATGAGCACGCTCAAAAAGTCTGGAATGTCATCCCCTCGCCGAGCTCCGGGACTACCATGGGCAACTACCACGATATGTATCTAACAACAGACGTCCTACTATTGGCAGACGTCTTCGAAACCTTTAGGGGAGTCTGCTTGGAGAACTACAAGGTCGATCCCGCCCATTTCTACAGCGCTCCCGGCCTCGCTTGGAAGGCGGCGCTGAAGTACACCGAGGTCAATCTAGAGTTACTCACTGACTTGGAGATGCTGTTGATGTTCGAAAGAGGCATTCGAGGCGGTATAACCCAAGCCGTTCACAGGTATGCCAAGGCCAACAACAAGTATATGGGAGACAAGTATAATCCCGAGGAAGAATGCTCCTACTTGCAGTATCTCGACGCCAACAATCTTTACGGCTGGGCCATGCGAAAGGATCTTCCCACTGATGGGTTCAAATGGCTGTCAAATGTGGAGGTCTTTACAGAGAAGAAGATCGATAAACTCGTGGCTGCTAACAAGCATGGCTACCTCTTGGAAGTTGATATAGACTACCCCGAAAGCCTACATGATAAGCACAATGAACTCCCCTTCCTACCGGAGCGCAAAGTGATTCACGGGGTAGAGAAGCTCATACCGAACCTTGAACATAAGCGGAAGTATGTTATACACATCGGGGCTCTCCACCAAGCCCTGAAACATGGGCTCCTACTCAAGAAAGTGCACCGAGTCATCCGGTTTAACCAAAATTCATTAGCTGCGCGACTATATCGATCACAACGCGCGGCTGAGAACTGCCGCCCAGAACGACTTTGAGAAGGACTTTTATAAGCTCATGAACTTGTCGGTCTTTGGGAAAACTATGGAGAATATCCGCAATCACCGTAATATTAAGCTAGTCACGAACGAAGCCGCGTATACAAAGTTCGTCATGAAGCCAAACTTCAGGGGCGGTAACTACTTCAGCGAGAACCTCATGTGTGTTGAAATGGGTAGGACGGGAATAAAGATGAATAAGCCCGTATATATTGGTCAGGCTATCTTGGATCAGTCAAAAACCGTCATGTACGAGTTCCACTATGACTACATGCAACCCAAATACGGTAGTAACTTGTGCTTGTGCTATATGGACACCGATTCCTTCGTCTACCACATAAAGACCGAGGATTTTTACCGCGACATTGCCGCTGATGTGGTGGAGCGCTTTCATACGAGCGCCTATAGTAAGAATGATGACAGACCTCTCCCCATCGGCAAGAATAAAAAGGTCGTAGGCCTCATGAAGGATGAGTTAGATGGGAAAGTCATGACTGAATTCATCACTCTGAGAGCGAAGGCATATGCTTACGAGAGTCTCTCGAAAGAGGGTGGAGATCGCAAGGCTAAGGGTGTGAAGAAGTGCATCACGGCTAAATCCATCACATTTGATGACTACCAGCGCTGTCTGGAGGAGGGTGTTAACATATACAAAACCTGGGTATGTATTGCCAACAAAGGCCATCAGATCTTTACACAGGAAGTGACCAAGCTGGCACTCAATCGAGCAGACGATAAGCGGATCGTTCAAGCGGATCAGATTATGACAATCGCGAGAGGTCATTATCGTTTGGAATTGTTGCATCAAAACAAAATGGAATTATGCCTATATATAGCCATACTCCTGCCCTATGCCTTGATTATACTCATCTTCTTCCGGTATCGACGTGTAATAAAAACGATGTCAGATCTCGCTGATATATTTGATGTAGTTGATACACCGGCGCCAGAGCAACGCGACAAACCCATCGACAAACGCCAAGCCTTGAAAGAGGCCATACGTCGTGGGCAGAAGCACTTACTGCCGAAAAAGTGTACCGAAGGGTTTATCGATAAAGCTTCACCCGAGATGATCGAAAAGATTCACACCGAGTTTCTTCAACGTGAACTCCAAGAGAAGGGCGAGAGGACGGCAAAAGCCCTATCGTCACAAGGCATCAGCATGTATGTCAAAGTCTTAGGGAGGGTAGTTCAGCTTGACAACGCCGAGGGTCTTTGCAAAGATATTGAAGAGGATCCTATCATTAAAGACTCCATGGCTGACTTGGGGTTACTAGTATACTCCGCTTTTGGTAAATTTCTATCGCCTCTTCTAGTAGCTGCACACAGTGTAAACCACTGTCAAATACCCGCGTCCAAAGTGGTTGAAGAGCAGGAGGATGAACAGCGAGATAAAGATGGGGAACAGTCTATCAAAGATACGATTGGATAATTATGAAGTATTTGAAATGGGGAATATCATAGCGGATTCATTAGGCAAAAGCAGAATAAAATCGCGATATACGGATTGGTGCGGTATATATGGCGATTCCTACTCGCGCGCTTTGGAAATCCTGACACCTGCAGCCGATCGATTTCCACCACAGGCGTGTAATTTAGTGAGGACCCTACATAAGAATGCGATTAGAGCGTCTGGCAGATGCGGTTTGAATGCCGGCGTGGATGGAAGTGATTTCTTCACTCGCGAGTTAAAGAAATGAGCGCAGAACATACGCAAGAAGTGACAGTCATAACGAAGCCGGCAAAGCACCCGGGGAGAGTCGCATGGGGCCACAAGTTGGCGGCACTGAAAAAGATGAAGAAAGATCTAAAGCAACAAGAGGAGAAAGATCTAAAGCAACAAGAGGGTATTGTAGAATCTCCAGTCGAAACCTCTTCTGAACCCCCTGTGCAGTCAGGCAGTGTATATATCTATAGCGCAGGCGGTGCAGCCGTTCTACTCACCTTTGTAGGAGTTGGGTTCTATATTTTCCGTAAACAGCCGGCTCGCCAGCCTGAGGAAATCCCTGAGCCACACGCGCCTCTGCCCACGCAAAAACAAAAGCAAGAGCGACAGCCCGATATCGACATTTTCAAGATGTCTTAGACCCTATAATATAAATGTCTACAAACGTATCGCCGCAGCAGAAAGAGATTATCGATATGCTCTATGAAACAGTCATGGACCTTGGGTTCACATTTGCCTACGCGATGGCCGGCAAAAAATTCCTTGGCATCACGCGCCCCTCCACCAAGATGGACTCGAGCGATGCCCTCAAAATGGTGGCTTACTTCTCGGTGGGAAGAGGTTCGCGGGAAATGGCTGTTTCAAAGGGATGGATACCTGCATCTATCGTACCTAAGCCAAAATAGATGAGGCATCGGTACTACCGGCGCCATGCATTACCCTGGAGGAGGATGGGGTTCTAAACCCACCCAGGGAGCATCAAAATAGACATGATGCCCTCGTCACATTAATGAAGATTATGTGTAGTCACCAACTATACATAAGCCTGGAATAAATGGTTCTTGATATAGTGAAAGACCCACATACGGCGATCTTCACAGGGCCCACCTCGTGTGGAAAAACCCAGCGAGTCTTGGACCTCCTGGAGCAAGAATACAGGCACCACTTCAACAACATTATCATTCTATGTCCTACAATACAGTGGAATAGGACCTACCTCGAGAGAGCTTCACTATGGAAAGATGACTACGTTTTCCTCGTGGACCCCAAAGGTCAACTCTTCGACTGGATCGAAAAACTGTCGGAGCTGCTTTCGGGTGAAGAGAGCTTGTTCATCGTTGATGACATGATCGCCGACGAGACCCTGGATAAAAAGCGACAACCCCTGCTCGAGCTAGCTATCAGTGGTCGGCACAAGAAACATAGCCTATGGTTATTAACGCAGAGTTATACAGCCCTGCCAAAGAACCTTCGTCGTCAAAAGAAACAACTCTTCCTCTGGTACCCCTCGGAAAGGAGTGATATGAAATTTATAGATGAAGAGACCAACATGATTAACGACTGGGAGACTATCAAGGCTGGGTTGAAAAGATCGAAACACGCTTGCTTGTATGTGAGGCTGGAGCATCCAAGGAGCTGGAGCATTTTGCAGTGAGCGACGCCGGTATCCAAGGTGTGGATAGATCTGTCCACACCCAGCCAAACACGCTATTACTGATCTCCAGGAGGTGGACACCCGAGTCCACCTACATCCAGACACGGTTTTGCTGAACGAACCAGGCCTGCGAGGGCACGCAAGAAAAGTCACTGCATTTGCCACCGCGGGGTCCTTCATTCTCATCGCGTTCTCGATATATAAATGTTATAGAATATCGCCCTCGTTTAGCCCCCCACCCCTAAATAAAGTATGACAGAGGATACAATTAAGCAGATTATGGAACGGATTAAAAAAATTGAAAACGAGCTAGCCGATGATAACATGTCTAACCCGGAAGACACTGAAACGGATGAACTACTAGGCAGCATACTGTGGGAATTGTGCCAAGTGCGTGACTGTGTAAAAAAGGTCGCGACATTAGCCACTGTGGGATCCATCATCATGGCAGCCCGCGTGATATATAGAGGACGGTGATATGTTTGGTATTAATGTAAACCTGTGGCTCACATTAACTACCATAAAGACTAGAAATTTACCACTCCTTGACCACTCCCTCAGAGGATTAGAAGCGGAAGAATCGTGAAAGAAAAAGATGGAAGCCTACGGACAGAGCCGACAACTTAGAAATCTTTACGATATTCGGGTTCCTGTGCTGCGATGCTGCATCAAGGCAGGATCTAGCGTTGGATATTGCTCTACTTGTCTGGAAAATTTTAGATTTAGAAATGGAAAGTACTACGAGGGGTTTGAATATCCAGATGATGACGAGCTTCTAGAGAGAGTAGCCTCAGGTGAAAAGCCGTGGGCAACAATTCCCTGTGAGGAAGAAGATGAGGGGCTCGAAGTTGATATTGAAGACCTTGGTCTGCATATCGTCTCGGCTAAGGTGAACAAGTGGGGCATGCTCTGTTACGAGATCATCAAGGATAGGGGCTTGAAGCTCTCGGATCTGGCGGACTTGGAGAAAATTGGCGACATACTCAATATTCAAGTCGAGGATAGAGCATTGGTTGACATCATCAACCTTGATAGCGAGCCCAATGTCATCAAGGGTATCGTCTATGGGTACCCGTTCTACACCTTGCATCCTTTGGACTATATAGTATGAATGTGACGAAGACATCATGGGGATTTTGACCTTCCTTTAACCCGGCATGGCATGCCGGGTTCTGACCACGTAGCTCAAGGCGTGTGTTCTCCACCAGCGCTCTACAGGAGTAACGCAGTTCCGGCTCCACAGGAGTAGTTTTGTAGCTCTCACAAGCCACAAAAACATTTACCACTCTTTTACATGCTCCGGAGGTACTTCAACACCCTCCGGTATTAGCATGAGCTCCTCCGCCACAAAACTCCGATCAGGCCCACCCGCCAGATAGTATAGCAACCTCGACCCTGTCACGATACGGTCCAGCCTATACGTTTTCTTGCTCCACCAAGCGTCGGTCGCGCGTCTTTTAGCATCACCATGCTCCTCTCCAGATTGCAGCAAGTACAAGTATAAGCCGTCATCGGGTAGGGGTTTCTTTTCAGGGTGCCGCTCACTTTTCGTAAGCGGGACTTCATCCAGCTTGATGGCTTTCGAAGGCTTCATGTCGATCATAGCCGTTTTGCTATTGTTCATGCTTTTCACGATAGTGTACAAGTGCTTGACCCATGTGGTACTAGTTTCGTCAGAGGCAAGCTCTTGCGCATCTTGGGGCTTGAACAATCTTGAGTTCGACCCCTTTACTTTCCAGCACTTTTGTCACGTCCGACTTGAACTCGGACCCGTTATCGCACTGGAAGGTCTTCGGATAACGGAGAGGTCCCGCTTTGTAAATGTCCTTGATCATGTCGGCAACTTCGCTGGCTTTCTTGGTTCTCAAGGGTCTGGCTACCTTATAGCGCGAAGCTACATCGATGCCCGTGAGTATGTATTTGTATGTACTGCCATAGAGTTTGTCATGCGGCATGTAGAGCAAGTCAAACTGATGTATCTCATTAGGCTTCGTGATGGTGAAATGAGGGTAGTCGATACGTTTAGGTCCTTTGATATGTCGGAGCCAGAGCAGTTGACGAGTTATCCAATGAGTCACCCTCTTCTTGGAGAGACCACTCTGCTCGGAGAGTAATTTGATAGCTTTCCGTCCAGTCCAGAGATGTTCCGGGGTATAGTAGATACCGCTAAGCTTTTCAGCCTCCTCCTTGGTAAATAATTTTGACATGTCTTTATATTATACATGTCAAAACCTTGTCTGGATGTACCTTACATATACCTGTAAGCCACGAAACCTAAAAGAGCCAGTGACCCCACGATGAAAGTCAGCTCACCGTCCTGTTGTTGTTTGGAAGGTACATAATAGTCCGAGAGCTTGGGAGCTTTCTCGATCGTTGCGATATAGTACTCTCGCATGCCTTCATCAAGTTCTTTCAAGCTCTCACCCGCTTGACGCTGCAGCTCACGCTGCTTGTTGTACCAATCCAATTTGGCCTGTCTGTCCCGGACCCATTGTGCCTGGGCAGTATTGAGCTTTTCGATCGCTTTATCATGCCTCTTACGTTCTGCTTCACCATGCCCCGAGAGCTTTGAAAACAAAACGTTGGTACCGCTGAATGCCAACGCGTTTATCGCGGCACCTGCAACAAGAACACCGATTGTCGCCATGCTTTATTCTAATATTCCACCCCATGGAATCGCCCATCCAAAATATTCAGCTGCGCGTCCTGCAGCAAGTACACGTAGCACTTGAAATCCCCGGTACTTCCGTCAGCTTTCTTGGTCATGTTGAGGGTTATACCGTCACTCAACCTCTGCAATGGTCTACCCGATCCATGCAGGGTATTATCCGGAGAGCTACGAAAATCGATGAAGAGCGCGTATCTCTCGGTCATGAACTGCCCGATCGTGACCTCACTGTCATGGCTACCGAACAATTCAAAGACTTGTTCAAGATGATTCTTCGGTAGCATGGCGTGGCTATACAGTTCGTTAGGCTCACCTTCAACAGTGATCGAGACTCTTTCGATCTTGGGGTTATAGAACGTCTCGTTTACATCCGAGTAAGCTTTGACTTTTCCAGGGTCTACGAATAGTAGTAGCACTCCCTTGAGGCTCTTTGCGGGTGTATCGATCTGGAGGTTATATGAGATATCAGACTTTTTCATGGTCACCACTTTGCTACGGAGTACCCGTTCATAGGGCAGCGCGAGTCTCGAATATCGTGACATCATAGCACTGCTAAGCCCCTTATGGTGCACCTTGTCAAACTCTAGAGCGATATTGGTAATCTTATACTGGGCATCCGCTGGCTTGGCTGCCGTGCTCCCTGATGCTGCTGTGCCTGCATCTTTGATAACATCACCATACCCTGCAAAATGCAGGACGAACTGTAGTCTGTCATGCAGTCCTCCCTGGTAAAAAGATAGGTCTCTTGTCAACTCAAACATCTTACCCAACGGGATGCAAAAGGTGTTCCCATACGCTGCCACAATCGCTTTTTCCTCATCTGTTCCAACGTGGTCCGTTGCTTTCACCTGGAGGGCTCTGATGGTACCGTCATTAGGGTTCATGCCTTCCAGAATGAGGTTGTTCTCTCTCTCAAACTTGGGGAGCCAGAGATCTCTGTAGGTAGCGAGCACATTATAATCGCTAATGTTCTGCACCTCATTGCCATTCAAAGTGATACGCAAATTCCGCACCAGGGCCTTGCCAATATTGCTCACGATGGTTCTCTTCGTATTCGTATCCTCAAGCTCAAGGTTGAAAAGGAGCCTGAGAGAGCCTGAGAAAATAATATCGTCCCGCCCCATGTTCGGTACATCCACGCACAAATCCTCGTTCTGGTTGATCGTACTGGGGACGTGACTTTAACACGCTGCTTCTTGCATTTCATGGCAAACAGCGTCTTGACTTCTGCATTGGGATCTAGCTTAGTTCTGTACATGTTACTCATGGTTTATTATTAGGGTCTTGCGGGTTGAATAAAATGGCTGATAATCCAGGATACGAAGACGATTTTACAGCGGAGGAGAATATTCCAGACGACGCAGGGCCGGAGAGTACTTTCAGTAGGCCTGAGGACCTACCCCATCAGCCCGATGAGCTAGCGCCTTCAATCCAGGGAGAACAACAGGGAGGTGCGCTTGGTGAAATCGCGAAAGATCAACTAGAAGTAGAAGTCAATGAATTTTACGAACATCTTAATATTAATTGGAACCTTGGACCTCTGGATAAAACCGAACAGGATATAAGTATAACCAGGGGTGACTTCAGACGTGAAGGGAAAAAACTTTTTTTCAGAGATATAAGGCTTACGAAGGATAATGGGGTCGGATTCCTGGCACTAAGTACACTAAAATCAAGTGGTTTGACGGCTGCAGATATTCGAGCCATGGGCTTTACCGAATATGTCTTTACGACCACGACGCCCAACTCTACACCTGGTAGGGATAGGGCTGCGGCCCGGAACCTCGCGCTGGAGGTTGATGTTATTGTGAGGAAAGACAAGGCCGATGTCATAAGTATGCAAGCCATAAAATCGATGGAGAACGTCCTTGATTAAACGGAGAGCCTGATCGAAGAGGCTCCCCTTGGTGGCACTGACGAAGGAGGTTTCACGGAGCGTGAAAGAAGAGGGCTCAACCTAGAGCTTCAAACGCTCCGGGGCAACCTTAGGCACCTCAAAAGCAAGATGATATTTTACGATAGCGAGATGGATAAAGCGGAAGCCAAGGTGAAGAGGCTCGATAGCAAGAAGGCCACACCTGGAGCAACCGAGGAACAGCTAGTCATCTGGAACGAAGACCTCGCGAAGGCCAGGGAAGAGCTGGAGGGGCTCCGTGATCAGAAGGAAGAAGCACGAAAAGCGCACGGTTTACTTTCCTCAGGCATCCAGAGCCAACTGAAAGGGATCAAGGAGACTCTGATGAAAATTGCCGGAGAAGACACGTCACTGCGGGAAAAGCTCGGGATCTTGTTCAAGGAACAAGGCTTGGCTATAGCGAGCATCGTCTCGGCTATCGGTCTACTGATTTCCACCATCGTGCTCGCTGTTACAGGTGGTGGAGGTGCTGCTGCTTCTGGAGGAAGTGCCGCTGGGGGTGGGAAAGGTTTTGTACGGAAACAGCTTGAAAGACTCGGCAAATTCTTGAAGTATCTAGCAGGTAAGGCAGGTGCAGCACTACCCGGGATCATAGGCAGCGTGGTCTCCTTCTTCTTCCGAGTAGCAGCGAAGGTTGTTGAATACGTAGCCAAGCACTTGTACATGGCCATTGCGGCTGCTGTCACTTTCGTTGTGGCATACGTTAAGAAGGGTAGCAGTGCGGATCGCAGTTCCAAAAAATCATAAGACACCTAGTATGTTGGGTGTGGACTCTGGAGTCCACACCCAACCAATCAAATTTAGACCTATTTTTTCAGCCAAATATAGGCAAGAATGAGGCCTACCCCTGTTTTAACCAAGGCGGCTTTGTTATCCTCGTGCGGATTTTTCCCTCTTCCAAGGGCATGCGGCTGCCGCATGCCTATCTCATGCTGATTTTTCCCGCCTCCTTGCATACCTGATCGGGGGGCCGGCCGCCAGCCCCATGATATTTCTTGCCTTGGGGGTTCCCTCTGTTCAGGTTTATCTACCGCATGTTTGACGACCTGCTCGAGATGCCCAGAACCCGGCATGCCATGCCGGGTAGGCTTGAGGGGTGTGGCAGCCGCATGCTCCTGCGGTGCCGCCATGCGATTAATATCAAGGTTAACACCGATGGAGAAGTTCTCTTTGCTGATGAGGATTTTGTTCGTGAAATTCATGATATTCCTGATATGGAGGCTGATATCACTAGGAATCATGTATACTCCATGCGCCACCGTGAAATCGACCTTGCTACGTGCATACTTGAGCACATTTTGGAATCGCTTTATTTCCTCACCCCTGTTACTAAGCCGGAGGATCAGCGCTTCAAGGGTCGTCAAGTACAAGCGTTGGGCATCGATCGAACTACCCTGGTCGCCAATGATGCTTGACCTCGCGTTAGCCTGACTCTGAAGTATGAGATAAGCGTAAAATCTTACGCTTTGGGATAACCGTTCAATACCTATACGTGTGAGACCTTGTGAAGTTTCGAGAATCCATCGACTCCACGAGTCTTCATCGAAATAGCTGGGACCCGAGTCGGGGTAGTCCTCGCGAATAGCTTCCCAACTGCTGAAGAGGGTCTCGTTCCTCCACTCGCTCTCGCTCTCGCTTACCCCAAATTCACGTGCAAGATGCTGGAATTTGACAATGACAATGCTCTGAACCGAGAGTTGCTCACCCTTGAGTCTTTCCAAATATCGCCCATGATTAGGTGCATACTTTGCCTTTGGATTATACGAATAAATGTTCATCTTTTCTTATTAGAACAAAGATAAGACAACTGTATGTTACGGGTATAGAGAAGCCTACGATATTTGAGGACTACATAGGGCAGGATACAAGGATCGCTCTAAATTCGATCAGTATTCGACCTACGTGGTCGAACATCTTCATAAGGAGCGAGATCAGCATCTATAAGACGGGCGGCAGTCTGAGGGTGGGACCGTTGGAAGTCCTCATCCCCATTGAGCCGGGTTTATATCGAATCGAGGATCTCGTGGCTATTATCAACAACCAAGCAGGGGGCAGGATAAAGCTATTCGTACTCACGAACGGACGCTGTAGGATTAGAGTTAACAAGGGGTACGTTGTGATAATAGGTCAACCACTGCAGGACCTTATGGGGTGGGCCTTTGATAATAAGGTGGAGTTTACAGCGGGCGATCATGACAGCTTCTATAAAACTGACGTCTACCAGCGACTCCGACTCGTTTTCCCCCAGTTGGATGAAGGCGACTGCCTGCTAGATGGGAACAAATCTAAGATTCTCGCCTTGCTACCCACTAAGGAGATTGACGCTTGGGGGGACATGATAACCTGGAGTTTTGATAACCCCGTGCACCTTCCTTTGACAGATTCCACAGATCGTTTGGAGTTCATGCTGACAGACGAGCATCATCATGAAAAAAATGTAGCCTTCGTGGGGCTAACGATGCACTTGCTTATAGAATAAATATGAGTGAAATCGCAAAGCTTTATCCGAGCTTATCACCGAGTGCACCTGATGAGCTTGATGAAAGCCAGGTGTACAGACTGCACAAAATCGAGGAGGTAGAGCAGTACCTCCGCAATGAATCAAAAGAGCGGGATAGGCTCGCTAAAATGTTCAAAATGCATGGTACGTGGGTGAGATTCACTGACCATGGATTACTAGCCATAAGTGTTATCACTTCGGGTGTTGGTATTGGTAGTATGTTATCTGGAATAGGGGTACCGCTCGCCGTAGCCATGGGTGGTATCACGATCGCCGTAGGACTAGGGCAAGCAGGTCTGCGGAATGCGGGCAAGAAGCTAGATGTCAAGTCAAAGAAACACGAGAGCATCAGGCTATTGGCAGAGACCAAATTGAATAGTGTTGTCGATCTAATCAGCAAAGCTGTGGAGAATGGGGTGATCAGCGACTATGAGTTCAGCTTGATTATGCAGGAGAAGCAGAAGTATATGCTGCTGAAGGAACAAGTCCGTCAAAGAACGAAACAAGCCGTGAATGCCATCAATGATCGGGAGCGACAGCAGCTTGTCGCGAAGGGGCGTGAGGAGGCGAAGGAGGAGCTTATGAAAAAACTTCATGTAAGCGGTATTTAGATAAGCCACCTGAATATTCTTAGTCTAATATGTTGTTCAACATACTAGACGAGTACTTCCCCGGTATCTGGATAGCTCTCGCGCATACTGCTCTAGGTTCTTCTCCCAGGCTATGGTAACGCATGGTTCGCAGTAGGGGCCATCGGTTTGAGTTGAAGCGTCCTTATACTTAACCTTTCGGATCGCTTCAATAAGGGCGGCCTTGTTCATGGCTGAAATATTACGGATCTTTAGCGCTTTGGCTTCCCTTCTTAATTCGGTAACGAACATGTTTTTTATATGGCTGAAGAACAACTATATAAAGCATTTTTTTTTTTAAGCTATTCCAAAATAGGAGTCCTTGTTGTCACTCTCGTCATCCGAATCGCAAAGGTAGCGGGTAGTATGTAATGTTAGGGTTTGATACTTGCATTCATCCAGATAGATCTGCATATGATAGTTTGAGCCTTGTTTGTAGATGCCGGATAGTTTTAGAATGGTTTGGCACTCGCAGCTTTCCCCTAACGGGACTTCTCCGGAATGAAAGTCCGTCTTAACTTTGCCATCCCGTTCCTTCACCTTAGCCGTGATGTACTTGCCTCTTTTCACGGGCGGGGTAGCAAAGGTTTGTAATTTCAAAGCTTGTACCGTGGTCATGATACTATTAAATTTCTCCAGCCATTCGAGGTGATTATAGATGTCGAATGACATGGTGAGCGCTGATGTTTCGTTATAGCGGGAGGCACCGTTTGAATAGAGCTTCTTGGGTGTTGTGATTGTTAAAGGCCGGATCTTACCACCATTTTTATAGCCAATTACGGTGCGCTCATCTTTACCTCTGTTGGTCGGAACGGGATCGCTTAGCACGATATTTTCAGTATTGACATCTTTGATATTTAATGGAGCCGCCTTGGCATAAAAGTCTCGCGTGTTAACATTCTCTGTACCGAATTTAAACATCCCTTTATTTTGATAATATCGGGGTCCAACTAGAGTTTGGAACTCACCCCCTACTCAACTGCGCAGTGTGCGCATGCGTTAGATTTATCGGTTTCGGATTGGTTTCGGGATTGGGGATTTCGGGATTCGGATTGGTTTCGGGGATTAGGTAATTCCGAATTTCTGGGACTTTTTTTGTTGTTGTTGTGCCGTTGTCGTTGTTTGTCCCAGAACATACATTTTACTATCTCTAAACGAGGGTTTTCTTTGTTTAAAAAATGAAATATCATTTACGAATACGAATATGAAGTCCCGTTGAGTATTCTGGAGTAAAGAAACCGCACTTCTAGACAGTGTATTTACGTCAAAATATATTAACGTCTTTTTTTAAATTACATGGGAACGCACCTAAAGCACGGGGTGTAGTCGTGCAGAAGCCTGTACATAGTCGTGATTGGACACTAAGAAACGCTATGTGGAATGGAAAAAGAAAGAAGTTGAACAAGTGCTTTTGAAGCTCTCAGAAAACGTAAATGCCTGGCACTACATATGTACAAAACTTTGATTCTTGAGCAATATGATAGATTTAATAATGGCGACTTTCAGAAGTGTCGAGGTTGTGCTGTTTGAAATAGTAAGGTCAATTTGAGAAGCCTGACGTTGGATGATTTTTATACCACGGTAATCATAGTAATTTTCTTAGAATTAATATCAACTGACTTATTGATTATTAGTGCAAAATCCCAGCTCTTATATTGCCGGTGTGGGCTAAAAAGAATTTTTCTGCCTCATAACAATCCATAGAACTGTGATCCTCCCATCTGCTGAGAAATAAAGGTGAATTTTTATGTAATCGAAAGATAAAACTTTTAGAATCCAATTTTTCAGTTGACTTTTCTTTATCTAAAATATGGTACATAACTACATAAAAATCGATGTGTTAAAAATTTTGCTACAAATAAAAAAGATAGGCTAAAAAAATAAATCTATAATCAATAAAATCTGCTATACATTGTTATAAATTCCTAAAAATTCTGATTATATTATCTTTTTATACAATGTGAAAATAACAACTACAGTCTTACACAGCTTCCTTGTATGTTTTGTAATGCTGTAGAAAATGACCAAATTTTGTTTTTTATTCCAATAAGAAAAAATGTCTTAAAAAGGAAGTAACAGGCATTTTTGGTTAAACTTTCTTTACTTGAAAATATAATACGAAACGAAGAATTTGTAACAAATTCATTTATATATAATTTATCTTGGAGAAAAAAACATAGTCGGTAAAAATTGCTTACGTCAGTATATTTTGTTCAGATGGCTAATGTTTTTACCGATTAAAAAAACTGTTACAGACTTTTTTAACGCCGTCTTTTTTTCGCGAATAACAAAATTACACCGCTTTTTTATATATTTTGTATTTCGATGAAAAAATGCCAAATTTTGTCTCGATGACTAAAGTTTTTTAGGTTTCAAAATTTTTTGCGTCATTTTTATTGACTTATTTTTGGCGACTTTATCAATTTTGATCCCCTTTCTTATTCCATTAAGAAAAAATGTCTTAAAAAAGAAGTAACGGGCATTTTCGGTTAAACTTTTTTATTTGAAATTATAATATGAAACGAGAGATTTGTAACAAATTCCTTTGTATATATTTTATGTTGGAGAGAAAAAAACACATGATTTTTCATTTTATCCAAGATTTTATAAACTCGCCAAGTATTTTCGATAAATAGTCGTTAAAAAGTGCTTACGTCAGTATATTTTGTGCATGTCTTTACTGATTTGAAGTTTTTACCGACTTTTTTACGCCGTTTTTTTTTACGAATACCGTAATGATCCGATTAAGCGCCAAGCATTTTTTAAGCGCTCCCCTCGAATAAGCGCCCAGGTAATTTCTTTTATTCAAGTTCAATAAATTTTTAAGTGCCCCCCCTCGATTAAGCGCCCATGCAAAAAATTCAAAAATTTAATAAGCGCCCAGGGCGGATTATTACGGTAACAAAATTTAGCGAGCAAATTCGCCTGCTAAAATTCTCGTTAATTTTTTTTTACTACTGAAATTTTTTTGAATTTTTCGTTAGTTTAGAAAACGCAATTTTAAAAATTTGTCCATACCCAAAACAATTTTTCGCGAAATTAAAAGAAGTTTGCGGACATTGATACACGCGAAATTAATTGGGTTTACGGTGTATTCTCGAAATATGTTGAAATATGTTGAAGTCACACAAATGTAGTTCTAAAAAAAGATGAACTTGGGTGGTCGCATTAGAAATAGATGATTCCAATCCGTGACTAGAATTTCTGGTTTTCTGTACTTCGAAAAACTGTAAAGAATGTAGAAATTTCAAAGCAAATTATAAAAGCAAAACATTTGCTTATAATAAACAAAAAATTAAATGTTCACCGCATAAGAGCTACCCAATATATTCAGATAAATAAAAATAAGAATTATTTCAAGTAATTTTAGAAGTGTCTTTCATTTTTCTTGCCTCCTGATTTTGGAATCCAGTTGACGGTTTAAAATCTCAAAATATTTCTTGAAACAACTACTAAATATTATGTTCGTTTGAATAAAATTTTGAATATCGAATTAATTAGGTAATTCCCAGCACATATTCTCACAGATCGAAATGAAACAGTTCGTAAGTCTAATTTTTCAAAGAACTAAGAAAGTATTTTACTGGCTAAATTGACAAAGGAAGTCGTTCCAACAGCCAATCAGCGGAGAATGGAGATACAAAATACGACCTCGGGTGGTCAGGATGGCTTCAAAGCATGATGTTTATTGCCTTGTGTTTACATCAACATAGTTGATTCTTTGATCAAGCGGAACTATTTTCCATGCTTTGAGTGATCACCTTCAATTATTTTCTTTATCATATTTCTTTCATCAGGATCTGCAGCCTGAATATCTTCACCGTAACCATGAAATTGTAGAAATTCACTTGATGGACGAAAGGAAGGTTGGATGTGCCTACTCATTGCATCTTAAAAAACAATAAACCTTAAAAGTTTTAACAGTCCAACTTTCTCTAAAACTAGTATAGTCAAGTCAATACACTAGGAAAGTTAAGTCAATTTAACACCTCCAGCATCTAAGGCACGGAAAGCCAAAAAAAAGTTTCCCAGTACATCCAACTTGAAGATGAAGTTGTTCGCCTCAACTTGTCTGCTAGTTTGCTTTCTACAACTGCATTAACTGTTAAAAATCGAAATTGAAGAAATAATTTCTCTATTCACATAATTCCGAGTTAATGGCAATGCATCAAACAGACATACTAACCTTGTCACCTATATGTATATAAACTCTCATTGATAAACTTTAACAAAAAATTACGTACCGGCTGGTTCTGCAGCTTTCGCGAGGCTGTCTCCAGACACATATCTTGCATCTTCTTTTAAAACATCTTTAATAGAACGACCTCCACCCAAAGAACCTCCACCACGTGGGTATGAGTCTGTTTTGGAAACTTTTAAAGCTTTTTTTTCAATACTTTTTCTAACTTTTGGAAGAGAGTTTGTCTTATTGCTCGGTTTTGAAGTTCTTCCTGAAAAAATATAAAAAAATATTAAAGCTTAACGTGCTAATTTCGTACGAAAGAGCTTGAAAAATTGTCTGACAATTTTTTTATATTTTTTTGATTTATCTTGCTTGGTTCTTAAGATTTTGGACTTAGAAGTATCACTAATTATGCAAAATTATGAGTTATCACTAATTATGCAAAATTATGAGTTATCACTAATTATGCAAAATTATGAGTTAGCTCTGCATGAGGTTTTAAATTTAACGGTTTTACAACGGTATCGATTAAAAACATTTTTTGGACATTTAATTTTGGCGTTTTGAACATTTTACATACATTTCAATATTTAGTTACTATAATTATGCTTAAAAACAACATTTACATGTTTTAGAGCCAGTTGATGACGTCATAATTTCGCATGATTAGCGACATATATCTCGAGAACTAATAAAGATTTTTCTAGATAAGTTTCAGAGATCTTTCATATGAGCTCAACTTATTTTATGTGGGAAGCAAGCTTTAAGAGGAATTTAGGAAGGTGTATCTTCTTAAACTTACGTAGTTCTGCAGGTACGAGAGAAGCAGTGAGATTGTTGTCATTATCAAATGCATCGTTTGAATGTCCATCGTCATTATTTTCTAAAACAGAATAATTTTTCTCAAAAAAAATGTGAAATAAAAACTGAATGATTCTCGCCCCTTTTGTTATTACCACCAAATTGTAAGTCTTATTTAGGCATGGAATATACTTCAGATATTTGAGAGATTTCACACATTTTGATATACTATGTTTTGTTATGGCTTCTTTGCGCGTTTTCAGTGTTTGTGTATTCCACCCACCTAAAGGCTTGTCAAATATAAAAATGAGAGCTTAAAACTACTTCCCCCGCGATTTTTTTTTTTTTTTGATTTCTGATAAGCATTAATTTAAATATTTCATGGGGCCGACGGATTGATTTTAAAAGTGGAGGGGCCAACATAGATACTAAGGAAGCCCACCATAGTTGGTGCCTCCAGATCACCTAAAACATTGTTCAAATTATGAAGTTTTACTGTGTTAAAATGGAGAAAATAGTTTTTTTAAAGCTACCTAAACTACATCTAAAAAACATAAGGGTTCCATGGGACACAGCCCCACCATCCAACCCTTTGTGTTCGTCGGATCTGTTTAATGTCTAAAATCGGCCAAGAACTTTGGATGAATAAAAACATGTCATTCTTACGGTGCGGTTGACTTGGTTTGATGTTTTGATAGCACGGCGCTTCTTCTGCTAAACTCGGATCTAAAAGAACAATGGTTTCGTTATTTACACTAAGTGAACCGTGCTTGCAAGTGTGATTTTACCGAACACAAACTAGTTGGTTCTTATTATCATTGAAGCAAGTCGAATCTGACGAGGAAACAACACATAACAAAGTCCTTATTGATGTCGCAAATTCGGGTCCTTCTATAAATTCACAGACCACTAGTCTTAATAATGGCCGTATTCTGTATCTTTAAAATGGTTTCTCCGCAGCTTTATTTCAAATTCCGTGCAAAGTAATTTTAATACTTCATGCTACCAGGCGGAAAAATGCACGAAATACCTACGCAGGAAATATGTACGACGGGCGAGAATCTGAGGACCGACGAAACCGTGGATTCTTCGACGGACTGAGAACTACTCTTATATATTTCAATATTGTAAAATTAATTCGATAATGATTTTTGAAGATTCACGAACGTTATAAGCAATTAAAGCCTAATGTAAACTAAGTTTTACTTACTTTTCTCCGTAGATGTTTTTACATTTTGATAATATTGATTACCCTCCGTCGTAGGAGCAACTTTTTCGTCTTCATCTTCATTGTGCAATGGAACCTGATCGTACGTTGACTCTGGTGGTATGGCAGTGACAACATCGTAACCTTCAGCAGATGTGGAGGGTGATGCTCCTCCTAAAAAGAGTATGTAGTCAACGTTTGTCGGGATAACCTGGTACCTAAAGAGGCTGTGAATGTAATAAGGTAGTTAAATATATACCGTATTTTCCTTTATAAATGACGAGGGGCGTTTATTCGAAATTTAACATTTCAAAAAGGCGTTTTATCAAGAGGGCGTTTGTTAAAGAAAATAAAAAATTCAGCTGGGACATTTTTTTTGCAGACCACTAAACCCATATCTTCGTTAAATCGCAGTACATCGAAATGTTGTATCTCTGCAATGGATGGCAATGAAAACCACTTCCCAACATTAATAATTATTCTCATTCTTAAAGTAAAACACCCATATGCATCTCACAAAACTAATTACACTCACTTGGTTCGTCATAATCAGGAAACTGCCCTTTCAACAACTTTAATGCTTGTGAGAAACTCATCCTATCTTCAGGCTCACGTTTCCAACATTCCAACATTACATTGTATATCCATTCAGGACAATCTTCTGGTTGGGGTAAGAGAACTCCCTGAAGGATATGAAAATCTTAAAATTGTCACGTGATCATAAAGTGTTTTCTTTAACTCTTTCTATCTGATTCTAGTGCTTCAGGCTTATTCTTAGAATGACCAGATTAAAACTTTGCGTGTAGTGTGCGGCGTGTGGTTAAAGAATTGGATCGTCATCTAGGTGTCAGTTTTGGACTGAGTATCATAGGGATGGGAAGCCTAAAGAGGACACCGCGTTCAGATTTAGTACTATTTTACATCCATGTTTTGCTAAAAATTTAGAATCCTTAATTCTGAATAAAGCCTGCAAAGGTTTTCCAATATATTTAGATGTATTGCCACTCTTGTGCAAGTTAAAAAAGTCAACGTATGTTATTCAGAAAATTTTAAACCTTCTTTCAAAATTTCAGAAATCTCCAACGTTTAGAGTCTTCAGTCACTGGCATACCTGATCACAGAACCTTTAGGATTTTTTAAATCCCTGATAAACTGGAGATTTTAGGACTTTTCATGTCGATTATTAACAACAATAACTTTTTAGGATTTTTGGACCAGTACTTTAGAAACTTTCCTTCTTGAAATATTGTAAAAAAAAACAGAAAATGCACTAAAATCACTAAAAGAATTTACTATTTCATTGCACGTTATCTAAAGAAATTTTAAAAATTTGCCATAAATTCGAAAAACTGCAACCCTGTATCCAACAATAATATTATGGCGTACCTTCTTAATAAAATCAATAACTTCTTCATTTGAATATCCATAAAACGGTTGAAGTGCAAAGCTAAATATTTCCCATAATACAACACCAAATGAAAAAACGTCTGCGGCTACAGTGAATTTACCATATAAGATCGCCTCAGGTGGCATCCAGCGAATAGGCAACATTGCTTCACCACCAACCTGTGAAATATGCATGTATATGTTACGAGAAATATGATCAATTGGAAATTATATTATTATATTTATTGGGTATTATGTATAAGGGTTAGGGTTATTTTTATTACGCATAATAACCAGTTCATATGCATAACTACAAAATTCATTACTATCTTCGTAATATATGTACAGTGGAATCTCTCTATCTCGACTACTAAAGTCTCGGTCCCTTTGTGGTCCGCCTAAGGTATTTTCCTTTCTTTATCTCGAACTTTCTTTATCTCGAACAAATTTTTTGGTCCCTTGCGAGTTCGAGATAGAGAGATTCCACTGTACATCTAATTCTTTACCGGTGGCGATTTAAAAAAATAAATTTAGGTCTTTGTAGCTATGTTCTTTTTAAATTATTAGGCAATAATTTGAATAGGCAATACCAGTCCCTTAAACAACTATTTAATAGGCAAAAAGTCTGACCTCGTCAAAAGAAAAAGAGATTGTACAAAATAATTATACATATCAGGCATATAAAAGACGAAGGATCGAATAATCCTAAAAATTAGAATGACAATCCCTCTCGATTACGTTTACAAGGAGGTTATCAATTTTGGTAATATCAAAATATCAACTACTTTTAAAGTTGTGCCTAATAAAAACAAACGAATTACGTAAAATCTGTCAACGTCAGTCGCACTCCAGTGTGCTTCATAACAGTTGTCAAATCCAAAGACTTTCAAGACCTTAGATCTCTTAAAACCTTACAATGCAAGCTACAAAATAAAGATCTAAATCTTACTCTATAATAATCGGAGTGGTAAATATTTCTGGACATTCCAAAATCTGCTATCTTTACAAACATATCCGTCCCAACTAAACAATTTCTTGTTGCAAGATCTCGATGTAGAAATTTCTTCGAGGCTAAATATTCCATTCCAGCCGCCACGTGTTTGCATATTTTGATCAAATCGTTGTCGCTAAGATGTTCTAGAAATGAAGACGGTACTGTCGCTAAATAAATCTACAATGAGCTAAATGTGTTAAAATGTTGCTATTGCTTATTTTTCTGGCCTTTTCGTATCTGTCTCGACTTTTCTGGTCTGGAATTTTATTGCAAATTAGGAACAGACAAAAAGCATTAAATCTTTATTTTTTCAGGTGGTTTTCACAATGTTTATTTATTGTCCATATGAAATAATATCCGTAATATCACAACTCAACACAACACAACAATAACAACAAACAAATTGCATACCTTTTCCTTTCCACTTTCTCAAGTACTCGTTTAAGTCACCGTTCTCCATGAATTCAAAAATCATGCAATATGGTTCCTCTTCTGTCGACACAGCAAGTAATCGCAATATGTTCCCATGTTGTAGCACAGACATCAATGCAACTTCTTTGTGAAACTCATCAAGTGCTTGTGGTGTGGAACCTTCTTTCAAACACTTGACTGCAACGTCTGTACTCTCCTCACCTTTGACAACACCATGCACACGTCCTGTAAACACACAAAGAACAAAACCCTTTTAAAAAATTATATAAAAACAAATACAATGGACTCGAATACTGTGTCGAACACTGTCTATCTCGAAAAAATCTATCTGGAAAACGTTGTATCTCGAATACTGTCTATACGGTCTATCTGGAATACCGTCTATCTCGAATACCATCTATTTCGAATACCGTCTATTTCGAATACCGTCTATTTCGAATACCGTCTATCTCGAATACCGTCTATCTTGAATACCGTCTATTTCGAATATAGTCCATCTCGAACACCGTCTTTCTCGAATACTGTCTATCTCGAATACTGTCTATCTTCAATACGGTCTATCTCGAATACTGTCTATTTCGAATACTGTCTATCTGGAATACCGTCTATCTTGAATACCGTTTATCTGGAATACCGTCTATTTCGAATACTGTCTATCTCGAATACCATCTATTTCGAATACCGTCTATCTCGAATACGGTCTATTTCGAATACTGTCTATCTCGAATACCGTCTATTTCGAATACTGTCTATCTCGAATACGGTCTATTTCGAATACCGTCTATTTCGAATACCGTCTATTTCGAATACCGTTTATCTCGAATACCATCTATTTCGAATACTGCCTATCTCGAATACTGTTTATCTCGAATACCATCTATCTCGAATACGGTCTATCTCGAATACTGTCTATCTCGAATACCGTCTATTTCGAATACCGTCTATTTCGAATACTGTCTATCTCGAATACCGTCTATTTCGAATACCGTCTCTTTCGAATACCGTCTATTTCGAATACTGCCTATCTCGAATACTGTTTATCTCGAATACCATCTATCTCGAATACGGTCTATCTCGAATACTGTCTATCTCGAATACCGTCTATTTCGAATGCTGTCTATCTCGAATACCATCTATTTCGAATACCATCTATCTCGAATACGGTCTATCTCGAATACTGTTTATCTCGAATACCATCTATCTCGAATACGGTCTATCTCGAATACCGTCTATTTCGAACACCGTCTATTTCGAATACCATCTATTTCGAATACTGTTTATCTCGAATACTGTTTATCTCGAATACCGTCTATTTCGAATACTGTCTATCTCGAATACGGTCTATTTCGAATACTGTCTATCTCGAATACGGTCTATTTCGAATACCGTCTATTTCGAATACCGTCTATTTCGAATACCGTCTATTTCGAATACGGTCTATCTCGAATACCGTCTATTTCGAACACCGTCAATTTCGAATACCATCTATTTCGAATACTGTTTATCTCGAATACTGTTTATCTCGAATACCGTCTATTTCGAATACTGTCTATCTCGAATACCGTCTATTTCGAATACTGTCTATCTCGAATACGGTCTATTTCGAATACCGTCTATTTCGAATACCGTCTATTTCGAATACCGTCTATTTCGAATACCGTCTATTTCGAATACGGTCTATTTCGAATACCGTCTATTTCGAATACCGTCTATTTCGAATACTCTTTATCTCGAATACCGTCTATTTCGAATACGGTCTATTTCGAATACCATCTATTTCGAATACTGTTTATCTCGAATACCGTCTATTTCGAATACGGTCTATTTCGAATACCGTCTATTTCGAATACCGTCTATTTCGAATACTGTTTATCTCGAATACCGTCTATTTCGAATACTGTCTATCTCGAATACCGTCTATCTCGAATACCGTCTATTTCGAATACCATCTATTTCGAATACCGTCTATTTCGAATACTGTCTATCTCGAATACTGTTTATCTCGAATACCATCTATTTCGAATACGGTCTATCTCGAATACCGTCTATTTCGAATACGGTCTATTTCGAATACCATCTATTTCGAATACCGTCTATTTCGAATACCGTCTATTTCGAATACGGTCTATTTCGAATACTGTCTATTTCGAATACCGCCTATCTCGAACACTGTCTATCTCGAATACTGTCTATCTCGAATACTGTCTATTTCGAATACTGTCTATCTCGAATACTGTCTATCTCGAATACTGTCTATTTCGAATACTGTCTATTTCGAAAACCGCCTATCTCGAACACCGTCTATCTTGAATACTGTCTATTTCGAATACTGTCTATCTCGAATACTGTCTATCTCGAATACTGTCTATTTCGAATACCATCTATTTCGAATACTGTCTATTTCGAATACGGTCTATTTCGAATACTGTCTATTTCGAATACCGCCTATCTCGAACACTGTTTATCTCGAATACTGTCTATTTCGAATACTGTCTATCTCGAATACTGTCTATTTCGAATACTGTCTATCTCGAATACTGTCTATCTCGAATACTGTCTATTTCGAATACTGTCTATTTCGAAAACCGCCTATCTCGAACACCGTCTATCTTGAATACTGTCTATTTCGAATACTGTCTATCTCGAATACTGTCTATCTCGAATACTGTCTATTTCGAATACTGTCTATTTCGAAAACCGCCTATCTCGAACACCGTCTATCTTGAATACTGTCTATTTCGAATACTGTCTATCTGGAATACTGTCTATCTGGAATACTGTCTATCTGGAATACTGGCTATATAAATTAACGTCTACTCTATCTTCAACTCGAACCTTGGAATTTTAAACAAATTACCAGATCTCTTTTGAGTTCGAGATAGATAGAGTCCACTGTACTGAATTTACTTAAGTTCTATCCATTCCTTAAAGAATTCATTTGAATGCATTAACTTTGTCTTTCGGCTTCTAAAGGTGTGGTACCGTACTTAACAGTATTTTGACTAAAATGTAGCAAGATTATTACCTTGAAAAACTTTTCCAAATTGTCCTTCACCAAGATCTCGAATGTATTCGACACAATCCAGTGGATATTGTACTAACTCACCAGGTTTTGAGCTAGCTAACAGTTCCATTAGTGGATTGACGTATGAATCTTGCCGGATTCGATCACGAATTGAAGTCATAGAGGTAGCGCCTTCATGATCACCTTTGTACATTTGTTGTTTTTTTCGAAGATGACGTAACACAAGAATGATTACAACGATTGTGATCACAAGCACAACAGCTGCGGATACTGCAGCAATTACTGGTAATATCGAATTTTCAGCTGCAACTGGTCGACTTCTATCTAACGAAACAGTAAAAACATGGAACACTCGCTAAGTGTAGTCTGAATACATTTTATTAGCTGGTTAAAATGTTACCTTTAACGCTTGATCAAGCGCGTGGGGTGCTAATTTCAAATCGCCCCTCGGGACGGGGAGGGAACTTAGTCGAAAGAGCCGCATAATAAAATATTAGTAAGTGCACAAAAATTTAAAAAGAAAATCTCGTTTTTATTAGTTACGTCATGAATTAGTAGTTTTCCCTGGAGGACTGAATCGAGAAAGTCGGTTAATCGAGTAGAGCAAGAAGGGCAGTTAAATCAAGAGCGGCGGTTGATCGAGTGAAGTAGGTAACCGAGAGGGGCGGTAAAGTCTAGAGATGCGGTTAATCAAAAAAAGTAGTTAATCGAGTAGAGTAGTTAATCGAGGCGTTTAATCAAGAGAGAGGCGAAAAATGGAGATGGGCGGTTGATTGAGAGGAGGTGGTTAATCGAGCACTTACGATACTGTGCTAATGAGACCATCTTTACACATCGCGGAGAGATATCCGGTGTATAACATATGCAGGCTATAAGCTTACTAAAAAAGGTAGTTAACTAATTCATTAGTTGGAAACATTAACATTTCTTTGTATGTTAAGGTTGGCAATTTTATTTCACGATGTTAACACAATGCCGCTGAAGCTTTGGAGAAAAGTCATTTAACATTTCAAAGCGAAATTATTTCGATTCGCATATCGGGTAGCAAACGAACCTTATACACAACGTTTCGACGCGGTTAAAATTGGAGCAGAGTATAAATAAAACCTTTACTTTGTAGAGCTATTATCATCTTATTCGCATTATTTTCAGCTATTCTTTCATTTAAATTGTCATTCAAGGATATTGTTTTCTTTAACAGGGTAAGATTATGATAAATGTAGCAATACATGTAGATACAGAATACATATAACATCTCACCAAGATCTTTAAACAGGTAAGCACACGTTTTGTTGGATCTGCTGTCAATTTCATACGAATATTGAAAAGAACCACACCCTTCCAAAACGGCGAGATGTGCAAAGTCGATTCTTTTTTTAAGTGATATATACTGTATTGCTCCTAACAATTTGCTCAAATCGTCTTTGCATAGCTCCATTATATGTTCGCAATCTTCTCGACAAATTTGTTGTGGCGTGCCATCATAGTAGCATGCAGGAATCCCATAGGTGCACATCGCTGGGGAGAGGATATCAGTACATTCCTGCCTGCTAACAGCTCTATCTCGAAGGGCTTCAAAAAACTCTCCAAATATTTCATCTGTTTGTTCCATACCAATTTTAGAATCTATATATCGGTATATGTTGGTACTATTCTTTTCAGCATCTGATTGGAAACATACCGAGCCATTGTAGTATTTGCAAGTTCCATTTGTGATACCTGGGCTATATAAGTGAAAGGTGAGATAGCTTTTTAATAAATGAAACAGGAGGTAAAATAAAGAATCAGAAAGAATAAACACAGGCTATGGACTTTTTTTTGACCAATTACAGTAAAAAGAACAATATTTTGTACCATGTGGAATTAATTATTTTATCTACCTGGAAACGTCCACTAATTTCACAAACAATTTAAACATTTTGAACAGACAGCAACTTTTGCAAGCGCAAAAGAATTGTAGATGATGAACATTAATTTTTTTTTCGAACTGAGACATCACAAAAAAAAAACCTTGTTCGCAAAGTGCAGAAATTTTAACTTGCTTTCGTTGAGATACTGACTTTAATATGCCATGCAACTTTGGAGCTAATAACTAAAACATCAAATAAACCACATCGTCAAAAAAAAGTTTTAACCCACCGAAATATAACAAACTAATCGTCAACGCGTGGAAAAACCCACAGGGTCGCCCGTCCTTTTTATATCGCATTTCGCGTTTCCGTAACAGACAGACAAACAGACAGGCGACGGCTATTATTATAGAGATACCTTTTAGACACGTTTAAACATGTTTCTGTCCAATTTCTTTTCTTTAAAAATTTCTCTGGAGCAACACAACAGTTATAAACATCTGTGCATTGTGTATCGGTGACGTTGTGATCTCCACACGGTGTCCAGATAACTCCTTGTTCATCAAAATCACACGTGTTTGCTAGAAAGTAAAAGTTAAAGAATCTTTGAATGTTTTTTAAATCTTAAATGCAAACCTGAACAATGTTTGATGGATGTTGAATGGGATTCGTAGTAACAAGAAACTTTACTTTAGATCAGTTGGATGTAGAAGTGTGGTTGTTGGTTGGTCAACTGGGAAAAAAAGTCAGGGCAAGACAGGAGCACGAGAAAGGAAAACTAAACTAAGAAGAAGAAGACCTTACACAAGAGAACAATCCTTGGATATGATCTAGCTAAAAGAGTTGAAAATGATATCTAATATATTTATTTCCCGTACTTATGTCTTTTAAAAGGGTAAAACTGAGTGCAGTATTTTTATATTTTGTTTAGATGTAGACTTCATAAAAGTTACAAGCAAAATCACACAACAAATGGAAGTCTACACTCACCTTGCAGAGAGTTTGCAACAAGGAATGCGAAGAAGGTGAACACCAAATATATTAAGTTCATTGTGATGTTTATATGCAGTTGCTTCTAGAAAGAAAATGATTGGATAATGTACATCCATCAAGAAAACATATTTTAACCCTACTGGCACGTCAATATCATTTAAAAACAATTGTCTTATAAGCATAATGAAAAGAAAAACAATTATGATATTAATTATATGACTAAAAACTATTGCAGTGAAGGCGCTTTGGTGATCAACGTGTTATTTATTCGTAACTGGTCAATTTCTTCTTAACACCAAATGTCAATAAAATAATAATCTAATCCCTCGGTATGGTATATATATATCGTCTTCTCATTTTTTTTTAGTGACAAATTCCAACAGAAGCAATGAGAAAATGCAATGAGGTTTTGGTGAACCATTTCTTTGACCAGACGATGAGGCGAACCTTATGAGTCCCGCCTAATGATATGGTGGAAATTATACCTTTCTATCTTAACATGGCGAAAATCGTGCTTGTAAAAAATTTGCTGAAGAAGGGCTGGGGACGAAAAAAAAGGAAAATTCAAGATTCTTTTTCGAGACTTTTTGTTTTGTAAGAGTTGGAGAAGGAAGTGAAAAACTAGTTTCTACATCATGAAAACAAAACACGAGTGAACGGAATGTTTGTTTTTTCGTTTGTTTTTTTACATGACGAAGGTTTTGCTTTTATGGAAGTGTAATAATAGCTGCGAAAGTTTGAACACATTGAAACATATACAGAAGATTGACAGGAAAGAAGAAAAATAAGCAATATGGAGTTTTGTGATATTTTTTTTGTCATGAAAACAAAGTAATTCTTGTGATAAACTTCGTACTTTGAAATGAATCCTCTTTTAATCACTTCATATCACTTTATGCAGCATATAAAAACACAATAATTATATCCAATAAATAACCATATATTAAATAATAAATTACCATACAAAAAAATAAACTTTCTCTCATTTCATGTAACCACAGCGCTGAAACACAAATTTGCAAACTTTAACGTTCTTACGTAAACATTACACGAAAATAAAAAACATTCCTCACATAACATTGGCTTGAGTAAACATGGCTCCTATTGCACGAAGAAACAATTTTTTAGTTGCTTTTAAAAATAGATTGAGTGGTACCACAACACTTTTAGTTTCAATTTCGGAGATCGGTAACATGTTTAACGACCAGCTCGATCCATCATCATTGCAGCACTTGGAAAGCTAATGCGCAGGTTTATTTGTACTGATGCTTCTTAAACAACCATTGGTCCATCTGGACCGATATGTTTAATGTTGTTTCAATCATTTTATTGACGAATTGATTGTTCAGGTACAATGTTTGCAAATAAGAGCAGTGACAAAATCAGATTAAGTTTAAGATGATGAAATTTTCAGAGCGTAAATAACTTATGTAATGTTGTTATAAAAATAGTAATTATGTTTCTTCGTACATGTTTCTCTTTATATACGCACCACAGTTGCTAAGTTTTGGGTTAACTTAAGAAACTGGTCATACTGAAGAATTGGAAAGTTAAGCAATCAAGTCTTGCCGTCTGTGTATTCTGACAAGCACGTACGAAACTGCTTTCTACTAAATATTAACATGAAGCGAAGAAATAGTATATACGCTGATATCTGCTACAATTTAAATATTACTTTAGCAAGTTCTTAGCAACTAGAAAAAATTACCTTTAGCAACTGAGGCTGATGTGAAAAGTTGAAATTACTTATTAAAAAAGTGCAATTTCTGATAGCACTAACAACAATAATTTACCATAATTCGCAAACATCAAGCTTCAAGCTTTTAAAATTGCCATGGTAAATCTGACTGGCATAAATGGGTACGAATCTCTTTTTCTTATAACCCGCTTCAACCACAGAGCAGCTTAATTTTTTGGTGAGCTATAAACTTCTAAAGAATGTATAATTAGTGCGGTTCAAAATTTAAGCCTATTGGATCAAATAGAGAAGCTTCTTATATTTTGAGTAGCCTAGTAATAATTGTCTTTTAAACCGATTTCTTTCGTAGAAATAAAAGATCCCATTGTATCTGGAACAGTGTTAAAATACATTCTCCTCAGAGGATAATAATAAGTCTTAGGCACAAATGATGCAACTTTACTGTTCAAATAAAAATACCAATTTAACAAAACAACATTCCAAATTTCGTTTAGTTTTAGATAATAAAAATCGTTCCGGTGTAAGACTATTATATCATTGCAAACCCTTGAATCAGCTATGTAGAAATAATATTGAACCTTTAGAAAAGCTTATTAAACCCGTCCTGATTCCCGCCATGTGGCAAATTTTAAGTTTGAAAACCGACTAGAATGCTTGAAAACGTATTTATAAGCAAATATTCATCAAGAGCTGAAACCTGTCTGTTATTGCTTCTGATTTTAATTAAAATTTCATACTTCTTTGAACCTTGGAGTACCCCCAAATTAATACTTTTAGAACAGAGCTGGTACATAATTCATGCAATATTCTGATAGACCATTTAAATAAAAAATTCCTGACAAGTGGATAAACAATTGAGAATGTTATGTCCCATATTGGTGTTTTATGTCCCATATTGGTGTTTTATATCAAGTGTGTATATTATGTCCCATATTGGTGTTTTATATCAAGTGTGTATATTTTAGTCAATTCTATAAATTTCATGGTCATGCATAAAGAGAAATAAAAAACTTTTTACATACAGAGATTCTTGTATTAATACATTATAATTTAAATATACAAATAAAATGTGATACATTTCACAAATTGTGGAAACGAAAAAACATTTGAATACAAATCTCACCATTTAAGGCTGTCAAATAGAAGTTTAGAATCTTTACTATCCACAAAATCACCATTTAGGTAAATTCACATCTTCTGAATGAAAAGGTATGTTTCTCTATGAATGGTGGCTAAGAAGTAAAAATGCGATAGTATATATGTCACAACCAAGCTAAATTATGTACGCGTCTATTCTTAACCTATCGTTGACAATTGGTAAGAACGATTGCTTTGAGTGAAAAATAAAAAAAATAACTAAAATAATGTTTTAAAAATATACAAATGAAAGAGGAGCTTCTTCTTCTTCTTCTGTGTGTGGTTTCATTCCAACATTTACAATATGATACAAAGAAAGGATGAAAAAAAATCTATGCTATGAAGATATTAAATAAAAAACAAGAATAATTTGTTTTTCACCTTCATGAAGTCGTTTTTACAGTTATAATTAAAAGCTTCAGCTAGCTAAGGCTCGACCTTAGTATGTAGAAATATTTCAAATTGACAGAGAATGGACTAATTGGTCAACATTAAGTATTGGTAACTCATTCAGGGTTGCTTTTATATCGAATATGAGATTTGATGAGAACTCTTTAACTTTTTAAGATGATGGTATTTTCCTAAATACAAGTTAGGAGATTTTTATGTTTTTACAAAGAAATTGAGGAGATTTTAAAGGTTAATGAGGAAGAAAAAGCTATTGTTGTATCCGTGTAGCAATTCTACGCATTTGAATAATAAAAACATGCGACAGGTTCTAAAAATTAAATTGAGGGAATTTGAACAGTTGTCAAAAATCTACATTTAAAGGAGATTTGAGGAGGTTCGAAACTTTTCAAAATTGAGTAGATATGAGGAGTTGGAGGAGAATTTTTAAAATTAAGGAGTTTTGATGAGGAGTAGCAGCCTTGTCATTCCGTTAAGACAGGAAGGATACACTTAAGGCAATGGCTTAAACTATGTAACAGAAGCTTTAAAAAAAACAAGGAACAATGTCAGATATTATTTTGAGTATTAGTTAATTTCTCCGAAGCGTCACAAAAAAGTGTCAACATCAAAGAGATCTGTCAGCCCTTCATTGCTATCCAACGAAAATAAATAATCTTCCGGTTTGAAATTTGGTTCTAACGGTATGAGCGGTGATATTGAGAAGTCCGATCTTGCATCATACACCAGTTCATCCTGCTCCACTTTGAATTTCGGAGTGTATGTGTTCACGGAGGACAATGTTGGGATACTATTTAAGCAGTGGAGATCTTGGGTTTCATCCTCAAAACACCCTGAACTTTGACTCAGATTGTCAAGAGAGGGAAGCTCTGTTGTGTTGTGTAGTGGTGACGATGTAGTTGTAGAACTGGTATCAGAAAAGTTGGAATCATCCTGCGTGCTGCTGGGGACATGATTTTCTTTATTACTTTCTGGACAAAGGTAAACATCGATTGGCCCATTGGAACTTTTCAACCATATTTGTATTGACTAAAAGTGTATCAAGAAAGAAAATTTAAAGTCAACAAATATTAGAGCATTTCACAGTCAATGCGTAATCCATAAACTTCGTTAGATTGTTTAAAAGGTTACCATAGTTATTTTTATTATAAACATAAAAAAGGCAACCTGAAATGGTTTTTAGGAAGAATAAGATATTTGAAAACAGTAGCTACCTCGGCTGGATCTGGAACCTCCAATTTCGTTTCAGGTGGTGCTTTTATAGCGATCACTGTTTTATCATTAAAATCTTGAATACCACGTATGTCTTGATATGTCACATAGGAATGCCTAGATGCAAAAAAATTGAAATAACTGATACGTTATTGAATTGATACTTGAAAGGGAAGAACTCTTGTTTGCAGAAGAAACTTTTGTGGCTTATGGAAAATCCGCACAGAAGTTTTTTCCCCCGAAAAAGTTTCAATTAGAAATGTTCTCAGAGAATTTCGCTGTTATCTCACAAAATCAAAACTAGTTGCAATCAGAAGTTTTCCCCCGCAAAAACTGATAAGTAGAAAAATTGTTGATAATCAGAATTAATTTTAAATACAGTGGTTATTGTGAAATCACATCTGATTGAAAATAATCGCACCTGTTTATATGCTTTGCTGCACTGCATTGCTTCATCTCCTGTTGACATTCTGCAATCAGTTCATCCAGTCGACTTTCAGACAGTTTCAAATCCTCAATATCATGATGAAGATTGACAAGATTTGTAGCCAGCAGAGTTTCGTCTCTACTCTCGTCAGGTTCTGACGCACGTTCAAGATGCTTGGCACCTCTAAATATTAGGTTGGATATAATAGTACTCGGTAAATAAAATAAAAAAATGGTGGTCACATATTATAAAAATGTAAATTCCAAGGTTTTTCCAGGAATATCAACCCTATTCAGTCTATTTTGACTGGGGGAATCCCCCCCTTAATAACTTTTGATAAACTAGTTGAAATTTACTGAAACTTGGTACACTTACAGTAGGTCACGAAAGAAACAAATGGCACCTATAAATTTTCCGTTACTGAAATAAAGTTGTGTTGAAAGTTTCAACTTCTAAGTAAAATCCTAACGAAAGTTATTATAATTTCCTGATTATAAGGATTATTATTAGGGGTACTTTCGAGTAATAGTCAATATCCACGGCTCTGAGAGGTATGGGCTCTAAAAATTTAACATGCAGTTGTCTTTATAGATAAATATTCAAACCCAGGAAGTATCATAACCATGCAGCCCAGCAAAAAAATAATTATTAAAAAAAACCCTGAAAGGAGTGGGGTGAAATCCGCCACAAACATCTGTATGGACACAGTTAACTTGTAAAATGCAGTACTTACACCCATTTTATGTTATTCTTAGAATTCTTTTCTATCACTCCGATTCCTTCCAAAACATTGGTTATATCATAAATTCGGCGCTTTTGTACATCTAACATTTCTGCAGCATTGTTCAAGTCCAGAATCCCATTCACAGAATTTCGAAGAAGTGACACAAATCTTTTTGTAAGAATGCCCAATGAAGTTTCATATCGTTTTTCACAAGCTGGCGATTTGAGTGCTACATGAAAATATAAAAAGTTAATTCATATGGTGATCAAACCCAACTATATAGCTACAAAATTCAGTAAAATATTACAATCGAAACACAAAAATTAATGGCATAGTTTAGACTCTGTAATCAAAGTTTGGAATTAGCAGTTTCACAATATGCTTCTGAAAATTCGAATTCGAAACCTAAAAAGCCATTTGACAAATGTAAGAAATGAAAGTCATACATGATTTTAGATTCTCTGTTTTCACTCCAGGCATACGTGTGGCAGGTGCTATTGGTTGTGGCATTGATCTGGCTCGTTGTTTTCTGATAATGTTTGTTGGACATACGTTTCTCACTGCTGATACTTTTGCAGGAGCTTTAAAGGTAGCGTATATAATCGGCTTTTGAGGTTGTTGCTGATGCAAAATTGACTTATGTTCTAAATCTAACTTCCGTTTCACCTAAAAATAAATAATAAAAATTAAGCAAAAATACCCTGACTTCACATTTATAATATTTTCTACATTATATAGGGCAACGAGTCCAGGGCTTCAAAAATTCAAAATCATGGTATATGTCTTTTTGTGTACCTCATAAGGTTTATTAGGTGCATGAGCGTGTATTTCGTATTTTTGTGCACCTTAAAACATTGTAGGCACATGCGTATGTCATTCCTGCACCTCACTGTTGACCTCAATATCAGTTGTATTAACTTTGTTTGTGATAAAACAAATATAGGAATTCTGATTAAAAAAACGCCACTATGTTAACGTCCTCATTAGTAAAACTCGCGCTATATTTAATTCTTGTCCCAACAGAAAATCTGTTGGGACAAGATGCAAGATGCAAAATCAAACAATGTTGTCAGGGCCACGGAAAAGAGGGAAGGGTCGTTGTTATGCACATTTTGATGGAAGTTTATATCTGGTTTATCAACAATGAGAAGACAAGAGAACATACAGGATTTGATTTAACCATTGAACTTTGAAAGATTCACTTCCATTTTGAAAGTAGCATGAAATTGACAGTGTCGATTTTCACGTGCCTGGTTTTTCATGCACATTGAGCAAAGGTTTGGTGCACGCTGAATCAAATAAACTAGCATGTATAACAATGATATGGCAAATATGTTATTATTGTTATTATTATTATTAACAATTTGTTTTACATTGACGTAAAAATATTCTAGCTTCTCGGGAAAAGTCGGTAATTAAAGTCAATGAAGAAGGCAATTAATTTAGTTAATTTGACTTCTTTGCTTTGCATACCATCATCCTGAAATAAAGGATGGTTAGACTATAGCTTGTATTTTTGAGATCGTATATATTGCAAGGAAGTGGTATGCCAGAAAATTAGGGAAAAAAAAACAACAAAAACAAACAGCAAAATGCTATAATTACTAAATAAATAAATTAATTAATTTTTTTAGATATTTAAATTGCAAAAATCACGAATTTTTAAAACATGTAATAATTTCGAAAAGTAGGAATAAGACTATTCCAAGACATGGTATTCGAGATTTCCACAATTTTTTGAATAGTTCCTATTCATAAGAACACACACACACACACCATAAAACAAGAGAAAAGAAAAAGAAAAAAAAAAGTCTGCCTGTCAAGTGAAACCTAATCCATTAATATACGGTTTGCAGAACCTACAAGGGCAACTTTCTGGATTCCATTTCTTAATTTTTGACTTAAACTCTTGTAATGTTTCAGATGTTTTTATATTTGATGGTATAATCTGCCACAATTTTGGCGCAAAATTTGAGATAGTTTCAGTGCCATAAGTAGACGCTTTTGCTGTGCGATAGCAAAGTTCTCTTTTAAGTAAGTTTTTTTACACTGTCCAATAACAAAACAATTCTTGTGTGCACAAACACCAAAATAAACCTGCTAACCCTAACACACCATTAACTTTCTGTTGTAGCAATACTGGCTCAAACCTACTCATAGTAGTTGTAAAAGTAAATTTCCCATGCAATACTGCAGAAAAATATCTGAAAAATAAATGGGATTTTAAACACAATATTAAAGATGGTGGACATGTCTTGTGCTGCAATACAAATACTTAGCTGCTGCGATAAAAATAATGGCCGGTCAACGGTCACTGACCGCCGAATTTTGATGATTGACCGGCAGGATCATGTTATGAGCGATCAGACTGACCGGTGATTGATTCCTTGCTTCGTAAAAAACATTATTTATCTACCATTAAGAATAGACAATAATCTAAATATCTCGCTTTACATTTATTTCCCCTTGATTCATACACATCTCTTTCGATTTTTCACCTTTTGTTTTAGTATAGCTAGCTAGCTATAATGCTGCTATTTTGACTACAAGGCTTCGTCGTTGGCCGTTTGTTTATTTATTTTTTTGATAGAGAGAAAAGTATTAACCTCATCCCCAGGGCTTGTTGCGATGGAACTAAAAATGCGTGATGCACTAATTTTGTAATGACAAAAAAAAGTTATGTGGTTAAGCGAAAGTTTAAATTTTATAAATAAAGTTATAATACAAGTGAAAAACAAGACAGATTATTGTTGTGACACCATTCTTCGTTATGATATTAGAATGTTTAAAATTACGCTAGCTAAAATGTAATACTGTAAGACTTTTAGGCGATACCATTTTGGTAAAATAATAAAAACAAGGTAGAATTTTAAATAAGAAGTTAAATATTGTCAACTAAACTATGGTCTTTAAAAAGATTGTGCACTTAAATTCAGATTTTCTTAGCATTGCTCTAACTTGCTTGCCTGCCACACAAGCCGGTTAGCAGTCAGTAGATGGCACCAAATGGGCTGACAACACTGCATTTAAAGTGCGCCAGAGTGGGGACTCGAACCTGAAACCTTATGATTACAAGTCGATTATCAAAATAACTTTTCTGTTTTATTTCATTATCTTAAGTGGGAGAAAAATAACTTGCTACATAAATTTAGAAACAACACAAGTATATTTGTATAACTTTTAAAACAGCACAAGAATAATTCTTGCTAACTTTTAAAAACAAGTTTTTGAGCATGCAACTATTTTTATCTTTTCCCTTTGACAGCTACTTATTTTAATAATTTAAAACAAGAGAAAAAATTTATCCAAACATTTAAAAATTTATCCAAACAATTGTTACAACCATACATTCTTGATAAAATTAATTTTATTTCGTTGACCGACCGACAGTAAGCTACTATTTACTTCGCCAATAGAACAACTAATTAAGTTAAAGTCGCCTCAGTGGAATAAAAATCAAATTTCGTGATTGAAACCGTTACGCAAGGAATCGCATATATTTTTTGACCGCCGAAAAATTCGATATGACCAGCCATTTTGGATCTACGACGGTCAGTATGACCGGCAGTGGTCAAATATTTATTTTAAGCACTGTGGCTGAAGAACATTCTGATTTTTGTGTCCAGCAAATTGCCAAATAAACGACTCCGTAAAATATGGTTAGAAATATAAAAAAGATACAACATATAAGCATCTCACTGATGACCGTTTGAATTGGAGTTCAATGTTCAAGCCTCATCAATGGGGAATAGGACAAATTTAAGTCAAAAAAGTTTGTTTGATAATATCAGCATTAATCTGCTAAAATGGGTATTTTCCCAAGTTTTTCCTGGCGAATTCTGAAAGACATGAAGAGAATTGGCTATTTACACTATTTATAATATTTAATTCACTTAATATATTCGATCTTTGCGGTCTGTTGTTTATATATTTCCACTGTGCATATATGCATGTGTGAATGTCTATTGTCTAGATGCAAAATTAAAACATTACATCATGTTGCAACATGATGTAATGTAATTTAATTTTCTAACACATCTTGTTTAAAATTAAAATTTTCATGTTGGGTTGCACAAACATTGTACCAAGCAACTTTTATAAATTCCTTTCTACGTTGGCAAAAGGTCGGAAAATAGGAAAGAGGATATATACTTCTATACTTATCAAATTTATCTCCGTTCCCATTGCTAAGGCCGCAATCGCAAATATGCCTGGTTCGGGTCACCCGCCCGCCCCAACTTCGAAACTAAAAAACCGATAATTTTAGGGGCGGAGGGGTGGAAATATTAAAATAAAATTTGCTTGGCCCCTTTGTGAGTAACATCAAATTGAATATTCTCTGATAACTATTCCCATTTCAACTTCTTTACTGTTTTTAGAATGACCAACTCAAGCCCGATCGCACCACCACAACCTACAAACAATTTGGAAGCGCTGTTAGCGGAGTTCGTTCCATCAATGACTTCTAGAATAAAAGCGCGCATGGACAACTTTGTTACTAGACCACTTGTATAATAAATCTTTTGATTGACTGATAATAATAAATAAAATTAAAACGAAACAATATATTTTTATTTGTTTTGTTCCCCGCTCCCGATGGTACCTGCAAAAGATCGTTTCTGCTTTCGTTTTTGCAATAATTTTTGAGAAAAAACCGATAGGTCATTGTACCGCCCGCCCCTAGATTTGAAGGTTCATGCGACCCGAACCAAACATATTTGCGATTGCGGCCCATTGCTAAACAGTTCGCGATGCATTCTTATTATTTTTTATAAGCCTGAATTATGTTGTGCATCGGTTTCAAAATTAAGGAAATATCGTTATTCAACAATGTACTGTGGCGGGATGTTTTGAAGAAGGCATATTTCTTTAGCCCTTTGAGATAAGTAGTGATTGTTTAGTGGTTAGTATATGACGTTGTCAATCATGAAAAGGAAAAGCAAAAGGTACATTTGCAACAGTGCAAATGCAGATATATATACTTGTTTGCTTTGGGGTTTTATTTATTCCCGCTTTACTCTTTACTCAATGTGAGTAAAACTTCATTCATCGTCTTACAAATCTTAACCTATGAACGCTATGTGACATCACAAATCAACAAAACATGAACGACCGTTAATGTAATTATCGTTTTTGGGGGAAGAAATTTGGACATAATTTTTTTTTCATTAGGTCTCCTTTAAAAGGAGAACAAACACTTAGCTAGGCCACAGTGTTGTTGGGCAGCTAGCATTTATAAGTCGATCCTACTTTTAACCAACATATATACATGTTCATCAATAATTTCTCTCTTAAATTTGTTGGCAAAATGTGGACAAGGTCAAGAACTATAGCTACACATTTTTTTGACTGAGAATATATTTATAAAGCTAGAATTACCTGTGGTTTTGGTTGCTTTCTTGTGTTGTTTTCTTGGAGAGATTCAGAGGATGCAGGAGTGGAAGATGTTATATTTCTATGAAAATGTGAGTCAGAAGGAGTAACTGGAGATAAAAATGTGGGTACTGAAACTTCTGTCTGGTTTGTAGTTGCAGGTCGCAGAATTCTTGTTTTTCTTGTTCCTGTATTACTCTCACTTTGTATGGATATACATTTAGTAGCCATATTCCTCAAATCTGCCCAACATTTAGCAATCAAGTTCTCTTACACACAATTATTTAAGTACTTATTTTATGATTTATTCAAGTTTATAAGCAGATCAGGGTCAACACAAAATCCAGCTCAATATTTCCTTGCCACAAACGTAACGCTCCCAGCTTTCCAGTCCTGTGTTGTGTCAAAGTTTCGCGGGGTTTTTGTTTTTCCACGGTTTGTTGTGAAAAATGAAGGAACAAAGAAAATTCCACCCCTTTGTTCAGGTCGCCTATAATTGGCAAATATTTCCCGCCAATGTAGTACAACTTCATTTCCAGGTTACATAAAGCATCAGCGCGGGAAATACCTAATCAAATATGCATCCAAAATTACCACCTCTTTAAAAATCATGCCGCATGAGACTAATTCGTATTACACACTTTTAAAAAGAACACTAAATTCTAACCTACTAGATTATTATTATTATTTCTTTATTGTTCTAAACAATAGACCCAGCCCCATTGTTTTTAATCTGAAATCACGGTGTGATATTCTCTTATCTCTATTCTGTACAGAGAGAAGTCCTCAGGGAAGTAAATACGAGAAAGTTCAACCTGAATTATTTTGTAGAACATAAGGAAGTACGTTGTTGTATTTTTGTTCACAAGGTGAAAGAAACGTCACCCAAATGACGAAAACCCTAATCTTCAGTTTTGTGTTTTTTTGAACGTTTTTATCGTTCCGCCCAAATCTGAATACAGAAATTGTGGGGTTGGTATTTGTTAGTAAGTGGTTCCGCTTTATGATCTTTAGACAGTTAATTTAAGAACTTAACGACGGCATAAGGAGCTATGTATCATATTCTAACGATTTTCTTACGCTAAAATAGCATAGTGGCAAAGTGAACACTGGGACTGCTCGAAACCGTTTGATGAAAATATGTTTTTCTGGTTAACAACTTCATGAGTCTTAGGATAGGACAATAACATTTGTCTCATTAATCCAAACTGCTTTTCCTACCAGGAGTTGGTCAAGGTGACAGGCCGACGCTCTTCTGACTCAAATACCCGGACACATTAAAACACAGAATGTCTTGTTCACGATTCGACATTCGGACAAGCCTCCATTTCTAGGTTTCGGAAGGAATAAAAAGAAAAAAGAGTCAGGAAAATTTATTTTAATTTTTCTGTTTACAAACTACAGTCGAATTAAATACAAAGAAAATTGTTGGGGAATAATATCACTCGAATTCGAGTTTTTACTTCGAGTTAAGTGTAATTTTAAACAAAGTTTAGAATTACACTCCCTTTTTTACAACTTCTCGCCTAATTGGCGAAGAAATGGAAAGTGTTATCAAGGGCTTATGTCCATTGCGTCGAGTATTGAGGTCGTTGACGGATCTCGTTGCACGGCCTCAAACATAGCGGATATATCGGAATTTGAACGGATTTGTGTGATGAAATCTGTTAACAACGGGTTTATATCTAAAAAAAAAGGAAAAAGAAATATTGAAAAAGTCTAATAACGTAAGTCGTCTTTGCAAGAGCCAGTTTGTTTCAATCAACCAAAGTTAAAAAAAATGGCTGACGAACTTCTGTAGGAATTGTTCAAACTTTTTAAAGAAAATATATTACACTACACTAGTAACCTGTAGAAATTTTCACGAGTGGTCGTCGTATATCTTTCTCGTATCACTATTTCATTTATCATCCTTACCCGCCTGTTAGCATAAAGTAATGAAATTTACTTGGACGGGGGTTATTACTATATTAGGTGCGAATACAATGGCGTTTTCGATTACAAAAACCCCGGTTTTAAATGAAAGTAATGTTGGTTATCACTACTGATTCCAGTTTAACTTTTTCATAAATATACGCTTTTCTTTTATAAGAATATGCTTTATAAAAATATCAGGTTTGGATATGACCGTTTAGAATTTTCATATTCTTATGAATAAAGCGTGTACTTGGAAATTACCGAAAAAAATGAGCGCCGGGTAAGCATATCATAAACCCTTAATGTCAACAACATCTCCTATACATCTTCTTAAGCGATATGCAAGTCTTAAAACACGATATATTCAAATGCAAGAAAAATCTTGCAAATGCATACCTCTTACAATGGCGTATATGATTTTTTTGTTTGATTTTTATGTGTGGAAAAATTTAAAATTTTAAGAAGCTTCACCTTCAGTCCATTCAAATTTGGGTTCATTCCGAGGTTTTTTCTATGATCTATTATAAATTCATCCCGTTGAACAAGTCCGTGGTTAAAAGTTACGGCATCCGAAAGTAATAGGAACATAAAAGACTTAAATTCGACCTGCCTGTCGTGAGAAGAGTTAAGAAGAGCATCCTTATACTTATACGGTTAATATGTTCCAAAATGGTAGCTGCATCGCTACGTTGTGTTGAAATTGTACGCGCGGATAATGTACGACGGGCGGAAATCTGAAATACGAAATACGACGACGGGTTCACTAGTACTCATATTATCAAGACTTACCAGCGTCTTGTATTTGTTGCAAAGATGATATCGCTCTCAACGCCGACCTCTTGAGCTCGTCTTGTTTCTCATATTCCTGTTTGACAGAGTTTGCTTTCACTTTCGCTTGAACGGTAGAACGAAGTGGTTCGATGATTCGATCAAGATCTAAAAATACGACAAACGAAATTCTACAAGCCACACACTTTTGTTCCCAACGTTTTTTACAAACTGCAGTTTTTAAAAGGACGCAATATAATTTTTGGAACTAATCATACGAAAATCACCTGATTGATCCTTTTTGGGACGTCACCAAAGACGATAATTTTTAAAGCGGGGTAAAACCGTTGGGCGTTAGTCTGTTGCACTGTACATTATAAACTTAAATGGGATTATATAAGACAATCAAATAGGATTTCTGAAGACGAGTGTGAGCAGGTAAATGTTTTATTCATAACAAGCACACGTAGTAATAAATAATTTGCATTCTACCTAAACGCTTTTTAGAAGAATATCAGGCCAAGATGTCAGGTTAAAAACAATAAAGAACAGCCTGGTTAGAATTTTGATATTCTTATCAAAAAAAGCGTGTAGCTTGTTTTCAAAAGCCACGGAGACATTTTTGGGTTCTTCAAAAAACGCCCACCCTCTGAAAAAGTTACGCCCTTATAGTAGCAGAAAGAAACTGTTTTAGATGAACATCACCAATTCGGTGTTTTGTATATATAAATATTGCGTTACAAAACATAAGAATAATGACATGCTTAATTCTTCAAAATTGAGATAAAAATACTAATTACTACAAAATGTATCTAGTGTAAGTCCGACTTAAGATTAAAGATGTGTTCACTTACGCTGTAAAACAGCATTTGGACATAAACTGGACAGCCTAACGAGCATCAAGTATGTCAACATCTGAAAAAAAAAACAATAATAAAAATTTAAAGTGAAAATATAGAATTAGTCATTCCAAATTACATGTTTTAGTCTGGTGTTACGGTATCATGAAATTTAATAAAGCGAAATGTGAAAGGCCTTTCGTTTAACACGTATAATTTTACAGTTTAAGTTTTAAAACAATAAAAAAAGTGGTACCGGAACTATAAATAAAGTTTTCCCAAAAATTTTGGGTAAAATGACCTATCGAAACAATAAGTGAAGTAGCAAGTCAAGATCCCCTTATTATATTAAAACATGTTATGGAGACAAAAAAACATGTTATGGAGACAAAAAAACATGTTATGAAGACAAAAAAACATGTGATGGAGACAAAAAAACATGTTATGGAGACAAAAAAACATGTTATGGAGACAAAAAAACATGTGATGGAGACAAAAAAACATGTTATGGAGACAAAAAAAACATGTTATGGAGACAAAAAAACATGTGATGGAGACAAAAAAACATGTTATGGAGAAAAAAAAACATGTTATGGAGACAAAAAAACATGTTATGGAGACAAAAAAACATGTGATGGAGACAAAAAAACATGTTATGGAGACAAAAAAACATGTTATGGAGACAAAAAAACATGTGATGGAGACAAAAAAACATGTTATGGAGACAAAAAAACATGTTATGGAGACAAAAAACATGTTATGGAGACAAAAAAACATGTGATGGAGACAAAAAAACATGTGATGGAGACAAAAAAAACATGTGATGGAGACAAAAAAACATGTTATGGAGACAAAAAAACATGTGATGGAGACAAAAAAACATGTGATGGAGACAAAAAAACATGTGATGGAGACAAAAAAACATGTGATGGAGACAAAAAAACATGTTATGGAGACAAAAAAAAACATGTGATGGAGACAAAAAAACATGTTATGGAGACAAAAAAACATGTTATGGAGACAAAAAACATGTTATGGAGACAAAAAAAACATGTGATGGAGACAAAAAAACATGTTATGGAGACAAAAAAACATGTTATGGAGACAAAAAAAACATGTTATGGAGACAAAAAAACATGTTATGGAGACAAAAAAACATGTTATGGAGACAAAAAAACATGTTATGGAGACAAAAAAACATGTTATGGAGACAAAAAAAACATGTGATGGAGACAAAAAAACATGTTATGGAGACAAAAAAACATGTTATGGAGACAAAAAAACATGTGATGGAGACAAAAAAACATGTGATGGAGACAAAAAAACATGTGATGGAGACAAAAAAACATGTGATGGAGACAAAAAAACATGTGATGGAGACAAAAAAACATGTTATGGAGACAAAAAAACATGTGATGGAGACAAAAAAAACATGTGATGGAGACAAAAAAAACATGAGATGGAGACAAAAAAAACATGTGATGGAGACAAAAAAACATGTGATGGAGACAAAAACATGTTATGGGACAAAAAACATGTTATGGAGACAAAAAAACATGTTATGGAGACAAAAGGAAAAAACATGTGATGGAGACAAAAAAACATGTTATGGAGACAAAAAACATGTTATGGAGACAAAAAACATGTGATGGAGACAAAAAAACATGTGATGGAGACAAAAAAACATGTGATGGAGACAAAAAAACATGTTATGGAGACAAAAAAACATGTTATGGAGACAAAAAAACATGTGATGGAGACAAAAAAACATGTTATGGAGACAAAAAAACATGTTATGGAGACAAAAAAACATGTGATGGAGACAAAAAAACATGTGATGGAGACAAAAAAACATGTGATGGAGACAAAAAAACATGTTATGGAGACAAAAAAACATGTGATGGAGACAAAAAAACATGTGATGGAGACAAAAAAACATGTTATGGAGACAAAAAAACATGTTATGGAGACAAAAAAACATGTGATGGAGACAAAAAAACATGTGATGGAGACAAAAAAATGCCACGATTTTTATAGATTTTTGCTCATGAATTTCTGAAGGTTCCTGTAGCTTGACAATACCTATTATTAAGGCTTTATAACTAAAAGTCTAAGTAAAATCAAAATTTCTATCACTGTGAAGAAGTATTTATCAACCAACCTTTATGTCGTAATGATCTTTTAATCCGTCTTCAACGTGATTTAAAAATTCGAATATATCTAATCGATCCAAACATGAGTGCAGGAGGGTGTACATGCATTCGAAAGCAGCCTGTAAAAACGGAGGAGTGTGTAACTTAAGTTTTAGCGGGAAGAAGAACCATATTCACAATAAAAGTTTTTGTATTTTTAAAACGACAAAAAGTATTCTATTGAGCGGTTATTTGGCTTGAGTGAAACTTGACTGAGATTCAAAAACTATTATGTGAGATGTTTACAATCGACTCAATATTCTAACACACAATTTTGTCGTTATCCAAAATGGTAGAAGTAGTTGTGAAGTAATTTCGCAACTAACAAACCTTGCGAATGTCTAAGCCATCATCGACGGTGTGTTTAAACGGTCCCATCTCCACTTCTCGTATCAAGTCTTTCTAAAATAACAAGTTCACGAAATACAAAAAAGTTTCAAGAGCATATAACTCAACAAGTAATTATTTTTAGGTTAAAGAATTTATTTTATTTTTATGTTCTTTCCTATGGTCTGACAATTTTATAATTTCAATAAAAATAACCGTTGTGGCTATTTTTCAAATGTTTTTTCGGATTTCCTAGAGATTTTCAAATATGACTCAAATTCCTAAATTTGGTTACGGTATGACCTTGAATTATAACTGGAGTGAAAACACAGTAAATATCACAACTGGCCGCGAGAAAAAAGTACTAGTGTAGACACTTACTCGAACTTTTGTTTCGTTGTATAAGTGAGGCAAAATATCTGGTAAAAGATCTCTGATGAGTCTTGGTTTGTTATGACTTGCTGAATTTAATGTAGTCAGCGAAACACGACGAACGTTCTGGTAAATAAAATACAAAAAAACATTGAAGAGAAGAAAGAAATAATATTAAACAACGGTAACGGTAGAAATTCTTCTTTACGCCGTAAACACACTTTTTAACCTTTTCTAAAACTTTTCAAACAATCCCAACAGTGGTTAAAATAGAATAGAAAATATTTACGCGGTAAAATTGGAAAGATTTATGGAAAGCCAAATTTCGAGCGCTGCAACATTGACTTTCATGTAAACAAACAACTCACTAAATCTTGATCTGTAATAGGTTGCAGAAAGAAACGTAAACAATCTTTCAACAGTACATCGATAGGTTGAGGCTGAAATAAAAAAAATATCCAAAAATTTGACAACTGTGATCAGATGTAAAGGAAGGAGTACTGTATCTCCTCTTTAGCGCCCCCTTTCTCTTTTAAGCGCCCTTACTTCCTCTTTTAGGCGGCCCCGCTTATAACCGCCACGTAAGTTTAAAAATAAATTTATAACCGCTCCCTTTTTTAAATGCCTTCTCTAATTACCGCTCGCCTAAATTTCAAAAAATATTAAAAAGTGACTGGGCGGTGAGTAGAGGAAATTACGGAAAATATAAGATATTGGAAAATAGGATGGCAGAAAATCAGCTATCATCTACATCTCTCACGTAAGTTACAATACAAATTAATTTCTTAACATTTCATTACTACTTTACTACACCCTCCTAGCTTTAACGTCAAACAAGTACCAGGTACATAAACTCGCAAAATTTAATCCAAGACTGATTCTTTCCTGAAGGTATTGCAACTTATTAAAAATATACTGAAAGATAATGCACAACATGGAAAAGTCATACGTAAATCATGAAGGCCAGGAGGAGTGTGCTTGTAACTCTCTTTCGTGTCATACCTGGTCTGATATGGTGAATTTAAATGCTGTGATGACCGTACTCCTCATTTGAGCTGATGATGACGATAAATATTTCTAAACAAAAGAAAAATATTTATGTCGAGTGTATGTTTAAGTGCAGCCCAAATACAGTAAATTTATCAGGATTCACTGAGGTATCCCACAATTCTCAAAGTTGTTGGGAACCGACATAATTTTAAACTTTCACGAAAAAGTTGGGCTTCTACTGGTACGGCTTGACCCCATACGGAAAATAAATTCCATATCCCACTTTAATTTTACACCAAACAAAAATGGTGAGGAATAGCAAGGTTACAAGTTGCTTAGTGTAAGTAATTAAATAATACAGTGCAGCGCTCGATGTGGAACTCTGACAATTAGCGTGGCGTTTCACCTCAGCAACGCCTTCACTGTGTTCGACGGAAAACAAAAACAACTTGACATATACGCAGCATGTGTTAATAAGCTACAGATTATTACGACGACTACGGTTATTTCGGCCTATTATCTAAATTTGTGTAGATATTACGAAATATCTTACTTGTAGCAGAGGTAACAAGTTCACTGGATCCACTAATGTTAATTTACCAAGACATTCGGCAACGATATTACGCGTGCCCTCTTCACCATTTTCACAATGAGAAAATAACAATTCCCTTGAAGAAGAAAAGTATACGTTTAATTGCAGCATATATACGTTTAATTGCAGCATATATACGTTTAATTGCAGCATATATACGTTTAATTGCAGCATATATACAGTTAATTGCAGCATATATACGTTTAATTGCAGCATATATACGTTTAATTGCAGCATATATACAGTTATTACAGCATATATACAGTTATTGCAGCATATATACGTTTAATTGCAGCATATATACGTTTAATTGCAGCATATATACAGTTATTGCAGCATATATACGTTTAATTGCAGCATATATACAGTTATTGCAGCATATATACATTTAATTGCAGCATATATACGCTTAATTGCAGCATATATACAGGTAATTGCAGCATATATACAGCTAATTGCAGCTTATATACAGTTATTGCAGCATATATACAGTTTTTGCAGCATATATACAGTAATCGCAGCATATATACGTTTAATTGCAGCATATATACGTTTAATTGCAGCATATATACAGTTATTGCAGCATATATACGTTTAATTACAGCATATACAGTTATTGCAGCATATATACATTTAATTGCAGCATATATACGTTTAATTGCAGCATATATACGGTTAATTGCAGCATATATATGCAAATTCATTTTGTAAAAGAAATCTGTCAGGAATAGTAAGACATAAATACAAATGGGAATAGTGATGAAAAAAAATTTCAAAATAACGGCAATATTATTAGCAACATCGACGACCAATGGATAAGAATACGCAACATCTACGTCAAGAATAACTATAACTCACCAAATTGCTTGTAGAAATGGTTGCAAATCTTCAATGGATTTAGAATCAATGGATTGGCATGAAATAACCTAAAAAAGTTTACAACAGAACTTAAAGCAACAGCAAAGAGGTTTGTTAAAGGGGCAAAGATGTTTGTTAAAGGGCTCGAAATGGATTGGTTATGACTTTGGTGTAAAGTTTATCATTTTTTGGACACTGAATGGAAAAGAGTTTATGCACAGTCAACCGTGCTCTCAAAGGCTCATCGCAATGTTGCCGGAAATGTATCATTCCATAAAAACACATTGTCAAAATATATACGTTAATGGAATTAATTAAAGCGAAGCAGGCAAGTCCTAATATTTCAAGAGAATTAAATTTCGCGAATTTCACGCAAATAGAATGTAATGACATTTTGTTTCCCAATTTATTCTGTTATAAAAGGGGGTTTATGTGGAAGACATAAAATAAAGACTGCTGTAGTTGAAATTCAAATATATAAGTAGTGATTAGAGTAAATCGCTTTTCAAGAAGATAAAAAAAAAATTCGTGAAAATTAATTTTCCCGAATTTCGCGAATAGCCAGTTTCCAAATAATTTTCGCGAGAAATAATTTTCGGGAAATTGGCATAATCTCGCAAAAATTCGCAAAAATTAATTCCCGCGAAAATTAATTAGGTACTCACCTCTTTGAGAGAGTGTAACAATAAATACTGTCGTTTCGCATTCTTTTCAATTTCTTGTAATATAAACGGTAGAAAGACAGTCAAATTTCCAACAGTAATGTGACCTGGAGAATGAAAAAAAATACATATATAAAAATATCCTCTATAAATCCAAGATGAAATTAGACAAAAAGTTAAGAATATGTTAATAACATGCTCATATCGAATTTTTTTTTATCGCATTTTAAATGGAATATAAGCACAACACAACAAGTTTCATTTTAAGTATTTTCTCCACAAAATATAGTCGTCTGTCTGTCAGTTGAATTAGACTGCTTAAACAACAGCACCAATGGGTTAATTTTTACACCAGATTGCATTCTTAGATCTTTCAATCTTAACTGTGCTAACAATATGGTAAGAATATATCAGGATGATTTTCAAGAAGTTAAGAATATTCATGTTAAAACGAAAAAACACGAAAAAACCTATAGGGAAAGTGTTTAAATGGGGCATCTCGAAAGGCCATATCCTTCCTATTCTGGTTTGATCCTCAAGTTAAGGGCGTATCATTAGTCTCAGTTTTGATCTTTCGAATTTAGACCATCAAAACATTCTTCAGATTTCTTTCTGTGAATAGAAAACAACTTACCAAGTGCATATGAAGCAGCAGACTTGATATCTTCCGAATCTGATGAAAACGCATTTATGATAACCGTCTTTAAACGAGGCTTATCGCTCAAGTCCCTGAACAAACAGAAGTCCTTTTGAAAAACAATAGGGGCATCTACATTTCAAACCCCCATCTCGATCATAGTTTTGATGGTAAACCACACCTTCCGCCACAACTCCCACATCAAAACTGATACTGATCCATACCGAACGAAAATCTCAATATGATTCACCCCCCTCAACAGAAAAATTACCCCCACAGACCCCCACATGCACACTATGAGAGAATCGTGAGATTTCCTAGAACCAGAAGACCGTTTCTTTATTCTTAAAAAGATCCTGCATAAAAAAGATGTTTCACTTATTTAAACCCATCGCATTTAAAAAGCTCTTTTCGTATTTAAGGTTTCACATTTCACAGATCTCAGGATATAGAGTTGTCGTTGAAAATTAAGAGGCCTGAGACGAGCAAATGAGTGACATCCTGACAAAACTTGCTAACAACTTTTTAAGCTCCACAGCTAAACGTTCAGCATCATCAGTTTGGGACTTCTCGAAAACGATATGCTTCTCATCTTGTAGAGTCAAATATTTTCATTGTGAAGAGGTATCAAGTTTACAAAGACATAAACGTCTCGACATATCACCTACTACTTAAAGTACTTCATAGTTAAGGGCCATTCGGTTGAGTCTCTAAGAATATACTTCAACGATCATTACATAGCGACAAAATAAATTTGAATGTAGTACAAGATTTCTACGGCAGACCTTTTATATATTTTAAAATAAGTTGAAAATTTCAGCCCCTATATTTTATCACAGGTTCTGCGATGGGTTTCTGGGTCTAGGAATTAACTTGCTCTGGGTCAGAATGGTAACACGTTGGACACCCACTGAAGGTCGTTGTTTGGCATTTTGTTGTTCTTGCAAACAGTTTGGTTACTCATTCATTTTCATGATGTTTAAAACTTGGAGTGAAAATGGCATGCACCAATATTAATTATTATCGTTAATTTCGAATCATAATTTAGTTGATAAGACGATGTAAACAAACGTACATGGCGGAATTATAAGAAAGTAGAAAACTAAAAAAGACGTATAAAAGATCAGGCTAAGACTGATCCCCCCTTCCTCATACATCAGCCTTGACTCTCCCTCATTCATCTTTCTTAACTCTCCCTCCTGAAGATCTTTCTTGACACTCCTTCTCAACAATCTTTCTCGACTCTCTCTGATCTTTCTGAATGTGCTGTTACAACCCTTTGACAAACAAAAGAAATACTCACATATGACTTCCTATTTCACCAATTGCCAGTAATGAAAATAATTGCACAGACTCTGATGCTGACGTGTCCTAAAAATAATATGTCTCAGATTGAAAAATTCAAAACTATTAACTGAACAATTAAAAGCGGTAGACAACAGAGAGTGAATGAGTGCCTAATGTGGCAGAAGTTGTAATATGTCTTATTTTCAGTACTACTAAGATTTTCCCAGAGGTCACAACAAGGTAAGTAGCCACATCACATAGAACAGTTAGTTAACAGTTTTCTTACTACCATACAAACGTTTTGTGTAATCCATGTTTTCCTTACCGTTACATCAGCAACAAATTTATCAATCACTCCTTTCGCTTCAGATTGACAAGCCATGGTTAATGCTGCAACACATTTTGCAATGGAATGAAACGCCTGTAACAGAAACACAGCTGTATGTACATTGAAGTAAATAGAATATACAATGACTTGGTGGCAATTTTCCATATTAATAATAGCCACATTCAGTCTGTGTGTCTGCAAGAAAAACGTCATGCTACGGAAACACGAAATGCAATATATAAAAAACGAGTGAACTCGTAGACTTATCCACAGACTAATGATTGGCCTATATTATAAAACCAGGCTTTCCATTTATGAGGTAAATTTGCAGGTGAATTTCTGACTGAAACTAACGTAAAAATTTTGTCACTACGTAAAAAAACAATATCATGCTCAAATTTGAAATAAGTGATAGATGAGTTAACCTTTCTAAAAACAGGGGAGGGTGAATAGGACAGATAGTGTGGATGGTGTTGCGTAGAATTAGAGGAATCGCTATCTACACTACATAAAGTAGGGTCCAAAGTGTGGTGGCATTTGCAATCAAATAATTAGCCAAGTAGATAATGATATAGCCATTGTCTGTCTGTGCGCGTGAAAAGAGTTAGTGCTAGAAACACACGAAATATTTATATACAAAAAGGAAATGTGACATTTGTATAACAACGGTACTATGAGACAAAAATCCTTCTTCTTACCATGTCAAACATTAAGCCAGACTAAGTTTTTCGGGAAATTTTTTCCTTCTTTCACTTGTTACAATCAAGATATAGAGAAGCAGAATTATGAGAATAAAAAACTTACCATTCTGTGCACAGCAAGTGGTACTTTCTCTGAATGTTTTTGTGAAGGTTCAAATATTACAATTGTGAGAAGCTGAAAACAAGAATACATGTGTCCAAAAGTAACAGTAATATTTTGCATGAGATAATGCCTAATAAATCAAAAACTAACTACAAAAAATTGGTGGATTTACACAAACACAATGACTCATTATCCTTAAATTTTGCTAAAAACAAGTTTTTGAGAAAATGAATTTCCATAGAATTTAATTTTTTATTGCGAAATTAACAGATTTTCGCAGAACATATTTTCGTGAATGGAGACAGTGACAATTAAAGCATTTTGCAATAGTCTAAAAATTCTGAGTATAGTGTGCAACTGCAAAATTATGTTTGCAAACATTCCCAAAATTAATTCTTATGGAAACGAAACTGCACTTGCTTCGAATTCGATTATTCAAATACTTATACAGGATAAACATACTAATGTCTTGTAGGGTAATTAATTTACAAGGAAAAATTATTGTTTCATAAAGTGAAACTTCGCTATTTGTGAACATCTCAGAAAATCTTTTGTCAGGCCATAAAATGCCGCATCAGGCCATTCATCAGATTGCAAATTGTAGGAGCTATTATTACTATAATTATGATTATTACAATTAATACAATTCATATCTACCAATACAGGTTCTGAAAATCAAACACCTCTTTTTCTAACTTTATTATTTAACAACAAAATTACCACAAAAACAAGTTCAGGATTTAATACAAAAAATGCCAAAGATACAAATTCTAAAATTCAACCACTAACACTAGAAAAACATTCAAATAATCTAACAATAACAATTAAAATGCACAAACCTGTAATAGATCAGCATACCCCAAACCAGGTTCACCGCTAACAACAAGCTCATTCAAAAACAAGATCATCGAGTTCAGTGCATTACCTGGAGAGACAATGTTTACAATTATACTCCAAGATTACACAAAATCACATGTTGTATGTTGGTAGTATCACAAAGACAATTCAAACCCAGAATCTTACCTTGTAGTAATGGAGATTGTGTCAGCAGTATTGCAACTGGTAAAATGCCCTGCTTAATCTAAAAATATACAAGAAAACTGACTAATTACGTTTTGTTGATAGATAGTGTTGTGTAAAGAAATTTTACTGCTTAGAAGCTTTCGTAACGCAGTGAGAGTATAATTTTTTCTTAAAGGAGGGGCGAACAGCACGGGCACGGCTGCTGATTGAAAATTCATGATGCCAGAGTTAATTTCAAAGATCAGATACGCTGGTCTGGAATGTTCAGTAAAACATCTGTTCATAGGAGTTTGTTACAAAATACTATTTTTTCTTTCCTCCATGAATGTGAGTTATTTTATAGTTCAGCATTTTTACAAATTTGCCAAACTGGTGGTTATATTCAGAAACAATATTAGATCTTTCTCTGTATTCTGATGGCAACGCATCGATGATCACACTGTTTTATCAAAAATAATAAACAAGACAAAAGTTAAAGATCAAAATAGCAAAAATGCTATTAGTTGAATAACACGACCAAAATATTTTTATTTTTATTACTGAACTAATTCATGAGTAAATATAAAGAAAATAAAGATTTGTAAACAAGGCTGAAACCGTTGCACGTTCAATTTGTTGTTGAAAGTTTCCGGTCTGTGTATTTATCGAATTTGGCGCCATCTCATCACAACAAACTTCATCGTTCGAAGCTGGAAGTATGTTGTGAAAAAGCGAACCAAATTGCGAAAAAAAATTATTATTGGCCATGACAGATGTTTATAAAGTTCCAAGAAGTATTAACGAAGGTTATAAAATGCTGGAACTACGATTGTATGTAAAATATTTTGGGTTATCTTCAGTTAAAGATCTTATTTGTTATGTTTATTGGTAAGTACATCTTAAAATTGCTTCTTCTTGCCCACATGCAGCCATGAAAACTTTGTAAAAATGTTGCTTGTAAGGAATATGGATATTCAGTTATGAAACATAGTTATCTGTGTGTTGTTATAGTAGCTATTTTATTAGATTTTAGGATTTAGAAGTTCCTTAATTTTTGCTTCCTCGCTTAAAATTTATTTTGAGGCTGCCACAAAAAAGTTTTTTGTTCGCCTCTCCTTTAGGGTAAAAATTTAAAATGCACCCAAATAAGAAAAAATAGATCCATGATAACCTCTTATATTTTATACAACCAAAACTCTAGGACAAAATTTAGTAGAAAGAAGGAAATTTCGAAGCTCATAACCACAAACAATCGATAATGTGGTTCTATCTAACACACACTCCAAACTTGTCAAAGTTCACTTGTCAATTTTCTCTAGGTCTAGGCTCTTAGGTTATTTGGTTAGACCCAAGATTTAAACAGCACTAATTTTTGCTCACTGATTTCTCAGACCTTTTATGATCATGGAGCCCATTTTCCCATAATATGGACAATGTGGAAAGTGCAGCTAGCGCACTTCTGATGTTGTTAACTTAACTACATTCCTGCCAAAGTAGCTACAGAATAAAACAAAGCTTTAATGCGGTTTGCCAACTTCTAGGAATAGCTAAAAAAATGTTCAGGGTTGTAGCTAAATCACGTTTAACACTTAAAAATTCTTGATCTCATTTAATTACTCACCATCTTTAATAACGAACTTTGTTTTTTCGCTATTGACGTCAATAAATTTAGAGCCAACTAAAATCATAAACATTTCAAAATTATTGGTATAAAATTGCTTTATATTATTTCAGGTGAGCAAGCAGCATGAATTTTACATTATCAGTAACTCCATTCTAATGGTTGGCACATATCTCATTGAGTCAAAATAATTACTGCCAAAGATACAAAGAGCATTATTATAAAACAGGCTGACTTGCTGTCAACAAAGGGCTCTGAACAGGCTAATAATGTATTATAAAGTGTGCTAACCCACTAATATATTAAGTACTAACCCACAACCAGGTAATTACAAATACAATATTCTACCTGTGAAATATGGAGATCATTCTCACTTATCAGATCAGGTAGCTCTGTTAATACTGTTTCAAAGTGCATATCAGACATTGCATCGCCTAAGTACAATAAAAAGGTTGTTAAACTTTTCCTAAAAGTATTTCAAGATTAAAAAAAATTCACAATCTCAAAATTTCAAATTTCAAAAAATCAATCCTTTTGGTAAACTTATTGGAAAATTGATGTAGTAAGTAATGCTTTGCAAAGCTAGCTAACATGGTTACACATTTCTGAGATTATCAATTCTTTTCAGAAATTCATTGAGAAGTTGATAATGCAATACACCGATAAATCATAAAAATGAAGCTATGAAAATATTGCCTGTGAGTTCATCAGGAAAACATAATGAGCTAATAGAGTGCTATGTAATCAAAGGCAAGTTATTTAAAAGTTCAGGCGGTTAAGAACTTGATGGAGAAATGACTCAGCAGTGATGTATTCACAGCTACGTGTTTAAAAACCACTGCAGTACCATACCAAGTACTAAAATTACAATACCATATTGTCGAATAATAATATCTAGACATGTTAACGTAGACAGCTTTAATCCACGGTGATTTTTCCGCAAAAATGTTGCCAACAACGGTACAGCTTCTTTTAATATAAACATAATATCAAGTTTTAAGGGAGAGTTTGTGATCATGATCAGAGCTTTGACTGCTGTTAGTCTGGTTATTTCATTTCGGAGTCTATCAAGCATAATAGGTAAACAATTCTGTAACTCTGGAGTGAGGCAATCACCAAGATTGCATAACAGTTGACCCCTAAGAAAAAATAAATAGAATAGGAAATAAACAAATGCAGATACTTTCAATATGCATGAAAATGAGGCCATCAGCCAATCAAACGATTTATTAAATTCTATCCTTGTATCTGACAGGAAATGGTGATGTTAAGGTTCAGATACCCTGTTGACACTTTTTAGGTTTTCTATAATCATATTTTAGAGATCTCATAATGAAATCTAGGTTTTTTACAACAATATTTTGATAGTTTTATAACTAAAACATAACAAAATACAGCAAATCTGGTTTATAGTTTTTTGTGTTAGGTTAATAATTAACTTTAATATATTATTCGAAATGGTAAAAAGAATATAACCTATAAAACAAAGGTTACTTACATGCATGAGATGGATTTTTCTTTCACTTCCTGATCAATGTCTGCCGCTTGTAGTCGAAAAAATACAGCCTTGTACAAATCACTTACATACACTGTATAGTCAAAGTTTGTCTTTTTGTCTAAATATTAAAAAAACAATATTTTTGCTTTCTGCTAATCAATGACCCTGAATTTATGGATTGGACATAATTAATCAGTTGTTTAATTTCATAATAACTAGCAGCATTAGGACTCGTTTACAAGGTTGCATTAGTATAAGAGACTAGTTGTGAATACAAAAAACGTAAATCTGATATTGTTAAATATCAGATTTGAAAGACTTACCTAATGGTCTGATAACTTTTATTGCATTTTGAGCAACACCCAAAGCCTCAGAGGTGATCTTGTAAAATGGATCTTTAATTGAAGTTACAACTACCTGTAAATCACAAACAAAACAAGCTGTACATGCCACTCTTTCATAAAGTCAAAAAGTCAAATTTGACAAGACTTGAGAACTTTTAAAAGAATTCTTTTTTGTTGTTGACAAGATGGGTATTTTCGTAAAAAATAATTAAGGAGAATGTTTGATGAGATTTAAGCTAATGACAAAAATGTACAATAGGTTGTAAAATTAAAATTGAGGAGATTTGAGAAAGTCTATTTTTCTTGGCAATATAATTTGTCAGCATTTACATCTTCCTTTTCTGAATAATACATTTTAAACTTTACATGTCATAATGTTAAAAAAAAAAAAAAAATATAGGGGAAGACTAATGCTCCAAAATCAGAGTAAAAAGAGATCAATGTAAACAAACTAATAGCCTTACTGGTAAAAGTTTTTCCATATGTGGAAAGAACACTTCAGGTTTATGCTGATGCAAAATGCAACCCAAGAACGAGAGAGCATCGATCTTCATATTTGATACTGCTGATTTATCTCTATTAAAAATAAAATCTTAGGAGACTACAACATCAATGTTAATAACAACAATGCAATGCAAGTAAAAAGCAAACAAAAACAAGAGAGCTTTATTAGAAATATGTCCTCACAATAACTTTTTACCAATCCTAACACATAAGTTGTCTATGCTATCTACGCTACTTGTCAAATTGCGACGTATATATATGGCGAACTTTTTAAGTGCACCAAAGAGAAATCAAATAGAAATAAAAGAACGAGGTGGAAATAAAAACAAAACATTACATGATTGACATGTGTATTCCTGGAACAATTAGATGTATATGCTCTGACAATGCTCCAGGTAACACTGTCACTAGTTCTGTCAATAAGTTAAAACATCCAAGTCGAGTCTTGACACTTTTTTCTTGCATCTGTTTGTGTAGAGCATTTATAACCATCGGTACTTGATCGTGAAGCATTTTTAGTAAACTAAAACAAAATATTAAAATGCTACCTTTCCAGATACATAACAGGTTTTATATGAACAGGTTTGTATGATTTAACAAACACAGCAGTTAACTCATAAAATTTTTAATTGAATGATTTGGCTTTACTTGTAAACAAAGGAACACTTAGTTTTTTTATACCTTTTTGTAGGGTAAGTCTTAACAATTACTTCTCGCTAATCAAATGCTACAGGACAGTTAAAGAAAAAGCCATATCTAACTTTCTTTAAAGAGAAACTTTTTTACCGGTACTGATAAGATTCTTAGCAAGATCTAAATTTTAACTGATGACAACATAAAAACAGACCTGTCATCATTATCAACAGTGTCAGATGATGCAATTGGTCGTGTTTGACGCAACAATGCAACGTATGCTTGAAATATATCTGATTTTACATTTTCTTCTCGTTCTAAAAAAAAGATTTACCCCAGCATGGGAATGTGTATTAGAAAATCTTCTCAAACAAGCAAAAATCTGTGACAAGCTTAACATAAAAAATATAATATGAAATAAAAAATGAATACAAAAAGAGATAAAAAGAGTTTAAATTATGTTGTTTTTTATGTGGAACTTTTAATAGGGAAAACATTATATTGTGGACATAATATTACCTTTGAATCTTGCTATTAACTTTGGTGAAACTTTTGAATAAAAACCTTTGATTAACTCATGTCGAGAGCCAAGAATAGATGCTAAACATTTGGCGGAAGATCTTCTGACCTATGCACAAAATACAAAATGTGAAACTCCTACATTAATGCACTTGCTGATGCTAAGCATACTGAAAACAGTATTTTCAAAATTACCAATTAAATTAGGGCATAGGATCTTTGGGGTACTGGAAACCAGGTACAGCTAAAGTATGAGCAAATTAAATTTTGCAGAGGTTTGCTATGACATCCAGTAAATACTGATTCAACCCAAGATTATTGTGAGAAGCTTTGTCGTATCAACCTGTAACTTGTGTGTCCTTTTACAAATGCTCTTGTCCATTTGCATTAAAGGGGCTACAATACGGCTGTTAGTTTTCAACTTTAGTGACTTACACAATAGTCGAGCTAATGGCGTTGGAAAAGTTTATGATCACTGAGGACAAAACAACAACTTAAATCATCTTATATCATATTGGGCATCCAAATATAACTGAAAATGACCGAAAGGTTCACTACATATATTGGATATCCATCATTTATCCGATATAAGTACTTGCCTTGCTTTTAACTCAAACTTTCTAAAAAAATAAACTTTAAACCTTTTGAACTAGCTAGCTAGCTATATCTTTTGAAATTTTGCCTTTAAAGAGGTATTAATTACCTTCTTAAAGCTAGTCAGATAGAATTTTTTAACAAATACAGCTTCTCGTGTTGTCTCCGTTCCCTCCTCAAAACAAACTTTCGATTTACTGATATTTAGAATATTTTACAGACCCTACGTTATTTGACCGCAAAAAAGAATACTGAAGGAAAATTTTTCTTTTTTTAAATAATAAAAAGTAGCAAATTCATCATCATAAAATATTAATTATTCATAAACAGGTTGTCTACACATCTATTATGGTTCTAAAGTGTGTATAATTTTTTGCACCTTGACCTTTTGAGTGGTCCGTTTATTACACACCATTATGCGAAAATTGCAGGGAATGAGCTTGTTGAATCATTTTGTAGCCCCTATAAACATATCACCTAAACTCACCTTCCAACTCATGTCATCATCATCGCTGTATTCTTCTTCATCATCATCGTCACTGAAATGATAAAAAAAATCAAATGAAATGTAAATAAAGTAAACCGAGAATAATAATCTGTTATATATTTGGCAAAACGAAGTCTTGCGCAATGTTTGTGATGGCAAAGGGGATTTTATAATCAAGCAAATATACAGTTTCAAATTTCAGAAAGCATACTTACAGATCATCATCAGGATAATCATCGTTGACATCCATTGAATTTTCGTTCTCATCTCCATAGTTGTAATTCGGATCATAACAAAGAAATTCCAAACACAGATCTGTCACCTATATAAAAAAATGTGTGTGTCCGGGAAGAATTGTTCATGATGATGCATGTATCTTTTGAAATTGAACAATTAAATACTTTATTTCAGCGTATTATTTTTCTGTTGACGTTTACACGTGGTTATCACTCTATACAATCTATACAGAGCCTTGGAGAACAACTAGCTTACAGTTGTGTGAAAAAGAATTCCTAAACAGAACTTGAAAAAAACATTACCTGTCCAATATAAGGTGTAATTTCTTTGGGACATTTACACACAAAGGATTCCAAAGTCTAAAAAACAAAAAAGGGAAACAATAAAAAAAAACAAATTATAGTTTCAAATGTAGTGTTGCATAAATCATCAGTGCAATTTACAACAAAACATTTTTTGTTTTTTGTGTTTTGTCAAGCAATAAAATGTGTCCAATCTCTCTGCGGCTAATACTAATATACTCCGCTTCGTTTGTCTGTTTGTGACAGACAAACGCAGTGGAGATAGCAAATCTCTTTATTCGTTTGCTAACAAATTAGTTATTTTTGATGTTGATACATTAGTTTGAAGTCAAACACTTAATTATGATTAGTCAAACCATTGTATTGCAATTTTAAGTTTGAGGCTAAATAACTTGGAAACAGATGGAAATAACTGACACCATCTCCTGCGTGGCTAACTAGAAACTGCATGGGACTAATTTATTAAAGCTGTGTCATTCTACAAGCTCATGATGTCATAAAAAATCCTTCATGTCTAAATAAATATATCTTTAACCTTTCAATAAAATCACGATCAGTGTTGCTCTGCACAATAGAAGAAACAGGTTAAAACTAGGGTTCACTGGGGGCTAAAATTTGGTCAATTCCCCAAAACTGAGACAATAAACCTGTCCTGTTAAAGATGTTCACCTTCAAACCTTAACAGTTCGTGAAACATGTGATCTAAAAGATTTTTTTAATCAGTACTTCACAACAGTGGAATCGGGTAATGAAAAAAAAACATTATCTAAGCAGTTTATTGCTGATGTCATCAAAGTTAATTTCTTTAAGTATTTTCTTCCCAAATCAAGTGGATTTTTCCACAAATGGAAATAAGGATAATTTGCTGCATAGGTAAGGACTTACCTGTATACAAGTTTCTCTTAATTCATCATCACTTTCCACTTGCGAATACTCAACAATTATTGGAATAACCTTTTCGAGATATTCACCAACACGGCGTCCAGATTGACGACTAAAGTAAGCATAAACAATTGACCTGGTCTTACTCTTGCATGATGCCACTTAGGTAAATTGTTTTGTGCCAAGAAAATAATCACTTTAAGAAGTCACAAAACTGACATAGCCTTTTTAATTCACATCGGCACTAGGCAATTGCCAACGTATTAACAAAGCAGGCAGGCAAATAATATATTGTGTCCCCATTTTTTTGTCAATGTCAAATTTGAATTAGAAAGGTTGTGACATCTAAATGATGTTTGTATAATTTATTCAAACAATTCCAAAAGCACAATTCCATATTTGGTTCTATAACTTATCCAAGAATCAGGTACGTGAAATCAGCCAATGTCCATTGTTATTGTTGTCTTAATTGAGTGGCCTGTGAATGTAACTGTAGCCTGCAACAATGTTATTACACTAGTTATAAATTATAAGTACCATATTGCTCCAATACATTGAATGAAGGTGCGAACATCAACGTGATTCTTCCTTGTTTTTAACTCGTTTATCAAATGCGTCATCAATTCAACAAAGAGACTTGCATTCGCTGTCATTACAAGATGGGCTAAGAAAGATCATAAAATGAGATTATACATTTATTATTTTGAAATGCTCACAAAAATATTCTTATTCTGACCAGGATCTATTGTAATTTTTTATTTATTTATTTATTTATTTTTTTTTATCAGCTGGTGAAATTTTGGTAAAATAAATAAAGTAAAATAAAGCAGTAACTGAAATAGATTATAATGATTAAATAAAAATAAAATAAAACAATAATTTTTTTTTTATTTACACTTTGGCAGAGAAAAGCCTTTTCTTGTCACAAATGCAATTGCACACACATTTTCTTTACTTGTCACGAGTGGAATCACACACATTTGTGGAAACTCATACTCAAATTTTCTTAGTGCTTTTTATCCCTTCATTAAATTTTTTTTTGAACTTTTACTGCTTTAATGACATTGTTTCTTAATTATCACAATTAAATAACAATTTTTTCTTTTTTTCTTCAAGAGAAATATTAGTAAAAAATTGATCTTTTAAAAATAAAAACTAATATATGCGTTTGCAAACAAAATAACTCCAACTTGATTACAAATGAAATGTTTGGTAGATACAAAAAGAAATTGGTGAAGTAAATGTGGCCATTCTTTCTAGTGTTTCTAAATTTTGATGAGTAAGATAAGTAAGTAAGACCTACATAGTGCAATAATGGTCCGTTTTCGAATGGCCAACCTTTGACTTGTTAGCAGGGGAAGAATACATTTTAAAATGGATGGATGAAACGACACCAGCAATCCACCGAATCTACTCAATAAATCAGCCAGAATATCTAAGGCTTCTAATTGTACAGACTGATCTTCTGTCTAAAAAATACAAATTGATGCCATACAAAGTTCATTTGTTTACATCAGCATGCAAACACTTTGATCTGGCAACAATAATCACAACATAACCAAAGCTTAGACGAATCTTTTTGTTCAGATCATAAGCAACTAAATTTATAACAATTTTTTTTATGCCTGTATTAATAAATGGCATATTAATCATAAACAAAGTATTGTACATAAAACAAAAAATATTTTCAAAACAAACCTTTGTAATAGCATCAATTAAACGGCCAGTTATTCTTTTGCATATTGTAGATGACAGTGGTGATGAAGCAGATGGCAATTCACTTATTACAGTTTTTAAGCCTACATGTAAATAAAAAACTTGTCTTAGAGTGTGCCTTATTAAATAAAAAATATTCTATGTGATCAATATTCTATGTAATCAAGTGAAGTCTGAATAATAACAAGGCTCTGCACTGTTTTTTCAGTAAATTTATGACATTGGCAAAGAAAATAGGACAAAACTAGTACAATTGATAAAATGCTATTATATATTTATAGTCTTTACATGGTGGAAGCCCTGTGAATTCACATTGGCATTCAGCATTGCTGACCTGAAAGCCGAGCTACATTGATTCAAAGACAGCTTTTTCATGCTGCCCTATATCTGGGCAAATGTCAGCATGTCTAAAAAACTTTTTTATAACGTTGACAGAACTGACTTTGTTTTAAATGATGTGGAAAAAATATTTCGCTTTGTCATATTGTTCCAGAATGTTTGTTATCGCCTCCATAATAGCAAGAGGCTTTAAAAATGTTCTGTTGCCGGTAATTACGCCTTTAAAAAATGAACACAGCACTGTCGCTGATCGAAAAAATTATACAACCAAACAAAAACATCACAACAGATAAAAACTCTCCAAAGGTAAATTCTTGAGGCTAACTTTTAATTTAAATCTCCAGAGTAAAGGAGAATATAATGTGCTGACCCCAGAAGTGCCTTTAAATTCGGCTTTGCCACCTCATTTTCGTTGTACTTTGGATTCACAGGGCTGTGGTGCTAAAATTGAAGTAATCACATCACGTGTCCTAGTGAAGGCTGCAATATTTGAAGATTGTATTAACATTTATGCTGATGCTGCAGTGATAAAATACTTACCAATACTCGATATGTCACGAAGCTGTTCTTTGTTTGATGTCATATTTGTGCACAGGGTATCCACAATCCATTCGACTTGGTACTCCTTCACTTTTTTTACCAGTGGACCCAGACTAGAAATCATATAAAGAAGGTTAAAAATAGCAATAAATGAATGAAAAACATGTTTATGTTTCTCTTGATCAAAATAGCTAATAAGGCTAAGGAATGTTCATTTTTTTGGTTAGTGTGTCATGCCCAAAATTAGATGCAGCAAAAAATGAGGATGTATAAGGCTTCTCAAGTAGCAGAGATAAATGATCCTTACCACTTAACAGCTAAATTTTGAACTTCTCCATTTTTATCCTCTAGCAGTCTCAGCAAAGATTGCACCACCTAAAAATTGACAATATATAATTATTATAGGCAGGAATTGTAAGTTTTATTGTATTTAAAACTATAACTGTATAAAAGGAATAAAGGAAATTATTCTCTACCCTATAAACATAATTCATCCTTTACCTTACATGATGGGTGCATAAATGTATTTGCATATACTTTAAAATAAGAAACTATGAGCAAACAAGTCTAAGTAAACAATATTGAAATACAGAACCAACTAACCAGGCGTTCTCGATCATCATCAAGTTTTATAGAATCTTTTTGCAACTCTGTCATTAAATCATTTGTAGCCATGTAGCGGAAGTCTTTGTCAGATGAGGCCATCTAAAATAAAAAAGAGAGTACGTTTAGAGTAAAGATGGTTGACCGTAAAAATTAAAATCTCTCACCTTGTGCATTTTTTAAATACATATATTGTTAAACAGGTGTTATTTATTTTTGGAATTACATTAAAAATATGCCTTATTTTAAATTTATTTTTTCTCTCCGTTTTATCTGGGTTGTAACGACATCCCAGCCTGTTTGTAAACGGGAAGCAAAACAAACTCGTGTGTAAGTTGATCATCCCGTTTATAAACAAGACACAGCTACGCCATTCCGAATAGATGCTTTTTGCAGGGCAGCTGTTTCTAAGCCTTACGTCTTATTTGTAAAAAGAGAATTTATATATATCTTTTTTAAAAAGAAACCTAAGAACTTTGTTGACACAGAGGTTTATAAAATTTTTGATTATGAGCTCAAAATGTTTCTTGATTTTTCTTGATTTTTTTTCATAAGCTTTGTGAGGTTTACATTCTCAGAAAGTTCTTAAAATTCTTAACATTGCAAAATAAGACCTTAGTTTAAAGGGGCGATTGTGGAAGTCCCATGAAATGCCACATAGTGATGGCGTCACTTTAAAAAACACCCAGTCCGGTCTGTGAACAGTTGGCGCTAGGAAGGGCATCCAGCTGTAAAACAATGCCAAAACTCTTTATTAATGGCTGTAAGAACAGTTGATCAGACAAACTGCGTAAACAGGGCTGGAACTCTAAGGAGTGAAGGTGTGGCGTACGGTAGGACAGATGTCAGGTGTGAGCATCGTCAGACCGTTACCCAGCTATCACATCACAAGGTAGATAACACTAGGTTGGCTAGTGTAAATGTTGGTACTCTGAGAGGTAGAGCAGGTGAAGTAGTTGAAATGTTAGAACGTAGATCTGTTGATATGTGTTGTGTTCAGGAAGTCAGGTGGAGAGGAGCTTCAGTGAGATTTGTGGAAGGTAGGAGGGCAAGGTATAAGCTTTTTTGGATTGGTAATAGTGATGGATATGGAGGAGTTGGCATATTCGTTGCAGAGAAGTGGGTAGAAAAAGTAATAGATGTTATGCGTGTTAATAGTCGTATTATAGTGATAAAGTTTTTGATAGGTAATAGGATTGTCACTTTTCTGTCAGTTTATGCTCCACAGTGTGGACTCAGTGAGGAAGATAAAGATAAGTTTTATGATGAGTTAATAGCAGTCACATCAAAGTTTGGAGACACTGAACTTGTCATGGTGGGCGGCCACTTTAATGGTCATGTTGGGAAGTCATCTGAAGGTTATAGAGGTGTGCATGGAGGCTATGGATTTGGGAGCAGAAATAAGGAAGGGGAGAGATCGCTTGAGTTTGGAATGGAAACGGACATGGTGGTTTGCAACACATCATTCAGTAAGAGACAGAGTAGGCTGATAACATATGAGTCAGGTGGTTGTAAGACACAGATAGATTACTTCCTGGTTAGAAAGTCAGACAAGAAAGTGGTGAAGGACGTGAAAGTTATATTGGGGGAAGAGTGTGTTTCCCAGCATAGGTTGCTGGTTTGTGATATTATCTTGAATAGTGTTAAAGAAGCCAAGGGAAAGTACAGGCCCCGTCGTAAAGTCTGGACGCTGAAGGAAGAGATTGTAGCAAGACAATTTAGTGCAAAAGTTCAGCAGTAAGCCTACAATGGTCAATGTGATAGTGACAATGTTGAAAGTACTTGGACTACTTTGAAGAATTGTCTTCTAGAAGCTTCTGATGATACCTGTGGGTGGACGAAAGGACCAGCTAGACATAGACAGACCTGGTAGTGGAATAATGAGGTTGACCAGTGTATAAAGAAAAAGAGGAAACTTTGCAAAGAGTGGAAGTCAGGTGGTAGTAAAAATATTTACTTAGAAGCTAAGCATCGTGCTCGTACAGCAGTGTATAAGGCAAAATCAGAAGCAGAGAGAAACAGATTTGCAGATGTGTTAAGAAGGGAAGACCAGATCAAGATGTTGTAGGTGAGAAGTGTATACGTAATGATGAAGGTGTTTTGGCTAGCACATAGGAGGAGAAAAGGGTAGCTTGGAAGAATTATTATCAGAGGTTGCTTAACACTGAGTTTGATTGGGATGAGGATAATTTGTCTGATGATGATGTCATAGAAGGACCAGCTATGCAGATCAAGACAGAATGGGTAGTGGAGGCTATTAGGAAATTGAAGATTGGCAAGGCTGCAGGAGTATCAGGTATTGTTGCAGAGATGGTAAAAGCATCTGGATTTATTGGAGTTGAGCTTATTACAAGTCTTGCTAACCAGATTATAAAGGATGGTGCTATTCCGAGTGAGTGGCAGTCGAGTGTAATAGTGAATTGTTTCAAGGGCAAGGGTGATGCATTAGAAAGAGGTAACTATAGAGGTTTGAAGTTGGTTGATCAAGTAATGAAAGTTATTGAAAGAGTGAGTGATAAGTTACTTAGAGAAAGCATTGATATAGATAAGATGCAATTTGGTTTTGTTCCAGGGCATGGCACTACAGATGCAATATTTTTACTCAGACAGCTTCAGGAAAAGTATTTAGGAAAGAGAAAGAATCTCTATTTTGCCTTTGTAGATTTAGAGAAAGCTTTTGATAGAGTGCCACGTAAAGTTATTTGGTGGGCTATGAGAAAATTAGGTGTGGATGAGTGGCTAGTTATGATGGTACAGTCTATGTACAGCAATACTAGAAGTTGTGTCAGGATTAACGATTCACTTAGTGATGAATTTAGTGTAAATGTTGGTGTACATCAGAGTTCTGTACTTAGTCCTTTGTTGTTTGTTCTATTCTTAGAAGCACTGTCGATGGAGTTCAGAACAGGTTGTCCATGGGAGTTATTGTATGCAGATGATTTGGTTCTCATAGCAGAGTCGATGGAAGAATTAGTTGAAAAGTTTGAGAAGTGGAAGAAAGGACTAGAAGAGAAAGGGCTAAGGGTGAACACAGCAAAGTCTAAAATCATGATTAGTAGCATTGCAGCCAAGTGTGACCTTGTAGTTGGAAAGTGGCCTTGTGGAGATGCAGAAAAGGGGTTGGTAGTAACTCAATTTTTTGTCAGACTTGCAAGCATTGGGTACATAAGAAGTGCAGTAGTATTGGTGGAAGGTTAAGAGCTGACATTCAGTTTGTATGCAAGCGTTGCAAAAGTGAGATTATAGAGAATGAAGTATTTCCAGCTTTAATGATGTACAACAGTGGCTCGTTAGAGATAGTTGAGAACTTCTGTTACTTAGGTGATATGTTGGGCAGTGAGGGGGGTGTTGGAAGAAGTGTTACTTGCAGGATAGGTTCTGCTTGGAAAAAGTTCAGAGATTTACTTCCTTTGTTGACTAGCAGAGTCTTGTCAATTGAGGTAAAGTGTAGGTTGTATGAGGCCTGTGTAAGAAGTGTTAAATAAATAAAGGACAGGCAAACCCATTGAAATATCTACGAACCACTGTCGAGTATATTTTACATTACATAGATGCACAACTATGAAACTATATCTGAAGCTCAGGTAGAAATTTAAAAAGCAGTGTTAAATTTCAGGCTATAAATTTAGAAATGTGCATCAATAAGGTAATATTCATTATTTTGTTTTATATATCTCAAAAAATACAAGCTTCAATTAGCATTTTGGAATCTTGATTGCTCAAGTGTCATTTAATGTATTTTTCTTGTACAAACTCTTAAAAGTGTGCATAATATCTCTGAATGATCTTTAAGTAATATCTAACCCTGTAATGAAAAAATAATTTTTGCACAGTGTGGTCTCAATTATAGTTCTCTGATCAACAAGATAGAATATATATATATAGGATAAATAATATAGAATGACTTAGGTGTTTTCTTTTTAGATTCAGGTTAAATTTTTATCAGCATTTTGAAGTGAAATGAAGCGTTCTGAAATAAAACAAGTGTTCAAAATCAGGATGTCTATTTGCAAATGGACATGTTTTTTTCAAGTTTGAACATCTCTAATAGAAAAAGCACTTAATTTTGAAGCATTTGCAGTAATACGTTTGGTGGATATACAAATAAAACTGATAAATTTCTAATAGTAATGAAGCAATGTAGAGATTAGATGTGCATATTTTACATGGCTAGCCTCACAAATATCGAGGGATATATCCTGTCTATTATTTCCAGGAGGGGCCATGGCTTTGATGGGGAGTCCTGGAGTATTTAATGCTCTCTTTGAGCTACGCAAACTCAATTAGGGTCAGCGCTCTGCCAGACAACTCCCTGCCACATCCAACGGCCCACATAGTGCGCTATCTCCCCAATTTAACTCACATGGCTTGGGTTAACCCAGGACTATGGTAATATTCAATTGCCCATTATTGAATCGCCACCAAGGAGAATCGAACCCCGGTCTCCCGCACAATGTACGAGAGTGATAAATGGTGTATAACCACAATAAGGAAACATATTTTTCATAGACTAATTTGGAAAACATCCACTTTTTAGGTGATTTGTTATTTTCTTTCACGATTATCTTGACATGTTTTTGCGCCATTTTTTAGAGTTTAGTTGGTTGCTAACTAAGTCATCTTAGTTCAAGCAAAGTTTCCTGTACCTTTCTTTGTGGGACTAAAAATTATGCATCAAAAATCTTTGCAACGGCTAATTAGGCTAGGAATAGAGTATTCAGGCAATGTGCAGCCATATTAAAAATATCTCGAGTGAAATTTAGCCTATTTGCAGATGCATACAAAACAAACTAAACGCTATATCTTCTGACAGTGCAAAAAAATAATATATATATAAAAAATAATTCAGGTCTTCAAAATTGTTGCGACTATGCCACAGAAAAGTGACAGGCAGCAAAAACTATGTTGAGATAAATCACTTAAAAAGACCAGTAGCTATTCCAGACTATTATAGCCTAACTTGCAGTTGTCCTAGAGGCAAAACTTTAGAATACATACATTTTGATGGTCAAAAATTCTCCTTCTTTCTTACAAAAAAATTTACAACTTAAAATATTATTGCAACGCAGATACACACCCACTCACCGTATCTGCGTATCTGGGTTGCAGCTTTTATATGATACCTGAAAATTCTCTTTCTTTAAAAGTGTGTCTGCGTTGCAGATTTTATATGATGCGTAAAAATCATCCTTCTTTATCTGCCTTGCATACTTTATTTTAAGTTTAAATTTTTCTGTAGCTATATATGTATTCTAAAGTTGCTCTGTACCTGACTATAAATTATTTTGCATATGTTTTGGGCAGTGAAGGGGGTGTTGGAAGAAGTGTTACTTGCAGGATAGGTTCTGCTTGGAAAAAGTTCAGCGAGTTACTGCCTTTGTTGACTAGCAGAGTCTTGTCAATTGAGGTAAAAGGCAGGTTGTATGAGGCCTGTGTAAGAAGTGTTATGTTGTACGGTAGTGAGACATGGGCAGTGAAGCAGGAAGATCTTGACCATTTAGAAAGGAATGATATGAGAATGGTTAGGTGGATGTGTAACGCCAGTCTGAGAGACAGAAAGAGTTCAGATGAGCTAAGAGGCAGGCTAAGTATCCGTAGAATTAAAGATGTTATCCAGATAAGAAGATTGAATTGGCTGGGGCACTTGGAAAGAATGGAGGAGGATAATTGGGTAAGAAAGTGTAGAGACTTGATAGTTCATGGGGCAAAGCCCAGAGGCAGACCGAGAAAGACTTGGCAGGAGGTTATAAGGACAGACTTGATACAGAGGAAGTTGAGTTTAGATCTAACACAGTCTAGATCAGATTGGAAGAGGGTCATTAATATACCCCATCCAACCCATGCTAGCATGGAAAACGGACGTTAAGCCGAGAATGATGATGATGATGATGTTTTGTGTAAAAGGTGGCCAACATCTTGTCATAACTCTAGGCTAATAATGTTGCGTTCCTTACGGTGAAAACCTGACTTTGTAAAATATTTTACATCTTCAAGTTATTACTGTAGTTAGATAGTAGAATAAACACTTCTTTTTCCTCTTCTTTAAATTTAAAATAGACATCAAATTTTAACATGCCTATCTATGAGCTATTTAGCTAGCTAAATAGCTCATAGATAGGCATGTTAAAATTTGTGTATTTTTTTATATTTGCAGCCCCTTGGCAGCGCTTCAATGTGGGCAAGTGAATGTTACCAAAGCCATGTGTGGGCCATTGGATGTATTATGGAGTAGTGTAAGCCATGTCCCCTCCTGGAAATAATATACATATCCCTCAATATTTTGGGGAGGCTAGCTAGACAGTATGTAGCTAAAATATGCACATCTATCTATCTCTATCTTATATATATTTTAGATTTTATGTATTAAACAGCACTGGTTTCAAGTGAGCAGAGTGTGATACTGCTTAAGACACAATACAATTAAAATGATAAACCATATGATGACAATGATGCAGGGCATGATAAACTGCTAGCTAGCTAGTTTTACAAAAAGAACTCACTTTGTCAAGAAGAGACGCAATGTGGTACGGTGATGTTGTAGCCATTTTCTTTTATTCTATAGAGCTGAACCAGTTTAATTAGAATATTATTTTTTTAAAAACGTGCAGTTGGCAGTCGAAGCCAATAACACATTCAGACCGATCCTACTCCGACATTATTTCCGCACAATATGAGGACTCGTTCAGAGTATGACAAGTATAAACGAAAGTGAAATACATAGAACAGAATTGCCCTACATTGTCGGTTATTCATTTTGATAACCACAATCGTCAGATCACCTAATCATGGAAATAAAACTATTCATCTTTCCATAATGATAAGTCACTTACTTACTTACTAGCTCTGCGAGCCCACAGCATTACTAGCTAGCTATGCTTTCTCAAACAAAAATAATTTCAGTTTAGCTATAGCTACGTATTATGTGTCTAGTTATTGCGAAAGATTTTAGAGGTAGAATTCCCTCCTATTATATGTTAAATTAGGATCCGCTCCTGTCTCTGGGCTCCTTACTGTTTCGTATACAGAAATGCGCTATAGTTTTGTTATAGTGTGCCATTCGCGAATCACGCGACAATTTACGCGACAACGAACTTAGCGCTGTCCTAGCACCACGGCATACTTTGGATAAAAGGACCCAACATTTCACACTGATGGCCACAGATTAGTACAACGCGCCAAAACGTCCAAAACCTGAAGTCATTGTTTTATGGTCGTTGTCAGAAGTTTTTTGTGTGTCGCTTTTGTTCGTGTTGCGTTTTCCAGGAGAACGTTGAATGTTTTAATTTAATATCCTGCGCCGAAACTTTTAATAATCAATTTGATTTGACTTTAAATTCTCAGAAATACAGAGTACTCCGAAAAAAATTCGATTAAAAGAGTAATATACTCAAAGACCTACGTACGTCTTTTACGTAGAAAACAATGGCGCATTTTTCGGTAGGTGAAAAATACAAACAACAGACCACAACAATCAATTATTCCAAAAAAAGAAATAATCGCCTAAAATTGGCGAAACTATTTTGTTTTTAAAAGAAAAGAATGTAACTACTAATTCTAGTGCCTTTTAAATATTTTGTTTCTGCAAACTCTTTAAATTTAGGCGAAAATGGTGTAGTGGTAGCGCATTGAGGTTGTAATCATAAGGTTTCTGGTTCGAGTCCCCACTCCTGCGCACTTTAAATGTAGTGTTGTCAGCCCATTTGGTGCCATCTACTCACCGCTTATGGCCTTGTGTGTCTCTATACGTATCTCTAGCGGTAATGTAACATTGTTACAGTCGGAGGAGAGGAAGAGCCAGCCGTTAGGATGGAATCTCCAAGGACGTTAAAACATCCCGTTACTCACTTACTCACTTACTTAAATACCCAATGCCTCTGCTTTTTTACCTACCCTAATATGGGCATAACTACAAAAATCCGCCAACTTTTGTAAACTTTTGTAAACGTTGGCAAATGATATATATTCAACGTTGCCAACCTCAATATTAACGACTGTAGGTGCTAATATCAGTTTATATAACCATGAAATGTATGATATTAATCGCTTCTAAATCATTACACATCTTTATAATGTACAGACTGATCTGGTTAATAAAATACACACTAAACAGATAACCAGATTCTATTTTATATGATTTATTATCAGTGAAAATTCAAAGCCAATGTGGTTTCTCCATATACACTCTCTGTAAGGGACATCAGCATCGGGACTTCAAAAGTTGCCCGCTACATAGTTTTTTTCCAACCGAAATGACTTGTATTGCTTCTAAAACCTACCCTGTTGTAGCGGCGTGGTGTGAAATTAAACGTAAAGTGTGTCAAAAAGCTGGTTTTGAGAGAAGTTGAAATAATTGATTATTGTAAACTAGCCGGTGGCCCGTAGTGCGTGCGTGCGCAGAGACAAACATACGACAGCTATAGCTACTATAGAGATATGCTATCTTCATTCAAGGAAATAAGACAGTCTTTGTCTTAAAATATGACAAACTTCTAAAAAGAATAGTTTTACATGACCTATTGTTGGGCGTGTCTGCTATAGAGAGGTATGCTTTAATAGGTAATGTAAATTAGGACCTAAAAATGACGTTCGCTTCAAAGTGTTTACTACATAGAGGTTTTGTTATGAGAGTTTGACTGTCGTTTTAGCCGTTCTACGAAAAGTGAGTGTAGTGCTGTCTGCATCGTTAGTACATGTGAATAAGCAAGAGCTACTACTCGCAAGTTTGTTGTTATCGTCTTTGATCTCTTCGTGCTATGTAAATTATACTTGTGTTTGTATATATATTAGGCACCAGGCTTCATTTTGAGTAGTTGAAACACATGCTTGTATCGAACGACATAATCTATCCATGTGCACGAGTGGAAGAGTAAATAACTCGAAGGCGCACTGGGTGATTTTTTTATGATTGCCATCATTGCGATCTGCAGAAAAATGACTGTGAGCTTGTGCAAAAGCATCCTCGTCGCAAGGCTTTTTTAGCCCCTAAGCCATTATTACAGAGCAAATAATGCGGCTATCAAATTAATCAAAAAGGCAAATTTTTGATGCTGTAGCACCTCGGTAGCGTTGGTACATGAAATATCTACTTGCAACATGTGGTTGTGAGAAAGCGTCGATTATTTAATGTCCTCTTCAAACGGTGGCTACATCCATCCAACGCTATGACGAAATTCGTGACCTTGTTGTAACATTGCAAAGGAGACTTCAAACGTTGTTGTTACAGAACTGTGTCCAACAGAGCTGACGGGTGAATGTGCTAAATGTTCACTCAGCAGCAGCTAGTGTAGAGCTAGAATATAACCACACTTTTCCAAAAACCATGGTCAAACTCTCATAAAAAATATCATACACAATTTTGCTTGTGACGTCACAACTTTTCATCACGCTCTATTGCACAAAATACCGTTGATCATCAGCAAAAATCCACTGATTTTCAACGCATGCGCAATAAATCTCAATGCTATCATACTCCAATGGAGTAAAGTCCCTACCATGCGGTGTTGAGTGCTTTGTAATCTTCGGACTTTGTTAAAATGTGTATATAAGAAAGGGATGAGTTGGTTTAAGAATCCCATCAGCAAAATATATAGTACCGTGTCGGCACCAGTGGCAGCAACCCGCGACGCTCTTGCCGATCGACTACAGAGTGTGCGGAATACCGTTGCATTCTATTACAACAGGGCAAAGGAACAAATTTCGGGAGGTACAACGCTTCACGATGAGATTGAACAGGAGGCAAGGGAGGACTACACGGAGGATATCCGGGGGGACGATATACAGATGCTGGAAGACGGAAATAGGATCAAAACATGGCGGTTCAATAAGCATTTGAATCAATCCCTGAAGGGCGCGATTGTGCAAAATATTGAAACCCACATAGAAATGCGCGTTAAGGTTGTGTACAGCTTCAGCTGTAATATTTACAAAGGTGGGGGTGATGTGTCTGATTACCACAAAACTAAGAGCTCCAGGTCACTATCAAGCATCGCCGAAATCGAAGCGTTCGTAGAAGAATGCGAAATGAAGCGTCTCGATCTGGAGGATTATGAGTTTTGGACCAAGGCTTATTTACCACCTGTTAGGACCACCGAGACCCCGGGGGAATATGAGGGAAAAATTGTCTTCGATCACATACAGATCAAGGTGATAAGCACGCGTGAACCCCTCCTGGGATGCGGCCCTCTCCCGGATTGGTTGCGAAAAAAAAGGTGCATTTACGCCATGGATGGCAAAGATGCCAGAACGGACAACCTATGCTTCTGGAGATGTCTTGCGGTAAAGGGGAGGGCGGATGTAGTACGGGGAACGGAACGTCTAACAAAAATGGCCCTCGCCCTATCCCGAGAGTACTACGGGGACCCAAAGCTTAAGCGTAAGGACGTCAGGCCTACGAGACTGGTGGATCTGGAGGGCGTTGCCAAACAATTCAGGATCAACATCAGAGTCTTTGAGCCCAAGGCAAACTCTGGGAAGGCACCATGGCGACTCGTCTATGGTCAAAAGCAACACAAAAAGGACTTAGATGGCATCAATCTTGGTATGCTGGACGGGCACTGTTTTTACATCAAAGAATTAGATGTGATGACCCAACACTGGGAATGCGAGGTATGTAAACAGAAGTTTAATTACGCCTCTTCCCTTACGCGGCATAAAAGGAACGAATGCGAGGGTGTCAAGACGACGATTATCTGCAAAGGTGGGAAGGTCAAACGTATGCCGGGCAGGGCCGATAAGGTCTTTTACGATGAGGGGTATAGCTATGATGCATCAAAATGGATAGAATATATGTCAAAACAAAACGGAAGACATATTCATCATGCCCTATGTGGCCATGGTGGCGAGCGTGTTATCCGTGATGGCAAAAAGGAGTGGAAAGTAGATGGCTATGAGCCTGTCACAAAGACCGTTTACGAGTACAACGGTTGTAAGTGGCATGGATGTCCCTGCCTGTCCGGGAGAAACGACGCGGACAAGGCTCATTACGCTGCAACCCAGTCTAAGGAAAGGATGATACGGGAACAGGGGTACAACCTCGTCACAGCCTGGGAATGTGAGAAACCACCCAAAATCAAGAGGTACTTTCAGAAGGAATTCAAACCCTATCCCACTATATTGCATTTGATTTCGAAGCCCTCCTATCACCTTTAAATTACCAGCAAACCCCTGATCTAACATACCTTTCGAGACATGTTCCGATAAGTGTTGGTATTGCCGATAGTTTGAATGGGGACCCGACGTTCATCGAGCACGAGAATCCCAAGGTCTTGGTCAAAACAGTTTGTGGGGCAGCTGGAAAAAGAACCAGGAGTTGTGGAACGAGTGGGTAGGCCAAGTATCTGTAATTGGGTTTAATTCTGGCAAGTACGACATCAACCTGATCAAGGGGTATTTTGTCGAAGAGATCGCGCAAGGCGATAAGATCAAGGTGGCGAAAAAAGATAACGACTACATGTTCCTCACCACCTCAAGATTTAAATTCTCGACATCAAAAATTTCCTTGCTCCCGGGCTGAGCTATGCCGGTTGGTGCAAATCGTTGGAATGTAAGCTTGAAAAGCTCATGTTTCCGTATGAGTGGCTAACGAGCCACGACAAGCTGAACCATATTGGGCCTGTCGAGCACAAGGACTTCTATAGCCGGCTAAGTGGGAAAAACACACTATCTCCCGAAGAGTACGGGTCATTCTGCGCCGAGTTTTACAAACGAGGCTGCGTCACCATGATGGACTGGTTACGTGAGTACAACCTAACCGATGTGGAGTCGTTCATTGAAGCCGTGGGCAAGACGAGGTTGCAGTATTACGATGACGAGATAGATATTTTGAAGGACGCGGTCAGTATTCCAAGCGTGTCGATGCGCTACGTATTGAACAAATCCCTACGTTTGAACCCCAAGCTAGAGCTATATGCCTCGGGGGACCCATGTAGGCACAGGTGCGAGGACTCTTGCTACACCAAGAGTTGTAAGAGTTGCAAACAGGTACAGAAGGCATGTGAAAAATGCACGAGGAATGAGGCCTACAACCTTTTGCGGAAGGGAATGGTGGGTGGACCCGCGAGCGTATTCTGTAGATACCACGAACGAGACGTGACGGGTATAAGATCTCACGTATATAAGAGCCCCCACAAGTGCAAGACCATTCTAGGGTATGATGCAAACATGCTGTACCCAAGTACCCTTATGCAGGACTTTCCTTGTGGGAAGGAACAGCTGATCAAGGTGGCTACACCGACATCAGCACATAACTTAGAGATACTGACGCGAGGTGTGGTGGATGGGTCGCTCCTTGGGTTTGCCCAAGTTGATATCGAAGTACCGAAGATCTGCGTGACAAATTTGGCGAAATGTCTCCCCTGTTTGCGGTGAAAGAAATACCTGATGATCAAATCCCCGAGCACATGCACGAATACTTAAAAACTACAGGCCGCAGGCCGCAGGCGTGTTCCGGGTACACGTAAGCTTTTGGGGTTGCTAAAGGCCGAAAGGATCCTGCTGTATACCCCTGTGCTTAAATGGTACCTTGAGCATGGGCTGAAAGTGACTGCATTTTATCAGTTTCTCAAGTATGCTAGAGGTAGGCCTTTTGAATGGTTTCCGAAAGAGATTGCTGATGCACGACGGGAGGCTGATAAGGACCCCGACAAGCGTATTGCGGGGGATACGGCAAAGTTGAAAGGCAACTCGTTCTACGGCAAGATGATTGAAGATTTGGCGAGGCACGCAAATACCACGTTTACGAGGGATGAAAAGGAGGTTGATGCAGCCCTGCGAAGTCCGTACCTCGAGAACCTTGAAGAGATTGGGGATGCCTACGAGGTAAGAAGGGGCAAGCACAAGTTTACTATCGATAGAGCCTACCAGTGTGGTAGTGTGACTTTAAGTACATTTACATGGATACTGACAGTGCCTATTTTGCCATCTCCGGAGAAGGGTTGAGGGATGTCGTTCGCCCCGAACTGCTTGACGAGTGTGATGGGGATGTACAAAACTGGCTCGTTACCGATAAGTACTCGAGTCGAACAGGAGGGTTATTTAAAGCGGAATTTATTGGGCTTCGGATGATTGCCCTGACAGCCAAGTGTTATTTTGTGGAGGGTAAAGAAGGTACTAAATTTTCGTGCAAGGGTATGTCAAAAAGCCAAAATGCCTTGACCTGGGGTAGATACCTGAGTGCCCTAAAGGGTGATTTAGACATGGCCAAAAACGTAGGCTTTCGGTACATGAGCAGGGTATGATTGCGTACGAACAAACAAGCTCGACCTCTCTGCGTTTTATGAACAAAAGAGTTGTACATAACGATGGGGTACATACCTCTCCACTTGTGGTTTAAGGGAATAAAATGGAAGTGTGTTTGTATATTGCTGTAATTTTACCGTATGCTCTGATTGCTTATGTTATTTTTCGATACCACCGTATAATAAACAGGATGTCCGACCTTGCACAAGTATTCGACACAGCCTCTACAGAATATGAACATGTAGAGAAACCCATCGATAAACGCCAAGCTTTGAAGGAGGCCCTACGTAAGGGCAAGGGGCATCTCCTACCTAAAAAATGTACAGAAGGGTTTGTCGACAAGGGTCCTGATGAGGCAATCGACAAGGTACATACCGAGTAACTTCAGCGGGAACTCCACGAAAAGGGTGAAAAGACTGCTAGGGCACTGTCTACCCACGTAGTCAGCCTATACGCAAATTTGATTGGAAATGTAGTGGACATTGATAGCGTTGAGGACCTCCGAAAAGATATCGAAGATGACCCTATTATCAGGGATGCCATGACAGACCTAGGGATCCTTGTGTACTGTACCATTGGGAGGTGTCTGGCGGCTATCTTGGTAGCAGGACACACGGCATATGGGTAAAAAAAAGAAACAAGAGGAGGAGGAGACTATAATAAAATGAGTGGAGAAGAACAAAAACAAGAAGAGAGGGTCATTACAAAACAAGTAAAGCATCCAGGGCGTGGGTCACAAGTTGGCAGCACTGATGAAGAAAAGAAAGGAGGAAATGAAACAACAAGAGGGTACTGTAGAGCCTGCAGTCAAAACCTCTTCTGGGGTCAGTTCCGTACAGTCGATGGACAATGTATACCTTTATGGCGTAGGTACGCTTGCCGTGCTCGCGATAGGAGTAGGCGTCTGGTATAAGTTTGGTAGAGGTAAAAATGACGGAGAATCTAACAAGCCAGCTACCAATCCGGAGCCTCAGCAGGGGAAACAGGGCAAAGCCCAGCCTCATATCTCTATGTTCAAAATGTTATAGAATTTTTTCAAAAAATTACACTAAATAAATGTCAGCAAGCAACGTATCACCCAAAGAAAAGGAGATTTTAGACATGTTGTATGAAACCGTCGTGGATCTATCTTTCACCTTTGCATATGCCTTTGGAGGTAAGAAAATCCTGGGTATTTCACGCCCATCTGCCAAAATGGACATGAATGACGTCCTTAAGATGACGGCGTACTTTTCTGCAGGTAGGGCAAGTCGAGAGATGGCCGTGAAAAAAGGGTGGTTACCCGCATCCATAGTCCCCAAACCGAAATAGATCGTTAGTAAAAATCGTGTTTGTCCCCAAGGACAAAAACGAGTCAATATGGAAGGAACTAAGAGCTGTTCGAGATGCAAACACTATCTTTATTTGGACAATTTTAGAATCAAAGGAAATGGTCAACTGACAAAACGGTGCATCAAATGCCTGAACGTAGCCAAGGAGTCAAGGGGGCGTACAAGGTGCCCCCATGGCAGGCGGATGGAGCAGTGTAAAGACTGTAAAGGGAGCCAGATTTGTAAACATGAAAGACAGAGGCGCCAGTGCAAGGACTGAAAGGGGAGCCAGATTTGTAAACATGAAAGACAGAGGGCTTGCTGCAAGGAATGCAAGGGGATTCGGATTTGTAAACATGAAAGGCAGAGGTCTCATTGCAAAGACTGTAAAGGGAGCCAGATTTGTAAACATGAAAGACAGAAGGGCCAGTGCAAGGAATGCAAGGGCATTCAGTATTGTCATCATCAAAAGGTGAGGGCCTATTGCAAAGAGTGCAAAGGCAGCCAGATTTGCGACCATCAAAAAGTGAGGGCCTATTGCAAAGAGTGTAAAGGAAGTCAGTTTTGCAAGCATGAAAAAAGGAGATCCACCTGTCAAATTTGCAAGCCTGATGGCCATCTAGCCGGCGTTGTAAGAAGCCGAACCCACAATGCTCTGAAGGGAAACAAGGAGCTCAGCTCCCAAGAGTATATCGGGTGCGATATCGCCACACTTCGGGCCCATATTGAAGCTCAGTTTGTTGAGGGTATGACCTGGGACAATTATGGAGAGTGGCACATTGATCACAAAGTACCAATTAAATATAGGGAAAATGACGATGCCCCGTCGCTTGCTGAGGTAGCGAAAAGGCTGCACTATTCCAACACTCAACCATGTGGGCGAGTGAGAACATATCAAAGGGCATCGATACATCACTAAATGATGACCGCCCGGTAAATTTTCTATTTGCCCTTGGGGACAAAATAGAAAATGGAGGAGGGTAAAAAAGTGTACAAAATGCAAAAAAGTCTTAACCCTTGATAATTTCGGGATCAAGCCCCGTGGTCAGCTAAATCAACAATGCATAAATTGCCTCAATATTAGCAAGACATCACGCAAACGTCGTACAAAGTGCCACCCCGGCAACCAGCCCCTGTATGAGCTCATGAATATCTGTAGAGGTCATATCGCAGCCCAGTTTTCCGGGCGAATGACCTGGGAAGACTACGAGTTTTTGCATATTCATCACAAGGTACCGTTTAAATATATAGAAACAGGTAGGTCTCCAACGGTTGCTGATGTTGCCAGAGCATTGCACAAGGCGGAGTCCCGGAATAGTAAATGGGAGCCAAGATATGTTACAAATGTAAAAAATTGTTTCCCCCGGACATGTTCAAGATTAGGGGCATAGTAGAACTAAGAGTTGTATAAGTTGCCTGGATAAGGCGAAGGGGCGGCGGCGTTACAAAATGCAAGGACCCTGTGATCGAACATGAGGTAGACCCCATCGAAATAGACAGGGAGATTCAGGGGCTTCAGCAGGATGATAATTACCTACTTTTGTATACTTTTTTAACCTACGACATCATACCCCGGTACATCGAACTCGTTGAGGCACCACCCGGAGCTATGAAAAAGAACTACTCATTAAACAATATCGCAAGGGTACTACGATGCCTACAGGGAAAATTAAGATATACTCCACTACCTATGGAATACCAGGCTCGAAATACCAAGCTATGCCCTGCCTGCCGGAGGTCTTTGGTGAACAATCACAGCGGTGTGTTGATATGTTTGGGCTGTGCCGGTGTATTTTCAAAATCCATAATCAAAAGTGGTTATATTATTAGTAAATGGATGTCGTGAGAGATCCGCATACGGGCAATCTTTACAGTCCGACAAGCTGTGGCAAGACACAACGTGTCTTGGACTTCCTCGAGCAGGAGTATAAAAAACAACTATCACAACATAGTGATATTTTGTCCTACCTACGATGGAATACCACTATTTGGAAAGGGCCTCGCTCTGGAGGACCCTTACGTTGTTCCTGATAGACCCCAAGGATCAGCTGTTTGAATGGATCCAAAAAATTATCCGCATTGTTGGCAGGCGAGGAGAGTCTTTTCATTAGTTGACGACATGATATCGGACGAGGCCTCGATAAGCGTCGACAGTCCCTGCTTGAATTGGCTATTTCGGGTAGGCACAGGAAGCACAGTTTATGGCTCTTAACGCAGAGCTACACTGCCTTACCAAGAATCTGAGGAAGCAGAAAAAAGCCCTGTTTTATGGTACCCTCATGAACGCTTCGGACATGAGGATGATGACGAAGAGACGAATATGATCCCCGATTGGGATGATATAAAAGGTGAATTGAAAGATCCAAGCATGCATGCCTATACGTAAGGCTTGAACACCCTAGGGGTTGGAAGATTCTCGACTGACATACAAAAAATCCAAATTCTACCTGAAAATGGAACAAGGACAGCAGTTGATTATTTCCAAGGAAAACAAGTCCGATCATTTTATGTCGAGGATAAAGGTCAATGTATCGTAGCCTCCGATGTTTGGAGGGCCGCAGGATATAAGTGAGGAGCGGGAGTAAAAGCCATTCAGCGATATGTTCCCGATAAGTATAAAATGCGGCTAGGTACCACTTTTCCCGATCTCCAAGGTGTGGACACCGGTGTCCACACCCAACCAAATACAATTTTTACTGACTGAACCCGGCCTCTATTGTTTTCTGTTGAGATGTGGTCAGCCCGAAGCAGAAATCATTTTTGGAGTGGGTTGTAGAGAGGTGCTACCCAGGGAAATGCGAAGGCTTGCTGCAGCAATCGAGGACAGAGATACAGCCATCGCTATACTCGAGGATGATCTTGACAATAGAGATGGTCAGCTCATGGTACTCGGGACGAAACTTGAGTAACAGCCCGGGAAAATGCGAGGCTTAAGGAAAGACATGTTCCATACCGTCATCAATATGATACCGTGCTATGCGTGGTTGATAAAAATGATGCCCACGAGCATGGAAGATCCCGAAGGCACCCACACTATATGATCCGATGCCAAAGGAAGGAGCTCGGCACAAGAATAAACATATGAAGAGCAATGTACCCCGATATGGCTGTAAGGGAACCGGAATGTGACGATCCCAATGCCGTGCATGCCTGGTGTAGGTTCAAGGATGATGTCCTTTACCAAGGATAATTTCTACAGGAACCACTTCACTCTACCTGACGATGAAACGCGAGAGCTCTTCGAAGGCATGTTTGATATTTGATATGTCGTTAAGCCGGGCACTAATTTTACTACCCACAAAAGAGTAGTAAAATTACCATTTATGACCACGGTGAAAGTCTCTGGGTAAGCATTAGTATATAGAAAGATGTCGTCGCAAGTTATATTCAACACAAGAGCCATTGAGACCCTATCAAATAGCCAGGATCAGCCCATGTTCAAAAGGGCTGACCTGGGACGGTTTTTAGGTATTGAAAATGTTAGACAGTGTAGCCTCGATAATCAAATGATATCAACAAGAGAAAATATACAGGTAGGGGTTGGGGGTTGCCACCCCCAACCCAAATGAGGCCAAAATCCGCATGACATCTTTGTCACGCTTGAGGGCGCCCTGGAGATCGTTCGCCGTTCCAATAAACTAAAGGCCGTGGGGGTCATCAAATGGCTTGCTCGGGCAGGTGTCCAAAAACTACAAGATGTAAAAAAGAGCATCGCCAGGCCCTAGAGATAGAGGACGCGACCATGGCGGTGATGGCGGGTGATCTGGAGGATAGGGATGATGAAATTGTCTTTCTTGGGGATGAGCTAGAGGAGCTACAGCAACGGGCAGTGCCTTACCCGGAAGATCCTTTTGAGGATAACGGTATGGTCATTATCCAGAAGAATAACGGTGATCCCTTTCAATACCTTGCCATCTGTGGTCAACAGGGGTATGTAGCACAAAAAATACGAAATAAGCTTGTTGACTACCCCAAGGGTGATATTGTGGTACTGGCAGAGACACCAAATGCTATCGTCCACTACAATTGGCTCCGAGAACGTGGATGTATTAAAGTCAATCCGGAGCGTGTGAGACATTTTAGGCTCGGCGAACACTATACACATGAACGTCTCCTGGAGCTCGCGGAATGATATGACTTAAACGGGCACTAATTTTAATACTCACAAGGGTATTAAAATTATCATTTTTTTTTACCCTTTTTGGTATATGTTAAAAGCCAGTGAAATATCAAAAGATGGAAGCATACATAAAACAAAATCAATTTACAATCAACTACGATATCCAGATACCTGTACTACATTGCTGTATCAAGGCAGGGTCGGTGACTGGATATTGCCCTACTTGCTTAGAAAATTTTAAATATCGAGATGGGGTATACTACGAGGGGTTTAAATATAAAACGGACGAAGAGCTGTTAAACAGGGTAGCGTCAGGCGAAAAAGCATGGGGTACATTTGTAAGAAGCGAGATTGACGAGGAACTCGGGGATGATGCTGAACGCCTAGGGCTCTATATCGTTGCGGCTAAAGAGAACAACTATGGTGCACTCTGTTACCAGGTTATTAAGGATAGGGATTTGAAGCTATCTGATTTGGCTGATATATCAACAATAGGCAATATACTCAACTTTCCGATACCAGATAGACGTCTAGTCGATATTGATTTGGAAAATGAACCCAATGTCATCAAAGGTATCGTCTATGGATACCCGTTCTATACTCTACATCCTTTGGATTATCTGCGAGATCCGAATGATGATGATGATGACGAATGAAGAGCTTTCAAAAGGCAACCGATACATTACAGAATAGGAGTGTTTTTTATGGCCTTGATAAGCCATAAAAAATATTACCAAGCCTTAACCTCCTCCGGAGGTACCTGAACATCTTCAGGAATAAGCATCAACTCCTCCGACACGAAGCTTCTTTCGGGGCCGTCCTTTAAATAGTATAGCACGCGACTACCTGTTACTATACGATCCAGCCTATACATTTTCCTACTCCAGAAAGCATCTGTTGCACGTCTCTTTTGATCATCATGCTCCTCTCCTGGTTGTAGCAGATACAAGTACAAGCCATCCTCAGGTAAGGGCTTTTCCTCGGGATATTGTTTACTTTTTGCAAGTGGGACATCCTCGAGTTTAATCGCCTTGTTAGGCTTTATACCGATCATGGCAGTCTTGGTATTATTGAGACTTTTTACTATGGCGTACAGGTGTTTCACCCATATGCTACTAGGCTCCCCGGAGACCAGCTTTTGTGCATCCTGGGGTTTAAAGAGCCTTTCCGCGAGTACCTTGTTGTATGACTCTACAAAGGCCGTAAATGTATGGTGATATTTGGTAGTAGCCCTCTTAATCTCCACCCCGTTATCCTCTAACAGCTTCGTTACTGCTGACTTGAATTCAGAACCATTGTCACACTGAAAAATCTTGGGGTGTCGCAAAGGCCCTGCCCTGTAAATGTCTTTGATCATATCCGCGACCTCACTAGCATTTTTGGTACGTAGAGGCCTAGCTACCTTGTACCTTGAGGCCACGTCAATACCCGTGAGAATGTACTTGTAGGTGCTTCCATACAGCTTGTCATATGGCATATACAGTAAATCAAACTGATGCATCTCATTAAGTGCTGTAATGGTAAAATGAGGGTAATCAATACGCTTCGGACCTTTGATGTGTTGTAGCCATAGGAGTTGACGAGAAATCCAGTTGGTGACTAGCTTTTTGGATAGACCGCTCTCCTTCGCGAGCAGTCTGATAGCTTTGCGTCCGATCCACAGATGTTTCGGGGTATAGTAAATTTGACTTAGTTTTTCCGCCTCTTCTTCGGTAACAACGTGCGTTTTTGACATGTCTTTATTATATACATGTCAAAAAAACGTTCCTACAAATACCTGTAAGCCACGAAGCCTAGCAGAGATAGGGAGCCAAGGATGAATGTGAGCTCGCCGTCTTGTTGTTGTTTTGAAGGTGTATAGAAGTCTGATAACTGCGGAGCCTTCTTGCTTGATGCTATATAGTATTGATACAGGTCGTCGTCCAACTCTTTTAGGCTCCTACCGGCCTTTATCTGCATCTCCCTTTGCCTGGAAAACCAGTCCAATTTGGCCTGCCTATCCCTGATCCAGGCAGCCTGCGCATCATTCAATTTTTCGACGGCCTGGTCGTGCCTTTTACGCTCTTCTTCTCCGTGTCCTGAAAGTTTGCTAAATAGATAGTTTGTGCCGCTAAAGGCCAGGGCGTTAATTAGCGCGCCCCCTGCCATAATTGCCAATGTTGCCATTTTATTCTGAGACGAAACGATTGCCCTTTGACATATTTTCGCTTGCCCACATGCGTTGGGTGTTGGTATAGTGTAGTCTTTCATGCTCACAAATCTGACTTCCTTTACACTCTTTGCACCTAGGCCCCTGTTTTTGATGCGGGCATTTTGTACGTTTCTGTGACGCCTTATTTATATCAAGGCACTTGATGCATGCCTTTGTCATTTGACCGTTGCCCTTGATCTTAAAGTTGTCCGAAGAAAGATAGTGCTTACAGTGTGTGCAGCTCTTGGCTCCTTCCATATTGATTTGTATTTGCCCTTGGGACAAATAAAAATTGTTGTCTATCAATACTCAACGCTGCGAATTAACTTCTTGCATTCCTTGCAGCGATACCTCAATTTCTCATGTTCGCAAATCTGACTGCCCTTGCAGTCTTTGCCAAGAAGCCCTCTGTTTTTCATGTTCACATATCTGACTGCCCTGCCTCTTGCATATTGATCTTATCTTTTTATGCTTGCAGATACCACCACCCCCGCAGTCTTTACAACCGGGATCTTATCCTTTCATGTTCGCAAATCTGACTGCCCTTGCAGTCTTTGCATTTAGGCCTTCCCTTTCATGGGGCATCTGTTACGTTCTATTGACGCCTTCTTAATATCGAGGCATTTGATGCATGTCCTTTGTAGTTTGACCATTTTTCACCACCTTGAATGCATCTGGTAAAAGACTCTTTTTACAATTTGGGCATCTCTTGGTTTCTTCCAAGTGTTTGCCCTTCTTGCATTCCTTGCAGTGATACCTCAATTTCCCATGAGGGCATATCTGACTGCCCTTGCATTTCTTGCATTGGGCTTTCCTTTTTTCATGCTGGCAGATTTGGCCCCCTTGCACTCTTTACACTGGGATCTTATCCTTTCATGTTTACAAAACTGACTGCCCTTGCATTCCTTGCAGCAAGCCCTCTGTCTATCATGGGGACAAATCTGACTGCCCTTACATTCCTTACAATAGCCCTCACCCTTTCATGGGGGCATATTTGATTTCCTCCACAGTCTTCACACTGCGCCATCCGCCTACCATGGGGCATTTGTTTTTGGCACGCTGCTGTTTCTTTTTATCCAGGCAGCATATGCATGCCTTTGTAACTTGGCCATTTTTTCAACACCCTAAATGCATCCAACGCCAACACTTTTTTACAATTTGGACATCTCTTGTTTTCTTCCATATTGATTTGTATTTGCCCTATGAGGACAAATACAAATTATGGTCACTAATACACCAAAGAATGAGACCTACCACCCAGAATGTTTAACTGAGCATCTTGAAGCAAGTACACATAGCATCTGAAATCCCCGGTTCCGTCGGCTTTTTTGGTCATATGGAGAGTTGCAGTCTTTGCAAGAAGTCCTCTGTTTTTCATGTTCACATATCTGACTGCCCTTGCACTCCTTGCATATTGATCTTATCTTTTTATGCTTGCAGATACCACCACCCCGCAGTCTTTACACCGGGATCTTATCCTTTCATGTTCGCAAATCTGACTGCCCTTGCAGTCTTTGCATTTAGGCCTTTCCCTTTCATGGGGGCATCTGTTACGTTCTATTGACGCCTTCTTAATATCGAGGCATTTGATGCATGTCTTTGTAGTTTGACCATTTTTCACCACCTTGAATGCATCTAGCAAAAGACTCTTTTTACAATTTGGGCATCTCTTGGTTTCTTCCAAGTGTTTGCCCTTCTTGCATTCCTTGCAGCGATACCTCAATTTCCCATGACATATCTGACTGCCCTTGCATTCCTTGCATTGGCTTTCCTTTTTTCATGCTGGCAGATTTGGCCCCTTGCACTCTTTACACTGGGATCTTATCCTTTTCATGTTTACAAAACTGACTGCCCTTGCATTCCTTGCAGCAAGCCCTCTGTCTATCATGGGGACAAATCTGACTGCCCTTACATTCCTTACAATAGGCCCTCACCCTTTCATGGGGGCATATTTGATTTCCTCCACAGTCTTCACACTGCGCCATCCGCCTACCATGGGGGCATTTGTTTTTGGCACGCTGCTGTTTCTTTTTATCCAGGCAGCATATGCATGCCTTTGTAACTTGGCCATTTTTCAACACCCTAAATGCATCCAACGCCAACACTTTTTTACAATTTGGACATCTCTTTCTTCCATATTGATTTGTATTTGCCCTATGAGGACAAATACAAATTATGGTCACTAATACACCAAAGAATGAGACCTACCACCCAGAATGTTTAACTGAGCATCTTGAAGCAAGTACACATAGCATCTGAAATCCCCGGTTCCGTCGGCTTTTTTGGTCATATGGAGAGTAATGCCGTCACTAAGCCTCTGTAGGGGTCTCCCGCTACCATGTAGGGTATGGTCGGGAGATGCTCTGAAATCGATAAACAACGCATACCGTTCATTGAAAAATTGGCCAATTGTCACATTCGAGTCGTGACTACCAATGGGGCATATTTGATTTCCTCCACAGTCTTCACACTGCGCCATCCGCCTACCATGGGGGCATTTTTTTTGGCACGCTGCTGTTTCTTTTTATCCAGGCAGCATATGCATGCCTTTGTACTTGGCCATTTTTCAACACCCTAAATGCATCCAACGCCAACACTTTTTTACAATTTGGACATCTCTTGTTTTCTTCCATATTGATTTGTATTTGCCCTATGAGGACAAATACAAATTATGGTCACTAATACACCAAAGAATGAACCTACCACCCAGAATGTTTAACTGAGCATCTTGAAGCAAGTACACATAGCATCTGAAATCCCCGGTTCCGTCGGCTTTTTTGGTCATATGGAGAGTAATGCCGTCACTAAGCCTCTGTAGGGGTCTCCCGCTACCATGTAGGGTATGGTCGGGAGATGCTCTGAAATCGATAAACAACGCATACCGTTCATTGAAAAATTGGCCAATTGTCACATTCGAGTCGTGACTACCAAAGAGGTAGGCAATCTGCTCCAGGTGATCCTTTGGAAGCATGGCATGACTATAGAGTTCGTTAGGTTCACCCTCCACGGTGATCGAGATCTTCTCAATCTTGGGATGTAAAAGACTTCATTTACACCGGAATAGACCTTCACTTTCCCAGGGTCTATAAAGAGTAACAAGACACCCTTGAGACTCTTGGCTGGAGTATCAATCTGGAGGTTATATGATGTATCCGATTTTTTCATAGTTACCACCTTGCTTCTTAATATTCTTTCGTAGGGTAACGCGATACTACTATACCGGGACATCATGGCACTCGCGAGACCCTCATGGGTGACTTTGTCAAATTCCAATGAAATATTGCTTATTTTATAGGCAGCGTCGGCTGCTTTGGCTGTCGTACTTCCCACGGCTGCCGTGCCCGCATCTTTGATCACGTCACCGTACGACGCGAAATGTAGGACAAACTGTAATCTGTCATGGAGCCCTGCCTGGTAAAAAGGGAGATCATTTGTAAGCTCAAACATCTTGCCCAATGGGATGCAAAAAGTGTTGCCATACGCCGCAGCGATGGCTTTTTCCTCGTCGGTACCAACATAGTCGGTGGCCTTGACCTGCAGGGCTCTGATGGTACCATCATTGGGGTTGATTCCCTCTAGGATGAGATTGTTCTCCCTATCAAACTTAGGGAGCCACAAGTCTCTGTAGGCCGCGAGCTTGTTGTAGTCGCTGATATTCTGCACCTCGTTGCCATTCAAGGTGATGCGTAGATTTCGCACCAGGCTTTTGCCTATATTCGTGACGATCGTACGCTTCGTGTTGGTCCCTGTAAGCACCAGGTCAAATAGTAGCCTGATGCTACCCGGAAATATGACATCATTCTGTCCTAGGTTCGGAATATCCACGTACAAGTCCTCATTCTGGTTGATTGTGGAAGGTATATGGCTTACCTTGACGCACTGCCGTTTCCCTTTAATAGCAAGGAGCTGCTTCGTTTCTGCGTAAGGGTCTAGGATACTTCCAAATCCACTCATGTTTTATTATAGGGAAATTTTAAATAAAAGATGCCAACTAATCCAGTATTTATACCTGATATTGATCTTCCGGATGATGAGGATGAGGGCCATCCAAATAAGCCCGATGATACTACGTCAAAACTCCCCGGAACGCCAAAGCTCCCATCAACACCGGGGCCTTCAACAGAACAACAAGGTGCTCCAGGGGATCTCCTTTCGGATCAGCGGAAAAAATTGCTAGAGGATAGGGTCAACGACCTCTACGATCGCCTTACGGAGAAGTTGAGGATACGGCCTGATGCGAGATATTACGATGCCTTCAGGGTGGATAAGGGGAATCAACTGATTGTTAAGGAGATAGTGAAAGGGAAAAAAACATTCAAGGAAATAGTGATTACAAATCAAGATGGTAGCATAAAAACCGTTGGCCAGATACAAACGTTGCTAGGTAGTAATCGTCTGCAGGCCCTGGGTTTTGCCGACTATGTTACACCCAATAAAGGTGGTAAATTCAGGGCTCAGAACCTCTTGAAAAGGTATAGCAAAATAGAGAAGGAGGCTGAGAACGCTAAAAATATTGAGATGGAATCGTTGGAGGAGATCGATGAATTTGTAGATGCCACGGAGAGCCTTATACAAGACACTTCGTTTGCTGGGCCTGATGAAGGTGGCATCACCGAACGTGAAAGAAGGGGGCTTGACCTCGAACTTCAGACATTAAGAGGTAACTTGAAAAGCTTGACAAGCAAGATGATTTCGCTTGATAGCGAGATTATCAGGGCAGAGGGTAATTTGAAAGAACTTGAGGAGAAGAAGTCCGGGGCAGATGAAGGACAACAAGCTAACCTTAAGAGGGATATAGAAAAGGTGAAGAAAGAGATTAGGGATCTGAATGATAAAAAAAGGCCCTAAGGGAAGCACATGGCATGCTATCCACCGACATATACCCCCAGCTGAGACATATCAAGGAGACGTTATTGAAAATTGCCGGAGATGACACGTCTTTGCTCGAGAAGCTTAAAATTTGTTCAAGGAATAGGGGATCACTATAGCCAGCATCGTCTCCGCTATTGGTCTACTGATAAGCACCATTGTACTCTCCGTTACGGGAGGAAATGCCGCGGTAGGTGCCGCGGGAGGAAGTGCCGCAGCGGGTGCGGGAAAAGGTTTCGTAGAGAAGCAGCTTGAAAGGCTCGGAAAGTTCTTGAAATATTTGGCAGGGAAGGCAGGTGCTGCCTTACCTGGTATTATGGGTACGGTTGTCTCCTTCCTTCTGAGGGTAGCGGCAACAGTCGTGGAATACGTGGCAAAACATCTGTACATGGCCATCGCGGCCGCTGCCGGGTTTGCCGTGTTCTATGTTAGGGGGGTCTAATATGAACTATTTTTTTAGCCATATGTAGGCAATGATGATTCCTACCCCTGTCGTGATCAACGCGACCTTCGTATCCTCGTGCTGGTTTTGTGTTGCTTCCCTGTGCTCAGTAGGATGTATAGGAGGCGTAGCATGCTTGGGATGTAGTTTAATATCCGCCACATGTCTGATGGTATGTTCGGTATTTCTAAGGGGTGTGGCATGTATAGGTGTTTTGATAGTATGCCTAGGGGGTGTAGTATGCTTGGGAGGTGTGGTATGTATAGGGGGTATAGTATGCTTGAGGGGCGTAGTATGCTTAACAATAGGCTTGTTATTCACATCAACCTGTACCCCCACATTTACATTGGCAGGTGCTATGAGGATGTTGTTGTTATACCCCACAATTTTACCTATTCGCAAATTCATGTCGGAAGGCAGCATGTACACGCTGGGCATGACAGCAAAATTTACAGGAGTTCTGGTATATTGCAGCACCTTCTGAAACTCAGTGATATCATGTCCTACATTTTCCTGACGTTGCACCATGGCTTCAAATTTCTGCATTAAAATCTGCCTTGCTGTATAGTTGTCGGCACCTGAGCCGAGTAAGGAGGCTTTCGCACCCGTCTGCGATCCTAGTAACAAGACCACATAGACGCGAATAGTCTCACATAGCTTGGTCAGACCCTCTGATGTCAAGCCTTGACTTGCCGGTATGATGAACTTGGCCCAGTCCCCATCAATTTGAGGCCACCATCTACCGTTGGTGAGTTCACCTGAATATTCCAGTAGTCCAGGGCTTGTCCTCTTGTCCAGCCCTGAATGACAGGGTCGTTCAGGTAGGTTGTTGTAACCTTGATAGGGTATTTGGTGAATTCAGGAAATACCACAGAAATATAAGACTCCGTCCCAACATACAGGTCCTGATGCTCCAAGTTGGTTACACCAAGTGGCCATTCTCCTCCGTTGGACTTGTACTTTGCCTTGGGGTTGTATGAATATATGTTCATTCCTTTCTTGTAAGAAGAAAGGGATGAAGCAACTATACATTACTGATATTGCGAAACCCACGATATTTGTGGACTACCTAGGGCAAGATAGTAGGATTGCCTTAAAGTCCATCAGTATTCGACCCGTATGGTTGAATCTTTACAGTGATAATGAATTTGTCATCCGTAAAATAGGGCCCGATCAGAGGGAAATTAGGATTGAGATTATGAACGGTCTGTATAGGATCGAGGATCTGGCAGCTATCGTCAATAGTCAGGCACAGGAAAGGATCAAACTTTTTGTCTTGAAAAATGGACTCTGTAGGCTCCGTGTCAGTGACGGGTACACGGTGGTTATTCATCGACAGCTGCAAGAGCTCCTGGGTCTATCCTACGACCCTAGTAAAAAGTACTATCAGAAGGGAGACTATGATTCCTTCTACAAGACTGACATTTATATTCGACTACGACTCGTTTGCCCTCAATTGGATGAAGGCGACTGCCTGCTGGATGGTAAAAAGTCTAAAATTCTGGCCCTACTTCCCACCAAGGAGCTAAACGCTTGGGGGGATATGCTGACCTGGACTTTTGATACCCCAATTTACCTTCCCCTGAAGGGGTCCACGGACCGTCTGGAGTTTATGTTAACAGACGAATTTCACCACGACAAAAACGTTTCGTTCACCGGGATAACAATGTGCCTTCTCATAGAATAAATAAATGGCTGATATAACGAAGCTGTACCCAAATTTACCAAGTGCACCTGCACAAAGCGCCGACATGCAGGAGGAAAGCCAAAAGTATACACTTGATGAAATTGGTGAAATTGAAAAATATCTGCGAAGTGAAATTAAGGAGCGGGACAAACTCGCAAAAAAGTTTAAGATGCATGGGACCTGGGTACGCTACTGTGACTATGGGCTGCTTGGCATCGGTGTAGTAACCTCGGGTATCGGTATCGGTACCCTGTTATCCGGGATAGGTGTACCATTAGCAGTGGCAATGACTGGCCTGACCATGGCTGTAGGGGTAGGACAGGCGGGTCTGAGGACTGCCGGAAAAAGGCTTGGTGTGAAGGCTAGGAAGCATGAGAATATAAGACTATTGGCGGAATCAAAGCTGAACTCTATTATTGATCTAATATCAAAGGCGGTTGAAAATGGGGTGATTGATAAATATGAATTCGGTTTGATTATTAAGGAAAAAAAAAGGTATATGATGTTAAAGGAACAAATGCGGCAACGTTTCAACCATATTGTCAACGCCATCAATGAAGAGGAGCGTGCTCAGCTAGTTGCGAAGGGGCGAGAAGAGGGGAGGCAGGACGTTTTAAAAAAACTTCAATTTGTAGAGTATGCAAGCGGTACCTAGACCCTCCACCTGCTTATAAGCCTTAGTTTTATATATATTTTATAGGTCTCGTAGGCCTATAAAATATAGGGTTTTTTAATCCTCATTCAGCAAAAATTCTTTTTGAAAATCCTTGTACCGGCATTCCACAACATGTGCCTGGGGGTAGTGGTTTTTGCCCTGCACATACACCGATGAAATAGCCAGAATGGCACTGGCTTGGCAGGGCTCATCATAGGGTACCGGCATACCGTGGAATTTGGTTGTGATCGCGTCTTTGTAATATTTAAGTTTGGCGTTCACGTAACGGTCCTTTTTGACCGGCTCCGTCGTCAATTGCTCGGAAATCAACTCTTCGATTTTGCTCAATATTAAACGATACTTCGCAACCCAGTCGGGGTACTCTTCAAAATCAAGACTCATCGCTGGTACGGCATTGGCATTGTACCGGGTCACTCCATTCGGTGACCAGATTTTAGGTGTTTTTACCTTGAGTGCTACCACGAGGTCTATTGTATGGTACCCTATGATGTACCGCTGATCCTTGCCCCCGTTGGCTGGTATTGGATCTGACACTGTCAGGCAGTCCACGTTGATATCATTGATGTCTGTAAAAATGGCGGCAAATGAGTAGAAAATTTTAGGGCTGACGAGCTCTTTCTCAAATTGTAGCATCTTGTTTTATTGTAATTCGAACGACTTCAGAGAATTGCATGTCATCGTACATACACATCCACCTCCATTATACGTGATGTATTCCTAGTAGCAGTACCAACACAGCATTTTAGCTTTCACCACAAACCTTCGTCCGCAGGTACACCTGTCATACTCATCCAGAATACGGTCACAGTCCTTACATTGTTCTTCCATTTATATTATCTAGGTCATTAAGGTGATCCCATAGATCCTGAATCCTCCGACTATTATACTTATCCTTCTCTGATTCTTGTACTAATGTTAAGGCCATAAGTGGTAGGGAGATACCAATGCCGGCCATAAAGGTCATGAATACTGCATTTTCAAATATATTGAATTTTGATTGCCGACAGTTAATGCACATTTATTAGTATTAATATTTTTATAACACAGTTCACCTCTTTATTGCGCATGCGTTGATAATCAGTGGATTTTTGCTGATGATCAACGGTATTTTGTGCAATGGAGCGTGATGAAAAGTTGTGACGTCACAAGCAAAATTGTGTATGATATTTTTTATGAGGGTTTGACCGTGGTTTTTGGAAAAGTGTGGTTATATTCTAGCTCTACACTAGCTGCAGCTCTTAAGCCGGTGCACCAGATTCAAATGTTGCTGATGAAGCAAGACTGGACATCAGCATTAGAGGTTTCTGGCAAAGAGCGCAAAGTGCATTTTTCGACGTAAGGATATTTAATACATTGGCGCTTACCTGAACCAGAACCTGGAGCGTGTGTTCAGACGAAATGAAGACGAAAAAAAGAAGATGTATGCAAGACGAGTTTTAGCGGTTGAACACGGATTGTTTTTACCTCTGCTTATGTACCTTAAGAATTATCTTTTCTGTGCATACCTAATCGGTTTAGACCTAAAGCCTTATAGAGCAATACATAGTGATGTTTCCAGTACTATTGCCAAAGCTCCAATCCCCACAATATACGAGACCCTCCGTGGAGAATGGTCACTTACTCATTGTCAATCCTGAGCGTCCAGATTTCTACATCTTTGTAATAGTGTACGATTTTTGACATGTCCTGCCTTCACTTAACTCTATGAAGTTTTCAACACCGCCACGCATTGATTCCATATAGATTGCTGGGCAAGCAGAACATGATTTTGCCATTCACTGCTTAACGACAGCTCTTGTAGTAGGTGCAAATATTTATTCCGAATAAAGGTTTTAATGCTGAGTTGCAGACCCTGCACGACAAACTGAAGCAACTTCGGAGCAGGATAATGTTTTACGATAAAATAACTGACAAAAGCGAGGCAAAGTTAAAGAGACCTGAGGTGAAATGAGCAGCTTTTTTAGGAGCACAGAAAAGAACACAAAAAAGTTAGACATTTTGGAAAAAGAAATTGCCTTCCTAAAAAGCAAATTTGAGAATTAAAAGAATGAGTGATTGGACATTCATGAAGGTCCTTGAGTTGATATACTCGCAAAATCAAAAACAACTTTCGTCAATAAAATAGATCCTCCGTGTAGTAGATAATTAAAAAGACTATTTAAGAAGCAGGAGATTACCATAAGGAGGCATGGTAACAGTAATAGTATATAAAGGCCAGAGAGTTGAAACATTGAACCTTTTTGACATAAAAAATTATACACGTTTGTTCATGCTTGGTATCAAGATATTGCAGGTTACTTAAAAAGTCTTATGCAACCATCTTTTCAAATCTTTGTAGGAAAAATCTGTTTAGAGGCATAAATGCACACTGATGATCCTATCAAAAGGTTTTGTGTACGAGGTCCAAAAACGAGTACAGCATATACTCGCATAATATTCTACATCTAGCCTAGTCCCTCTAGGTAGAAGAGTGCAGTGGTAGAGTAAAGAGGGGTGCTATTAACCTGAGACCACGCTGTTTATTAGCCACTCTAACATATCTGGACTTGTATATCCCTTTGATACTCAGTACGTACTTGAGCAAAATTTGATTTTGAATATTGGTTGTTGTGCTGACTAAAGTCATTTTTGCGAATATACGTCGCATGTGATAGTATTGAATTTAAAGATGATATCAATAAGTGGTGATCCCTTGTACCGCTAAGTAAGGTCTATGGCATTTCGGCAACATCGAAAATATTACTGAAAAAGGAAATCATTGCCATCTACTCCGAGTCGCCTCTACTTTTTGAGTCCAATCCCATTGAGAAGTTTCAGTGCCACAACTTGTTTGCTATACCACTTGCATAAGTCTGCTTTGATGCAGTAAGTGAATTCATTTCACTTCTTCGTTAGTTCATTCCAAGGTTCATAGTACAGAAAAAAGTTGGTTTCTCTCGACTCTAAACATATCGTAGAAAAACTTACACGTTTTTGTTGTTGCTGTTTTTTTATAAAAAACCTAAACAATTGGTTGATATTGAGAATTTCTTAAAATTTTTATAATTTAGCCTCAAATGTTTCTATTTTTCTTGCTTGATCCTGAAAAATCTACAAGGCTTGTTCTGAGGTTCGGACCATAGTTTTGATATACATCATTTACTAAATCTGCGAAATTTGCTAGTGTGCGTAAAAGTCTCTTAAAATTTAGGCTATAGACTGGTTTTCCATAAAAAGCGCGCATTCTTTCTTATGGAGAATGTCATATAATTTTTGATCTCCTTAGTAGTTTACAGGAAACAACTCTTTTAACTTCTGCAGGGCTCAAGCTGCCAGGTGATCGCGGTCCTGCGTAAGACGTAAGACGCAAGAATCGTCGTTGGACGGATTAAAAGACTCATGGTCTTGAGAAGCTCGACATCTTTCCATCCACTTTCCGATATGCCTAGCATTAGCTACATATCAGATAGCGAAAAAGAAGCCTTGGGGATGAGATTGGTCGTCTTTTCTTATCTCAAATATTGTTCTCAGGCTTAAAATCATTTTTTGGTGAAAATTAATAAAAGCAATGCGGATAACAAATTTACATCAGCTATAACTGGAGAACACCGATATTCGGATACGGAAGAAATTTGCTTGTGCTTTTTATACGACCACGAAAATAATAATAAAAAAAAGAGACAACAAGACCTGGGATCGAGGTTGTTTACCCTCTTCTCTCATATTAAAAAGGAAAAAATACCTGGGAACGAGGGTGATCTTCGAACACCACACTGATGAGAAGAGCTAGACATTTTTCCTCCGCTGGTTAATACTTAATTTTATACGTCGTGTCCAGGTACCCAAAATAGCTACATTGTCATAGGTTTTCGGAGAATTAATTTTCGCGGTTGGATACATTCAGTGGATTACGCATGATTTATTTTCGTGAATAATCAAAAATTTATATAATTTTCATCGTTAGAATTTTTGTTTTAATAACTGAATACTCAATTGACGATTTATTGAGTTTATAAGGACAATAATTATAAGGTGTTTCTAAGAATTAAATCTAGGATCTATAAATACTTTTTGTTTGGGGTTGAAACTTTTTACGTTTTTGTGGGATAAAATTTCGCGATTCATGACTTTCAAAAACTTTGCAGAATTTATTTTCGCTCTTACAAAATAAACCTCACATTTAATTTCAAAAATTTTCGAAAGAACTAGAAATGACAAAAAAATGTCTACGAAAATTTACGACCATTAAGTAGGCCCGTCCTGTACACAGCATATTAGGTTAAACTTTCATTCATTGAACATATTTGCCGAAGGTGTGATCGCCAACAATAAGGTGCGGCTATAAACACCAAACAATCCAAATCCTTAAAAACGGACCAAAGGAACACAGTTTATACAATAAAATAAATTGGAGAAAGTCTTGCAATTAATAACTAACATGTCTTCTTCGCTCACAAGAAGCACAAGCATCAATCTCTTAGCTAATTCCAACACAAAAGTCTTCAGTATAATTATATCTCCACATGTAAATATTTATACCGCTCAACACATTAACTGATAGAATAGTGAGGCTAAGGACTTACTATCCGAATCATTAGCCTGACTTCCCATTGTCAGGCCGGCTGCCAAGCCATGGTTAATCAGTATCGATCAAGTGCCTAATTTCGGTGGGTTGCATCCGAGAAAAACAGCACACATGTCTGTTCAAAATCATATTTCCTTTTAATGAAAAAAAGTAATATTTAAAAAATCATAATTAAAAAAAACAAACTAATTTCAAAATACATTCAAATTAAAGGAAATAATAAGTACGTTTCAAAAAACCCATCAGAGCAAGCTGTTATGCAAAATACATAACTTTCAATACTAATGAAATAATTTCAAAATAAACATCAACTAAATAGGAATTTGAAGTGAACATCCAAGATTATAATTGTTAAAAAAGAAAAATAATATATTTAAATTTAAAATGTTATTGGATACAGCAGCCCTTGTCTTTGTCTTTCCCCTTCAACAGTTTCATGGGTTTGTACTTCTCTAAGTATTCCAACTGCTTGCTGTTGATCGCGCCTCGCCGCCTGCGCCGGATGTAATCAACAGCGTCTTCGTATTTCATACCACTCTCAATCAGCGCCAACGCGACCAGCACTGGCGCGCGACCCAGGCCAGCCACGCAGTGGATGGCTATCGTAGCCCCTGGGTTTTCTTGAAATCTCGATTTTAAAAATTCCAACCACGATTGAACAACAGCTTTCGGGGGAGCAGCTCCATCATCAAATTGCCAATCCTAAAGATAATATTTTTACAAAAGAGGGACACTGAAACAAACGATGGAACTATAAATCGTTCTTTCACCGTTGGCAAAAATATATTTGTGTTTGCGAAAAGCACAAATTGTTTTTATTAACCTTTTTCACAATATTTTCGTACGTGTTGCTGAATTTTTTTTAAATGCATTGTAAAAAACCCTATCGTCTCAACCTATTCCTAACCTTTTGAAAAACACAGCATAGATTTTTTAATTTCTTAATTTATTGATGAGTACTTCTAAAATTAGTACGGCCTCCATGAAGGGCTAAAACTTCCACCGACTATAACACCGGTAGGGAAGTAAAAGGTTTCTCACAATACACGTAAAAAAAATGTTTGAACCACGCGTTTGGACACAACTACAACACAAAAGACATGAAAAAAAATAACAGCTCAACGCAGGCTGAAGATTTTTTTGTCGTAAAAAACGACATTAAGTTTCCAAACATTTTATTTATTTTTGTCAGTTATTTATTGGTTTACTTATTTATTTGTGCTTAGAGTTTGAGCTAAATAAATCAAATACTTTTATGTATACAACTGCCTTATATGAGAGGAGGTTGTGGCACGTCGAACAAATATGTTAGAAGTTAAGTTTATAAAACAAATAAGAAAAAGAGATTGCCATACCACGACATTGATTCCTTCTTTTGTCAACAACTCGCTGTTGTAGGTTGGCTCGCATACTCTAATTACGTCACATACTTCACATTTTTTCAACTCCTAGAGAGAAATAATTTGCATCACCGGCTTCATACAAACACACCCAGTATGAATATAAGAAATAAAAAAATATTCTCTGCAGTAGTAAGAGTTTTCAAACACATATGTCCACTACATAGCTTGTGAGCAGAGTAAAAGTACAGAGGCTAATAAACAGTTGAAAATGGAGAGTTGCCAACTAAATAGAACAGTACACATGGTACAAGAATTCTAGCTGGTCATATTTACTTTACATATGTCAGAGCACTATCGTAATTACAAATAACTTATTTTGTTGTAAAAATCATAAAAAATGGGATCGTGCAAAGTTGAAACATCGTTATATAAATTTATCAAAAAGACATTGCACACAAATTAACGAAAATTCAATAAGCTTAAACTGACAATGAATTATTAAATAACTTGTCATGCCAAATAAATGCTGTGTTTGACTTTCTTGACTTTAGCCACACTTTTATTTTACTTGTCATTCAATATCAATTTGTGTCATGCCACAGTTTGACATTGAATGACAAAATATTTTAAGGAGTGTAATATTAATTATTTTTGGAATAATTTATTAAACTAACACCTATAAAAACCAGTTATACAGCATAAGAAGTTGCACAATAGGTTCAAAATTATACAGATCATTTCATGTCAGTAAAATAGCATCACTGTATTTTCTAATCACAAGTAGAAAAGTTATAAACATGTTAAAAGTCAACATACCTGAACAAACTGTCCAATATTTGCTTTAGAAGGACGATCCATTATCAAGAAGCGCATGTTTTTTATACTCCACCAAGCAGTGGCCGAAATTTTGGAAGCAAGTGATTGCTGGGTGGCATTTCATATTATTGCTGCGTCGTTGGGATTATAGTTCGGGTTGAGCAATCCGAATATAAATACTGATGCAGGGCTTCCTCATGTAACTGAGGCGATTAAACAGAGATATTTAAACCAACTGTCTGTTCCAATTTGTAGTGATACGTCATTAAGTTGTAGACAATTTAACTCATCCAATATTTCTTCTGAGAACGGACTAGTTAATCTAGCCAGAACACACCTCTTGCAAGTTTGTATATATAGTCAACAGTGTTGAGCTCGGCACCAGTCTCCTCTATCTTTCAAAATTAGCTCCATGCAGGTGTACACACGAGTAGTATGCTAAAAAGTATTTTAAAGTATTATTACACAGAACATTGACAGTAACAGTACAGAGGGACAAAACCTTGCCATGAAACGCAAGCATCACTCGCAGTAGTGTTTGTCACCTGAACATTAAATCAGCTTACATAAATCTCGATAAAAAATTAGGCATTCTCCCTATATATATGCTAGCAAAACTTTTATTGCTTTGTGCATCACAAAGCTTCATTTGATTTATGCTCAAATATTCGTGAATTTCGATCTTTCTTGTTTGCTTAGGTAACTTTCGGCACGATTTCCTCCTGTTGTCTATTTGTATGCATTTGAGAGCCAAGAAAGAGCCATGTAACTAAAAGTATTTTCAGAGTAGGTCACCTCTCTCCATTAAAAGAAATTCCCAAGCGAGGTGACTGTCTATATTTTCATCACACTGCAATTATTTTAAACTTCATAACATTTTAGTAGACACTGAATGACAGTTTATACACTATAATCTATTTACATTCTTAGATTTGAGCATTTGGGGAAATCATAAAATAGCAGATAAGGTTGCATTTTTAACTATATATATAATTATACATATACACTGCAACAGTTGGCATTGACAGATAAGATATCTAATATATACTAGCGCTTAGTAGCAAATGGCAAATGGACAGTAATTCTATTTACATTTTTTAGCCAAAGTGGCAATATAACAGTCATTATCAAAAAAAAATTGTGTATTATAGTTTGTTTTATTATATCAGTAGCGTGAATTTATCGCCCATTACATTACAAAATCAGAAACAAAACAATAATAAATAACTTAACACACACACTTTAAATTCTATAAAATTCATTCCACTTGTCATATTGTATGTGGTCCCCCTTGTAAAGTGCACAGGTAATGTGAAAAAAGTTATAGATGAATTCCAGCGTGACGTCATTTGTTTACTTTTTAGCGGTAAGCTCCTTGGCTCTGGCTTTTGCGTGGCAGGAAAAAAGATGCTAGGATTTGGTGAAGAAAGGTCTTTTACTGTGGATTTCTTTTAACGGGGACATCGTTGGGGTTATAAACTATTATCGAGTGTAGGTCACAGATTTTTTTGTTAGTTTGCAACATCTGACTGCTTTGAAGATCTTTAAAGGTTCATTAAATATAGACACAAAGAAAGACACTGGGCAAGGCTTGGCTATGAGCAAAAGTAGTGGCTTGTAGTACACCACATATTGTATGTCATAAATATTGCATGTTGCTATATAAGAATTGTGTGCACGTCTGCACCTTTACACATCACAAGTTTAATTCAGTTGAATGAAAAGTAGTAACAAAATATCTTCCTTTTTCATTAGAGTTATGATCTAGGTGACTGCTACAATGGTTTGACTTAGTAAATACTCAAGTTACCAGAGTTAGATAGATAGATGTGCATATTTTACATAGCTAGCCTCACCGAGGGATATACCTCAATTTCCCTCACATGACTTGGGTTAACCGGGGCTATGGTAATATTCAATTGCCATATTGAATCGCGGCCAAGGGAAATCGAACCCCGGCCTCCCGCACAAAGTACGAGAGTGATAACCACTAAACTACGGCGCCACAAGAGTTCAAATAATGTATTTAATTTTATGAGAAAATATTAATAAAGGTCCAAGGGGAATTTAGAATTAAACTGAGAGAGAACTAAGGTAATTTATATTTTTGCAACCTTTGCTAAATTAGTTTTCTACTAGTCGATAAGGCCCGTGGAAGAATCCACTCAGGCAAAAAGCCATTAAAAAAATAAGTTGCTTTAAATGTTTCGCTGACGTAAGCAATGCATATAAAAAAAATGTTCTTAAAATCTTACACAAAATGTCAAATGTCAAATCTTACACAAAATAAAAACAGAACAGCTTCCAAGGTGTAAAATCTAGTTGATAAAAAGTTACAACAACGACACTCACAACATTGACACTCACAACACCAATACTCACAAAACCGACAGTAAGAACACCAACAGTCACAACACGGATAATAACAATGTCAGAAATAACGCATCTCAAATATGTACATCTTATAAGTGATTATGTTGAAAACCCTCAGTATTTTATTCTGAAATGTTCAAAAAGTTGGCCTGCCAAGAGTTAGCACAAATCAACAAAAAATAAGTTCTTTACACATTTTAAATATTGTCTCTCCCTTAAAAAGCTTATTAAATGTAAATCTACAAAAAATCAGTCATTTCAGTTGCATACTATTCTCTCCCACAAAATGTACACAAATGTAAAAATCAACCAGTTAAGAACACAAAAAATTTTCTTTTTTAGTATGATGATCCGTACTGCCCTTTACAACAATTCTGAACCTAAATGTCAAAAAATCAAAAGCAAAGAATAAACTTGAATTAAAAAAGATCATTATTTGAAAACATTGTATACGGTTCGTAAACAAAAGTTTACACAAAATGTAAAACAGATTGGTTTTTAAGAAACACATCTAAATCAACAAAAATAATTTCATTCAGCATGTCGTATATTAGCCATTACCCATCAATCTTCCACAAAAAAGGTTATGAAACACATCAAAATTTTAGAAAAATCAGTCATTTCCAGTGCATACAGTCATCGCCCATTACATTACAAAATCAGAAACAAAACAATAATAAATAACTTAACACACACACTTTAAATTCTATAAAATTCATTTCACTTGTCATATTGTATGTGGTCCCCCCTTGTAAAGTGCACAGGTAATGTGAAAAAAGTTTATAGATGAATTCCAGCGTGACGTCATTTGTTTACTTTTTAGCGGTTAAGCTCCCTTGGCTCTGGCTTTTGCGTGGCAGGAAAAAAGATGCTAGGATTTGGTGAAGAAAGGTTCTTTTACTGTGGATTTCTTTTAACGGGGACATCGTTGGGGTTATAAACTATTATCGAGTGTAGGTTGATGCCTTCTGATTTATTTGAATTCATTAAAAGTCATAAGAATGCCTTTGTTTGAAAAAATAACTGATAATTACTTTGCTTCACCTAGCACCCAATCTTTTTCCCTGCCACGCAAATGCCAAAGCCGAAAGAGCTTACCACTGAAAATGTTAAACAACGGAATTCATCTATACTCTATGGGCATAAAAATGCATCCTACTATCCTGCAAAAGTTCAAGTCTTTGAAAAGATTTTTGTAGGTAGCTAGGTAGCTTGTTACATCATAATTCGTGCTCATAAAAGAAGAGAAATTTGGAAACTTATAGTAGTTAGCTATAGATAATTAAAAAAGAGGAATAACAACAGAAGTCATAGGTTAGAGCTAGCCATGGGATGGGGAGCTGGACTTGGAGGCTAACATTAGCTAGCTAACAGTAGCTAAGACACCCAGTTTAAATACACTTAAACTGGGAACACTTTCCTAAAACTAAAGCTAGCTATTTATGCTTAGTAAAACACATATAAAGAGAAGCAAATAGTAATGTAAAATTAATAACATTACAGTTCAACAAACCAAAGTTTCCCGTTTTTAGTCAGCCAACAGCTTTATGTAGCATTTTGAATTTTAGGACAATACATTAGTTACGTGCCAGGGCACATGAATTATGCAACAAAACGTAAAAACAAATATGGCTACATACGCGGTAAAATAAAAACTGTAGCTTTTCCTGGGAAATGCGAGTCCTGCTTGCTCCACCCGACATAAAAACCAAACGTCTAAAAATATCAAAGTTCTTACTATTTGTGATTTCAAATCCACTTTAAACTCTAGCCTTTGTTTTCTACTTCTAACTTTACTTTACATCTAGCTCCACTTCTCACTTCACTTTTCTACTTCTTCACTTGGTCTCTTTTTCTTTTAAATATATAGCTATGCTTTTTAAACCACTTTTTTCCCTTTTTTTCAGGTAAAGGGGATCGTTCTTCTGTGCTTTTTTTTTGGTGGCGTTTATTTTCTACTTCTAAATTTACTTTACTTCTAGCTCGACGTAGCTCCACTTTCACTTCCAACTTCACTTTTCTACTTCTTCACTTGGACTTTTTTTCTTTTTAAATTGCTTTTTTGAACCACTTATTTTACTTTTTTCAAGATCGTTCTTTTGTGGGGTTTTTGGTGGCGAAAAGGACACCATTTTTTTCGAAAGTTAGCCGTTAAATTTATTTCAACAAATCAAATTGAGTCGTTTTCATCACGTGATGTAAACAAAGTAAATCCGCTAGCAAAATGGACATAATTTTTTCGGTGACTTTAAAGAAAATTTCGGCGACATCAAAGGAAAATGACGATATCCACTATGACCGTCACATACACTCCATATTATTATATAAGATGTTACTGTATGGTCAACTGCATCATTTAGCCCTCCGAAATAGAAAAATGTTCTATAGCAGAATTTATTTGTTGCAAAAGATATTTATGATGGCAAAACTAAATATTTTATTTATACTATCTATATGTATTTATTTTATAATTTTTAACTTCCCTATCTACTGTTGGAGAAAGTTGTAGTACTTATATTTTTGTTCTGTCTAAAAACCGCAGGGTAAAATTTTGTTGGCGTCAAGGTCAACCTCAATGTCAAAAGCTGAATGCCTTCATAGATTCAGAATGCTGACCATGCCACTGATGAGAGTAGAATCGCCCTCTTTCGTCAGTTGCTGTTTAGAGACCCAACGGTCTGATTATGTTGTATCGAAATATTATTATAGTAGTTTATAGAAGACGAAAAAGCATAGCCTGAAAAGAAAGTCAACATCCAGTGAAAGTGGCACATGGCAATAAAATAGTGTCTGCTTTTTTAGAAATTTGTCACCAAAATCAGAGACATCTTGCTTTTTAGAAATTTTTGCTTCCACATTGGAATATTGTCTCCAAAAATTAACAGCTAGCTAGCTAGCTATAATTTATCTTGTGGTTCAGCTAAAATGCAGTTAAAACTTCCAAATTATAATAGCTCTATTAATAAAGTTGTTAGTGGGTTTAATGAAATTGTAAAGCAGCTAACAGCTAACTAAAACATTTTACGAAGCAAAGTTGCTAGTCATGACGTTGTGTTGTGGGCTTTTAACAAATCAAATGAACAATTGCCAGGGGAAAGTCACGCGTTTGGTTTCTTCATTATAAATGTTATTATAAAAAAGTTTAAAACATTAACTTACACAGCAAGTAAACCTCATTGATCGATGGGAAAATAAATAAAAAGCCAAAAGCTTTTGCTGAAAGCTTATTGAGATATTCAGCTGGTGACAAATACAACGATTCTGTTCACGGCTGCTCAAATATTTCGTAAAAATCTCGTTTTTTTTTTTTTTACATCGGGGCTCGACGACGACCCGAAGTCGCAAAACTTTAATTTTAACGAAATACAGCGTTTTTAATCGTTCGTTTTGCTACATCAGATCGGTTTGAATATTTTAAAAAACCTGTGGAGGAGAGCATTTATTAGACCGGCTTGTTAGAACCCAGGTCTCCAAACATGTGCTTATAAGCAACTAATCCAGCTTATCCGGTTGGGCAAGTCCGTTTCATCAACACAATAAATTTATCACAGGTTAATCATAAATTATCAAAAAATGCAGCCAGACCAGCTTAGCAGGTTAAGAACTACTTTATGATAGACAGACGTATTTGACTTGCTGTACATCGAAAAATCGGTGTCTTCTTGTTCAACGAACACATACATACGACGTAACGCTTATATTTGATAGACAAAGAAGCCCAAACACCTTGTGTCCCACAAAAGGAGCTGGGATCAAATTAACTAAAAAATTGAATTAGTGTCCTTCACGAAATCTTTGGGTTAATTTCCCCTGGAGTTTCTCCTTATCTAATGCCAACCTCCTCCCCTGTGGTTCTCACCGTTTGTTAGCAATAAAGTACGCGCTAGCGGCTTTGACATCAGGCAACATACCCTTTTTTAGTTCGATTCAATGTTTGCCTTTTCTTCCTACAACTTTAAGCCAAAAACGGTGAAATGAAATGAGTGAAACATGCACAAGTTGACCAAATTCAGATTTTAGATAGCCACCCTATATTTCAAAGCAGTAACCAGTACGCTTTATTAACTCATACCCTCCTGTGATATGTAGCGATGGTTCAACCTCGTCCCCAGGACCCTTTTTTATAAAAAAAGTAAGGACGCGAAGGTGGCGGGGTCCAGTTCCCTGTTCGCGCCGACCCTGATGTAAAAAAGGCGAAAAGGGGACGAGGTTGGCGATGGCGTTTACAAATTTTTAACCCGTGCGTTTATTTTAGTGTGGGAGTTTATTTGATATTTTATGGTAACGTAACACATAATTCGTTATTTTGTGTTTTTATCATCATAGTACACTTATGTACACCTGGCTGGTCTATTAATCCATCAGATCATTCTTTAAAGATATTTATAATTTATAGAATGACAATGTTTTATTTTCAACACCCGCGTTTGAAAATAGAATTTACAAAAATATGAACGTCTTTTTATTTTGCTCCTTCACAATCGTTAGAAAAATACAAGAGCGAGTATACTTTGAAAATACTTTGGCGCATATATAAAAAAAATGAAGACGAAAGATAAAATTGTCATATTTTCCGGCGCGATTGCTATATGTTTAAATATAGTCTCCACCGGAGGTGTTTATTGGCAACAGGATGTAGCCACGCATGAAAATATGGGGCTCTGGAAAACATGTAAACATGGTAAATGTGGCACTTTAAAAGAACATCCGGACTGGAGAGTGACTTGTCAAACATTTTTGTTGGTTTCATGTTTACTGAACTTCATCTGTGTCAACATGTGTATACTGTGTTTGCCGTGCAAGGAGAAATCACGAATACCTTTTGTAGGTTCACTTTTAGCAGCGTTGTTTTGTGCGAGTGGTTTAATAGTATACTCAGCCAACGCAAGTGGAACATTTGGATGGTCCTATTATTGTTCGTGGTCAACTGTACTATTGTTAGTTATCAATGGATTTTACGGGTGTTGTCAATAAAAAATACAACCAAGTATCAATCCGCTGTACAATCATAATTTACATACACGAAAACTTTTTAAAAAACAACAACCAAACAGAAGTAAAAAAATAAGATTTAAGAGCATTTGTACGCTGCTCTGATATTGCTAATATCGTTTTGAAGTGTTTTCTCGCCATTTTGTTTTACCCTCACTTCGAGTAGATCGACAGTGGTCTTCAATAGCGTCTTGTCGGCAGTGCTGAGAAACATCAACATCATAACAAAACGTGATGTACGGCTGACGTGTTTCAAAATCGAGATGCCGAACTTGTACCATTCTAAATCGACAGATTGACAGCTTTAACAACACGAAAGAAGGACACAGATATTCTTATAAATAAAAAACATTTAGTCCAAAGTTATCCATCATAAAAATTTTTTAAGTAAATAGCTTCCATAGATATTTCCGTAATTATTGAAGGCATAGAGTCCTAATGAAGGTTCTATTATGTGCTGCTATAAAAAACAAAATACATTATTCCAGGAAATTAACGAGGCGTAAAATTAACGATCATAAAATTAACGTGAATGCGTATAACGATTTAATTAACGCGATTTAGTTGGACTTACAAAAAGCATTAACATAACGCGAATGAGGAAATATATTAATTTCATTAACAATCAGTTTCTTTTGTTTTCTTTAAAAACGTCTACAATATGAGATACTCTGCAGCTTGTCTTAATCACATTAGATGAGTAAACCGTATTAGGACAATACCAGCTAATTATTTGTTTGCGTTAAAGAAACAGAAGGAGAACAAAGTATGTGTGTGAGCTTTATATTGCGATTGCTAGAAAAATAGATTTTTAAACTTTAATTACGGGTTTAAAATTAACTAGTAACTTTTTTGATGTTCTGGATATTTACGTCACACATTAATAAAGGGAATTTAATTAACGCGAATTTTGAAAATTTTTGCGCCTCATTAATTTCGTAGGATGAGGTAGCTTCCAGGGAGACCTTAGAAAATTGTGGAGTGTTGGGTAAGGTAAAAAAAATGAAGCGAACCTTTTGTTGCGAAATGATCGTGAACCGTATGAATAATTGTTTTAATGATATCTCCATCAAGCTTGTTTGATAACACTAAAAACAAAAAAAACTTCTTTCAAAACAGTAAATAAATTCAACTTAAATATGTATGTACGTTAAGTACCGCCGGCGATTTCTTTTAAAATACGAACGAAATAAAAGGACAGGTTTGATCTTTTTGACAATTCATTGCCAACCTGTTTGAGCAAATAAAAGCACGTTTTATAGGAGCTTGTATTTTATTTAGACATTTACAAACTTTGAACTCTTGATATGATGAGTTGGCCAAGCACAGTGTAAGAAGTTGACCGTGTCGAAAGAACCTGTTTCGTCAAAAAAGTTGTTTTTGATTCTCTACATCAGGAGTTCGAGACATCAAGGCAAAAACGCCGAGCGGCAGCTGTTCAAAATAACGCTGTGTTATTATTGTCGCAGTAAAGCCTCTCAACATGTGCTTTCTATCCCTAACAACAATCAAACAGCTTACATAAAAAACGAAACACACTTACACTCTGGCAATTTGTGTGGTTCAACCTGTTTCAGTAGCTCGGCATAGTCCGCAGATTTTTCAGATTTAATACCATTCCAGGCTTGTAGAAACTCGAAACCAGTCATCTAAACACGTTAAATTTAGTAACACACCATATTACAAACAGTTTAATCCGACTTAAAGGCTGGCTGTTTTTATTTTTGTTTTGTTCTTATTTTGTTCTTAATAAACAGAAACCAACTTCAAAATTCAGCCTTTTTCCCTCTTACATTTCTCTGAAATCGGATGTTTTTTAATGGGGATCTATAATTATGTTCATGAACTATCGAGCCAATATAATTATTTTCACAAAAGCAAACACGAGTAAAAACAATAATCGTTGGCTTGTGTAGCTTAGGAGGAAATTAAAATATAACTTCACATTCTGGATTGTTCTTATTTTCTGGTAAAATACAGACTCGGGTTGTTCGTAGGTTTAAGATACAATGATTTGAATCTGAAGCTGTTCTTATTTTCTTCTGAATTTTTGGCAACTCTGCAACCGGTGTTCTTATCAAAACCTTCTTATAAAACAAAGCGTGCAGTTGCGGTAACACACACACAAGACTCGAACACGTGATCCATGTTCATGTTATTTTAATCTAACAAGTAATATCTTGTATCTGATTACAGAAGCACGCATCTATTACTCTCCATATCAAGTCACGTATGAATTTCACTGAAACACATCTATTTATCATCATCAGATGTAACGAGAATTGGAATCGACAAAAGGTTAAGTCGGCATTGCTTAGACCAACGTGGTACGCTATGATAAAACTAACAGTAATTTCAAAGTTTTTTTTTCCATCGTAAAATTCAATGACATAAAAATAGTACTCAATTCAAGGCCTACATTTTGTTCAAAACGACCGGCATACGAAACGATGTTAACGCAAAACACGCAATAATTGATTATTCGTGAAAGTCGAATGATAAACTGATCAGAGATTTAAATAAAAAATAAGTAAATAAAACATTTCTTAGGAATGAGTAAAAAAACTGCTTGGTGTAGATTCTATTGACGTAGTGAAAGTTAAACAAATAGATTACCTTCTTCGTAGACTGTGGTTTGGATGGATTACTTTTAGAAGTGGTGCATTTACCAGTTTTTGTGTTGTTCTTACACGGCTTCGAAGAAGAGCTCGTCTAAAATGAATTATAAATTTTGAAACGAAGCAGATTAGGAACATCAACACGCGTATTTTAAAAATTCACATCGTAACGGCGCCCTGTCTTGCGTCGTAACAAAAATTCACATCGTAACGGCGCCCTGTCTTGCGTCGTAACAAAAATTTACATCGTAACGGCGCCCTGTCTTGCGTCGTAACAAACCTTGTTGAAAATCAGCTCCCCATTATGTCAGGAAAGAGCAACTGAACTCAAATAACAAATTACGTTTTTTATCAAAAAATTTTCAAACAGGCGCAATCCGGAAACTTTCTTAGCACCTCTTCAATTTGAGCATTTACCAAGAAGTTGCTAAGCATAATAATCATACTACTGTACTACTTTATAAATGTCATCATTCTGTAGAATATTTTATAGGCTTCTTATACTTCCTAGGTTTTTAAGCCTCAGGAACTTAATTTTTTAAATTTTTAGCCCGGACAGTAGCTTGGGTTTTAGTCAAATCTAAAAAGATAACTGCAAATAGAATCACAGATGGAATATATTGAAACACCACGGCTAGATCAAATTGCTTGTTTCTATATTAGAGTCGCGCATTTCGAAAGTTTTAATGTTGAAAGTGGACTTAGGTTACTCTTGAAACGTGCTGATTGTTGCTGACGTCAGCACCACTATTTCTCCCGAATTTCGCGGCCTTCGTAAGCTGCGATGTGAATCGGTTTGTTGTGAGGGCGCTTTTAAATTTGCCTTTACTGGAGAGGGGGAAGGGGTTTGGCAGAAATTTTGGAACATAATTAGGAGAATCTTCATTGGGGGAGGGGGTGGAAAATTAATGGGGGATGTATGATGATTTGCGAAAAGTTTGAATTTTTAAAAAATTTGGTAAATATTTTTTTTTTTATTTCTCAATAAGTTATTGTACAAGTTTTAATAAAATTCATTTCATTTTTGTCAGTATGCACAGCCTTACTGATATACATCTGCTTCTCAAAAGTCATTTGCTACAGTTTAACTGGGAAAGTTGCTAAGTGATGCAAAAGTGTTGAAGAGATGGATGTGCAGCCTAAATGTTGCTAAGTAAGCCGTAAATTTATGCCCAATTTAAGGCCCTTATAAAAAAAAACGTGTATCAATTCGATTCGCATTCAGAAAACCATCATCATTAAGGTGTCAAAATATTTTCCTTAAAAAATCAAGCCTAACAAACTAAATTTCATATACATAATACTGTTGCATAATGTTCAAATATGCTAGCTATGAAAGGGCACAAATTAAATTTCCATCCAATGTGCTTGAGTGATTTTATCACGGATAATCACGCTATTAGAGTTCTGTTAGTAATTTATACAATATCATATACCAAGGAGGTTTAAAGAGAGTCTCTTTTTAAACCTCCTTGCATATACTGAAAAAAAAAACAATTGTGATTAATTTAGTTTTCAAGGTTTTTGTTCTAAGTTTAGTCTGGGATTTTAGATTTTAGGCTTTCATAATTCAAGTGGCAACCCATTGTCATTGGCTTATTGTTTTTACTGATTTTGGTCACTTTTCTTGCCTTGTCTTAGGACCAAACTAATGCTTCGTAAAAAATACTGTCATAACTTATTTTAAGGAATGGGTAATACATTTCTATCAACTTGATTTTACATAGAAAGACACATGCGCATTCATTCTCACCATGTCAGATGTTACTTCGTCAATCTTCATCTTTTTGCTTTTCTGTTTATTCACTTCATTCCTAGCTTGAATTTCTAAAAGTTCCTGTAAACAAAAGAAACGAGAATTTAACATTAGAATAAATTCTGATGCTACAAACGTACATGACTCGCAGTCACAAATGGTGTTAATTATTGCTGAAGTCAGCATGATTCCTGGTTTCAGGACTTCGATTTACAAGGTCCCTAAATACCGTAATATGGGTTGTTTCGTAATGTGTAAAGGTTAGAATAAACATCTATCAGTAAGTAAAAATGTTAGCAAATGAGCGACAATTTAGAAGTTCAGCGCCGCAAGTAGTAAATTCGGCTATTTCTGTATTAGATTTGAGCTTGTCATTGTTTAAATACAAACTCTTAAGCTGTGCTAATTGTTGCTGACGTCAACATGATGCTTTTTTTATATTTTGGCCCCTTGTGGCAACAACAACTTGTTAAAGCTTGCGAATAGCGCATTCTAAACGTATTATATATATGAGTTGACAGTTTTGCCAATTTTCAAAACTGCCCCAAATCTGCTGTTATGCCAAATTTTACTGATTGTAGTGGTCTACGTTTTTACAAAGTTCCGGTTGCAAAGTTTCGGCAAATAAATATCGTGTCCATTTCGCATCACAGTCATAAAAATAGGAATTCTCTATTCATTTTTGTCCAAGATGGTAAAAGCTTTTAAGGTGGCTTTTAGAAAAATTCCATGTTTGTTCACAGGGGCGATTTCCTAATTTTTTCTGTGTTTGCTCCCGACTAACATGGACAAAGAAGAAAGAACAAACTTAACATAAGTTAACCTGTTCAATAAACAAACTATTAAAAATAATAGACATTACCAAACAGAGCTAAGTAAGGTGGCCAGCCCATGTTTTTAAAAAATTTCCATGACTTATCTCTGACTGATATAGACTTTTCCAGGTTTCTGACCAAACTTGACATTTCTACTGTTCTCTCAGCTACCGTCTTAACAAACTATAAAAAGAAATGCTCCGTGAAAAGAATATCTAAAAACTTTTGTTCCACTTACTTCGCGGAATAGCTGTTTACACTCTTCCACTTCTTTTTTTGCAGGCGTGTTGTTGGGTTCACACTTCAACACAAGTGAGAAATCGCTCAATGCATCTTTATATTGCTTCAAAGTCTAATGCAGAAATGTGTGTAATCTATAGAACAGTAAAGTAAAGAATAGCCCTTCAATTAAATTCGCGAACAAATCGAAGAAAAATTATAAGAAGCAAAAAGTTTCACCGCTCAAAGAAAAAAGATATGCCTAAGGAATTTAAGCAACAGATTTACCCCAGCCTGGATATTTCTTTTACAGTATGCCTTTTTTTATGAATACGTTAGTACAGAGTTTAAAGGTTTGAAAATTTCAAAAGGAAAACAAAAAGAGTATTCAATCTCAAAAGATTACCTTATTAGCTTGTGCTCTTCTAAATAAAGCTTTCACATTCTGTGGTTGATGGTGAAGTGCTTTGTCACAATCTTCTATTGCTTTTACTGGCTGGTAAAATGAAATCAGTAAGAATTAAAAACTTTTAATTTTGTGCGATTCCTTACTGTGATTGAGCAAAGTATTTGAGAACCATAACCATATCAAAAATGTCCTTACCTTCAAATGAATTCCTAACTTCAAATAAGTGCCTATCTTCAAATGAATTTTTATCTTCAAATAAGTGCCTACCGTTAAATATGTACCCATCTGTTACTAACTACCACTTCATAGACACAGTCCTTAACACAACGCTTTTCCCAACAAACCCCTTCAAAAAGTTAAAGACTGTTTACATAAAACCGAAGTGCAATTCAGGTGAAGCAAAATTCTATACCACAGTGAAAAAAAGTGCAACAGTTTGCAATTTAATACTTTTAAGCATGCGAATGCGAACTGATCAAAAGCGACATTTTACCCAAGGTGATGTGTTTATATAGTAGCTTTGCACCAGTTTGTTATTTCACTTGACCGAAGTTAAAGCTGCCTGAAGTTGTGAAAACTTCTGTAAACAATCCTAAGAAATACACTGTGGACCAAACCGACTCAAGTCGGTCTCATGTGAACAGCCCCTTAAGGACTAACAACTAGGACAATAGTACCCAATTTTTGGAACTAATAATAAACGCAGGCAATACCTCCATATTACCTCGCTTTTGTTATCCTATTATTTTCCCTTACGCATTTTTAGTCTCTTAAAATAGACACCTTATAATTAAGAAATCCTAGGAAAAATATAAACAATGATAAATAATTTTTGGGTTACCTACCTCATTAAGTTTTAGAAAACATAACGCTCTGTTAGTGTAACTCGGCACTTCGTTAGGTAGCAAACGAATGCATGATGTGTAGTAGGGAACAGCATCTGCATATTTACCCTAAATGGAAACAAAGTTTAACTGGAATAACTTTCTCGGTCCTGTTTTATAAAACAAGTTGCATCCCACACCAGGTTACAGTTTGGATCTAATGCGAAAAGGTTTTGGGGGAGTGTTTCTAAAATAGCCGATGTATACAAAACCATCCCACATCAGGTTAAAATATGACTAGCACTTTAATGTAAGGAAGTTTCGAGCGTGTTTATAAATTGCATGTCAAAAACTTCACATAAAGATTCATCTGTACCTCAAAATAAAAGTAAATTTTACACTCGAACTATTTTGGTTATCGTGGTTGGTCGTTATCCCGTAAAAAATATTTTTCTTTGGATCACCATTTATTCCACAAGAAGAAGCATTATAACAAAAGATATTTGGTTTCATTGATTGCCTTATGAGTCTTTTTAAGAGTCTTTTTAGGACTTCAAAGTAAGAAAAATAAAAATTCCAAGGCTTTTTCGAAATTCTGATATATAACACAGAATACATAGTACTTTATTATATTTCTCTCTCTTACTACTCAGGTTAAAAAAAACTTTCTGTGGTTATACTGCGCTTGTAAAATAACGCAAGATAATTTTATTTATTCCTCTCTTCTTAGCAAATCACGTTAAGGAAAGTTTTGTGCTAATGACAACGTTGTTATACTGATTTCGCAGATAAGGATGATTAAACTTATGTTTACAATTTTTTGCAGCTTTCAGACTGGCAATGATCACAAAAAAAACATATATGTAGATGCTAACCTGTTGCACGCATTTGTTTCCCTTTTCTTTAGTCTCTTTAAACTGCTCCTCAATGCTCTTCTGACTCGGAACATCCTCAGCTCTCTTAGTGTTGGTTTTATTTTTAAGTGGTTGACTTTCTTTACTAGGTAACTTTTCACTTGTTTGAGTGGTTTGGACAGTGGGTTGTTTTGTTGGTATAACTATGGACAGTTTTGGAAGTTTTTCACGCCATGATGGACCATGTTCAGCTTTTAAAACAGAACTTAACCTAAGAACAAGTAGAATCACTGGTAGTAATAACCCTTTAAACATATTTCCTGCATCATCTTTTGTGCGCTTTGGTCTGATAAATATAAAGCTGTGCGCAACCATTATTAACACAATACGGCTATTATTATGTATAGTCGAATAGTCGAATGTATAGTCGAATTAATAGTTTATAGATGAGATTCATAACTTACAAAAGTGTTAAACCTGACAGGTGGCTATTACTAGAAAACATTGTGGCGTAAGCAACATAAAAAAATCAGAAGTATCAAGAATCTTCAAAAGGTTAAGTAAATGTAAGTTTTGCTGCTATATATCCTGCTAATTTTAAAGGACAAAGTTATAGTATTGCAACATAGTCTTGTTTGCATTCTTGTTATTGTTTGCTCGAAGTAACTTCTGATTTTATCTAGAGTTCACAGTATGGTTAAGTGTTCCATCTGGACTGCAGCTAAGCCATGCAAAGTAAAATATACAACTTTCTAAGACAATCACTTATTCATCATTTGTTTCACCTGTTTACAATAAAGGAAGGCCTTATCTTCGTAATTATTAGTTACTCTTCTTACTTGTTAACCGTCTGGATTTTGCAAGCGGGCAATACAGGTTTTTAGGAATTCTGATTGGCTTAGCGCTCTTGACGACGGGCCGATATGTAGCGGTATTGCGCGTCGTCAAGAAAAATGGTAGCTTAAAATGTAAACAAGCACGAAAAAAAAAATTTCAAGAAGCATTCGAAATGATTGTTATCAAGTCCTACAATACATTTATCAAAAAAAACATTTTCATAGGATAGAAAAAACAACAATGTCAAGTTTAACAGTTAAAATAACCAAATTCAGCAAAATTCTGCCTGGATGCTTCTTCACAATGGCTAGTTAACTAGCTACATTGTCCATAAAAAAACGATGATCTAATATCCAGTTTTATCAAAAATACTAAATACAGGACGACGAAATTATAACGTCATTTTCAGACTCGTTTCGTTAGCATTTTGGTTATTCAGTCAACATAAAACTCGTTGAAGCCCATGTTATTCTGTTAGCCCAAGCTAGCTAGTTAAAAAATTTACTTCGACATTCGCTGTAACTAAATTTTAGTTGAACATTCAACTTTAATTCATTCTTCTGAAGTGTGGAACATCGTAATGTTTTGTTTACAAAGATTTATTCTATAGGGACTTTCGAATTCTGCATAGAATGTTTGTTCTTAGACAAGACTGTTTCAAATTTTGACCTGGAGTGTTAACGAAAGTAGTGCTAGTGGTGGATTATATTATTTTAAGAACATTAAACAGAAATTCTTATTTTTTATTTTTATCTAACTTAGACGGTTAACAAATACAATAATAACCGATTACCCCATGCTGTACCGAAAATATCGCCCTCAGTCATTGCACCGACCTCGCAAGCTTGGTCGGCACTTAGACCTCGGGCGATATTTTGCGGTACAGCCCGGGGTAATCGGTTATTATTAGTAGTAAGTTGACATACCTTGATATACCCTGCAATGCTGTTGCATTTGTTCCATCTATTTGAAGACAGGCTTGAAAATCAGAATAAGCAGACAGATATCTAAAAGAGGGAGATTTTGAATAAAAAATTTTATTATTGTTTTTTTGTTTTGTTTCAGATAGGAATATATGTAACAAAATTCTCAACTCTCCATTTTCTTTAAAGGAAAAACAGGTTTTGCATATATCGTATTGCATATTGCATAACAGGTTTCATATTCTTTCGTTAAACATCATGATTTATGTACCCAAGATGAGTTATATTCAACAAAACAGGGGAATATTCAAGAAAAACTTACTAATGGTACTTAACAGAGTCAGTTATTGCACATTTGTTGGGGTATCGTGACTTATGGTAGGTACAAAGTAGCAGACAGGGATATAAATGCTGTGTAATTCTTTTAATTTAGTCATTGATTCAGCTTTATGGTATTAAAAATTACAATTTTAGTACTTTTAAAATACAGGAGCTTCTGAAAATAAGACCTTACAAAAAGTGTTCTGATTATTGAACAAATTTTTTGATTCAAAAGCATACTTTTCAATCGTTTCGAAAGCTGCAGCTCTTCTTAAAAATGCTTTGACAGTTGGAGTAAAATTTAAGGATTTATTACAATCGTGAATGCATTCACGACATCGACCAGTTTTCATTTCACACATCGCCCGACTGCTAAATAGAACAGCCAAAGCATTCTTGAAATCGTTTTGATCTAAATTCAGAAAAGCAGTGGTAATATACAGGCATATGCCTTTAATGGAAAGGTTTTCTTATTATCCAGGTCTTTATCCTAGGATATATACATTAATCAAGGAAATTCCGTTCCCCTATGTTCAACATATTTTGTAGTGATAAGGCTCATTTACATTTGACTGCATTTCCTGCTGTAGCGCAAGAAGCTCACAAGTTTCTTTTTTGTTAGCGCATGCACATTTTAAAAATGATCGATTTTGTCCAAGTGCGAACACGCTAACAAAAAATATAGTGAAATAGAAAAAAACCTAAAACTAAATTTTTATCTTTCTGTTTGAAGCACTGACAATAACAACATTTCATATGGGCATTAAATATAATAATTTCTTATATAATAACACCAGACAGAAAAAGCAACTCACCGTCCATTAACATATGAATAGCACTAGTGTATGCTTTCATAGCTTCAACGTATCGACCAGCTTTATACATATCATTTCCTTCATTTTTCAAATCAACAACATCTGGCGGGAGCTCTTTGGGGCGTGCAACAATCGATGTTGAAGTTTTTTCAACAGGTTTATCATCTTTTGATACTAAATTTGCAGTGTTTGGTACCTCACCATTGTTTGTTTTTTCAGGTACTGTATTTCCCTCTTGTGTTACTGATGTGTCTATATCTTCAATGATCAATCTTTTACCTTTCTTCGCTGAAGGTTTTGGGTCCTTTACATTTGTATCTATGGTTACTTTATCAGACATACAGTCTTGATTATCAATTTCTTCTACGGTTAATCTTTTCCCTTTTTTCTGATTTGTCGTCTTTTTGCTACCAAGAAATTAAATTAAAATTTATCTAAATATCTAAGACTAGTTCCTGTTCAATGCTACTTAAATAATCTTCAAAGATTAAATAAGGTTGTCAGCAAAATTAAAGGGGAAGAGGTTCAGAAAAAATTTACTAATTTTTTGTTCAGAGACAGAGAACAACATTAGTATTCATAATAAAAAAATAATTTAAAAAAAAAATGTATATTGAGCAAAATACAAGCATTTAAAATTTTTTATTTTACACACAAAGTTCATTTCTTGACGTAATAGATGTATATCCGAAGTGTGGTTTTAATAAAATCACATATCATATGAAAGCTAAACGTGCTGCGTCTTTTCGTCTTTCTACTGTTATATGTATAAATATGCCTCAGGGTCAACGTGTCAAAACTTCAGGTCACCTGCTATCTTTGCTGGAATTAATTTTGTTGATCTACATACTTACTATGAGTATTATACAGGAAGCCTAACGCAACTATGATGTCATAACGATTGAAATTTTAAATTGCTCTTATTCAACATTGGAGTAAAAATAAACATTTCTGTTATTGCCTCATCATACTCTTTTATTTCAACCGAAAAAAAACAAAAAAAAAAACTTTTGAATATTTTCGTTAGTGAATTCAATGGATGTTTTTAGGTGTTGGTTGAAAGTACCTAAATTATATAAATGACTACATTTTGTTTGGTGCTATTAAAATTTCAAGTACAAAGATTCTCAGCAAGTTTTAAAAACAATGCAGATTCTATACAATGAAAACACATTACACATATAATCTAAACCATTTGCAAAACTGCAAATGCATAAAAAAAACTACTCACCTTTTTGCAGCTGTGATTTCTTCTAAAAGTTGCTAAAAGCAAAACAAATTTTTAATTTTATCATAAAAATAACACTGGTTAAGCAGTTTAAAACCTTGACCAATTCATAAAAGTATCTAAAGCAAATGTTATTAGGTTCCTCTTCTGCTTAGCACTTTAGCACAAGAAAAAATATTGATATAAAGATTGTTGGATTGTTTAGTTAGGTAGAAAAGTTAGGTAAAAACAATGCATACAAACAAAATCACCTTTCCACGTTTATTAGCTGGTTCTAATTCTAAAACTTTTGTAAAATCATTGAAAGCATCATCCAAATTTTGTAGCGCTTGATTCGTTATACCACGTCGTAGATATGCTAAAAAATATACATACAGCTGTGAGAAATTTGACTAACCATCTTGGTTTTTAGTAAAAATGTCAAGAGATCCTGTATACTTGTTTTTCAGAATCTGAGTTTTAAGTTGATAGTAGGACTACACGTAGGAAATGTGAAATTTTGTGCCAACATAAGCTGAGGGTACGGTTTAATGTACCAATATAAAATTTATACCAGCATGAACTTCCATGCAGTCCAGTTATTTTACTTTTGGGCTATGAACATCTAAACTGAAGCTACGATGTTGCAGCACAATACCATCCATTTATAATACGAAAGAATCTGTGACGTAAGAAACTTTCAGAATTATCGGCTAACATGAAAACACAATAGAAAAGTTGTTATATCAGTACGTGATGTCATGATTGTCCAAAATCTCTAGATTTTGTTCTTGAAAAACTGAAGAGTGGAGAAATTATTGTAGTTTTCTCTGTTTAAAGTTTTATTTCTTTTGTTTCGAAAGCGTTTCTTTTTCTATTTCCGCACCAAATAAAAATTTTTGTGTTCCTTGTACACAACTGAATTTGCTCCCAAATTTTTCAAATAGTTTGACTGCTTATACACATATTTCTTATGAATTTCTTGTGTACAATACAAATGACTGTCAGAAATAAATACAAACCTTTAATATTATTTGGTTCACTTTGAATAACTGTGTTACAATCAGCCAGAGCTGGAGGATAGTTTTTTAATTTGATATTTGTTATTGCTCTATTGTTGTATACTGCTGGATTCTTTATCATATCTAAACTGCGATTATAATAGACTAGTGCCTCTTCAAAATCACCACTATTAAACGCTTCATTGCCTTTCTTTTTCTCATTCTGTGAAGTGTAGTTTAGCTCATCTGCAGATTCTAAAAAATCAATAACTTGACATTTGAGAAATTTAAAAACACAGTTGCTTTTAAAAACAGCATTACTAAGCCAACCTTATAGCTATACTTTGCCAATATGCCAATTATACCAAGTCGACCTACAAATTCACAACCTTAGGAAAATAAAAGTTGTACATCACTTTCGACATGTTAACTTTTGTTTCCGATCCCGTAGGCCAAAACTTATGATTGATCTTCTACAACATGGTTTTAGAGAGCTAACAGCAAACTATATTTTTAGTGTATCAGCAGTAAATGTGTTTTTAGTCCTCTAAGAAACACCTACTTCAAACTTGTCAATGTTTATCAAAGACTTAGAAAGCTTAGGTTACTCAGTTAGATCTGAAAATCAAAAAAAAACTAATTTTTTCAACCTTTCTAGGCCATGAGCCATAATCTGGACATTGTGGAAGGTGCAGCTATCAATCCATTGACATTTCTACATATAGCCCACATATAATGTCTATGGTTGTAGCTTTTCATAAACTGAGCTGCCTAGTTATCCAATTTAATGCTTTAGAATTGTGCCATCGCCATTTTTAAAAAAAAAACTTGTCAGGATTTTAGGCATTGTTTCCATATGATACAAAACATTTCTCATATAAATACTTTATCCACTTGTCTATTAACACATCAGCACCAATGTTATTTTTATCTTGATTTCAATATCGTTAGATTTAGCATCTAGCACCTAGGTATTATTGTCACTAAAAATCACAGACAAAATTAGGCATGAAACATAACAGGTGACTATTTTCTTTAAATTTTCTTTAAATCCGACCGAGCATTATTACCATATTAAAATATCAATAATTACCATCTATTCAAATACATAACGCTTCAGCATACTACGATACAACAAACTGTCACATACTTGCTTTAGGTTGATTGATGTTTTCTTTTCCCAACAATGTGTAAGCAGGAGGATTAGCTTCGTTTATCACTGTCTTCGAAGTAGTTTCCCTTTGGTCTTGGTTTTCAATTTCTTTATCCAATTTCGACCATTCATCATAACTCCGTGGTGTAACCTGTTTATTTGATGTTTGCTGTTTTGGCTAGAAAGGGGAAAAAATGATAAAAAATTCACATTCTATTAAGATAATTACGGCCTTTCTAGTGGTTGTAACCAAGGTCATCTATTATTTTACTTATGTTAAACTGAATTAGTACCTGATTGCCAACCTTTTTTTGTTATTTGAAAAATAGAGCAAGCATAACAATTTGTGTGAAGGTTTGCATGGATCTTAGTGCATGTCAATTAACGGCTAATATTTTTCGTCATATTTTGTTCCAAATGTAAAATGTCGGTGGTGGTCAGTGGACTAGCCAGAAAAGTGAGGATGGCAGAACATTAATAGATTGTTGCTTATTCATTATTTATTACTACAAGATTTTGAATTTATTATCTACAAAGTTCACGATTTAAAGATTCTAGTTATCGTAGTTCTACAGTTATAGGCTGTTACCACCAACTCCTCCCTTGTGTATAAGCGCTGTTTTTTTTATGAAAACGTCTTTATTTGACAACAATGGTTTAAGCACAATCGAAGAAAAAACTGACCGAAGTAAAGCGTCCTGAAAGAGAGCTAAGATTTACAAACCTTGCGTTGTGAAATAGTACAAAATTTTATTCATGTCTGTCAGCAGTAAAAGACAAGTATTTGAATTTCTCCAGGCTTGCGCTAAAGCTTAGTAACAAATCACTCACCCAATTTCGCGAAAAGGAGATTTTCACGAAGTGAATTGTAAATGGCGAATTAGGCAGTGAATTAGGTGTAAAATGTATTTTTGATTTTCACAAGAAACAACAAACCTGTGGCAAATTGAAAACACTAAATGCAAGTACTCTTTGGGGTATTAAAAACAAGGCAGTTATTTTGAATTCTTTTCAGTATTGAGTTCTTCTAAAAATAAACACTGAAGATTACGTTCTGATTGGTTTAAAGTTTACAGCGAAATATTTCGCCACTAAAAAGTAGAAACTGTTTCTACTTTAAGACGAAGCTAATTTTTCGAACCTAAATCAAAATAAACAAAACGGCGCATGCTCAAATACACTTTACCAGTAAATTCGCCATCCAATTCGCTACATGAAAATCCCCCTTAAAACATAAATAGTATAACTTTCGACACTATCTTCTGATTGTAGAGTGTATTTTTCAAAACACAAAACAAAACGTTTTCTTACTTAATTTCTAATTCACCTCTAATTAGAAAAAAAGAAAATAGAATCATTTTGTGTGTATGTAAAGGTACATGCACAAGTCACACATCCAGAAAAACTATATATTGCTATTCATCTCATACTTTATCTGATTGTAAGTATAATATATTATTTGCAGCCTTATTTCAGTGCCGACCTTTATACAATATTGGGTGGCTGGGTATGCCACATTAGCTTAAAGGAATGTACTCTAGGTGATTTTAGGTATTAGATTAGATTAGTTGACATTTCACATTTTGGAAACACTGGATTTCTAAAGAGTTAAACACTAACCTTTTGTTCCTGGAGGCCAATTTTTTTGCTTGTACGAATTGGAGGCAAGTTGTCTTCCTTGGTTCCATTGGGTTGGTCATATTGCATGTTCTACAAATTTAAAATTAATGTTTAGAAATATATTTTGCTTTTTAGATTTTACGTCAATTTTTTGGATACCTTCATTTTGCAGAACAAAGTTCTTACAAATTTTAATCTTGTGAAGAAGGTACAAAAAATGATACAAATTTCACAGAAAGAGGCGCCAAAATAACATATTTGGATTTCTTATTTACAGGAATTTCTACATCACTATAATAATGGAAATCAAGGTGAGATTGTTTTACAATAAAACTTGGATGACAGTTATATAATAATAAGTGACGTGCGTGCAAGATGGAGGTAACATCGAACGAATCCACAGACAGTATTAACATCGAAAAACTTATAGACAATCTTGAAAAGAATCCAATGGACTTCACTGAACAAAGTATGTCACCCACTTTAGTTAATACAGCAAATTTCATCAGCTCGACTGACAAAATAATTAACAAAAAGTTGTTGGAATCAGAAAAACGAGAACTGAAGCTTGAAATTTTAAAAGACGTGAGTGAAATCATTAACGGTAAGAACGAAGTTCTTATTGATCACCTATTGAAGGAAATTCAATTTCTGAGGGAGCAGTTGAGTTCTAAGGACGAAATCCTGCGATTGTTCTTAAAAAATACTGATGAAAATTATATCACAAAAAATGCACAGACGCCTTCACAGAATAATATTACTATGGCAACGAAGTCGAAAACTTTTAAAAATGTTAAACTCACAACTCATGATAATACAAAAGAAACGATTAACCAACCTTTAAGTGTCGATATCTCCACACAAAAGAAAGATAATGACCGGCCAACTCTCGTGAATTCAAATGATCAATTAGGTGATGCTAACATCACAACTCGAAAGAAAAATCAAAAAAATGTTAACGACGTCAAAAAAAGTACACACGACGAACACAGAAACCTTGATTTGAGTATAACATCAAACGAAAGGAAACAGATTATTGTGGTAGGTGATTCAATCGTAAAACACATTCGACCATACGGAATATCAAAGACAGACTCTGTTAGAATTCGTTGTCAGCCTGGTGCTACAACTGAAGATATTGTCGATCATGTTAAGCCATACTCACGAAAACTTCCGGATGCAATTATTATTCACACTGGAACCAATGATATTACGAACGGGATTGGCACAGTAAAAAAGCTGAAGAATGTTATCCACACAATTCGCGAAATCAATAAAGATAAGAAAATAGAAATCCTTATTTCTGGAATCGTAAATAGATATGATGGCAACTATAATAAACAAATTAGTGACACAAATCAAAGAATTGAAAGTCTATGTCAATCGAAAAACTTAATATTTATTGATAACAGCAATATGAAACAAGAATGTCTCAACCAAGGTAAACTTCACTTGAATAGTAGGGGTTTGGCTCGTTTGGCTTTAAATTTTGTTGATGGTCTAAACAGAATCTGATTTTTACCCTCGTTAAGCACTTCAAATGAAATTGAAAAAGAAGTGTTTGAAAACGGGGATGAAAATCAAATTACAAATTTTTTACACAATGATCACACTAACGATAGTTATGTATCCTCATGGTGTTCTGAAATTTGCGAACAAAGTCATAACAACTCTGAGCCAGCACAGTGTTTTGCAAGTTCCAATTCTATTCCCTGCGAGTTAAACGCTCATACGAGATTAAATAACTTGCGCATTAAAAACCTTCATAGAGTAGCTATTGGGCATATAAATATCAACCAATAAGAAACAAATTTGAGATGCTTTCTGCGACTGTAGATGGTAATCTTGACATTTTGATGGTCTCAGAGTCTAAAATCGACAACTCTTTTCCAACAGCACAATTTTTTATCAATGGCTATACCAAACCATACAGGCTAGACCGAGACTGTTTCGGTGGCGGTATTCTGCTGTATGTACGGCAAGATATTCCATCCCAACCCATTACCTGTAAATTTCAAAACCATGCAGAATACTTATTAGTGGAAATAAATCTGCGGAAACAAAAGTGGCTCCTCTGTTGCGTATACAACCCTCATAAACAAAATTTGAAAAAACATTTGCAATATATTGAAGAGGAACTTGCTAAACATTCTGCTACTTATGACAATCTTCTTGTGATCGGTGATTTCAATGCTGAACCAAGCGAAATTCCACTTTCTGATTTTTCAAAAATGTATGGTTTGCATAACCTTGTAAAAGAGCCTACTTGTTTTAAAAGCCAATGCAACCCAACTTGCATCGACTTGATCCTTACTAACAAATCATCAAGCTTTCAACACACTAATGTTGTGGAAACAGGCTTATCTGACTTCCACAAGATGACTGTGACTTTTATGAAAACTAAATTTAAAAAGGGTAAACCGAACATACAACAATATAGGGACTACAAAAAATTTGACCATGAAACTTTCCGGGGGGACCTTTTTAAATCGTTAAATGAAACCGATTTCTTAGGTATTGATCTTGAAGCATCTTTGAACAAAGTCATGAACACTCTTAATATACATGCTCCAAAGAAAACGAAATATTTGAGAACCAACCAAGCACCTTTTATGAATAAAGAGTTAAATAAGGCAATAATGACTAGATCTAGACTAAGAAATAAATACTTAAAAAACAAAAGCGATGAAAATGAAACTGCTTTTAAAAAGCAAAGAAATAAATGTGTCAAACTAGTACAAAAAAGTAAAGAAACCTACTATAACAATTTAGAGATTAAAAGTGTTACAGATAATAAAAAATTCTGGAACACAGTTAAACCTTGCTTTACTGAGAAGTCAAAAACAAAGAGCTGATAACATTAGTTGAAAATGGAAAAAATATCACTGATGACCTTGAAATAGCATCGGTTTTCAATGATTATTTTTGCAACCTTGTTCCCAATCTTAGAATCAAGCTAAATGAAAATCCACAAAATGATAATATTTTTAATGATAAATCTATTGAGACCTCGTTATCGAAATTTGCTAATCATCCAAGTGTTGTCAAAATCAAACAGTTTTATGGCGAGTCTGGTAAAAAGCTTTCTTTCAGACGAGTCAGCCTATCTGATGTTACAAAAAAAATTAAAGATTTGGATAAAAATAAAACTACACAGCAGTCTGACATTCCAACGAAAATAATACAGGAAAATTCTGACATTTTTGGAAATGTTTTGTGCAATAGCATAAATTATAACATCGACCAATCCAATTTTCCAAAAAGCCTTAAGAACGCAGACGTCATTCCAGTTTTCAAAAAGGAGGACCGTACGGACAAGTGTAACTACCGCCCGGTCAGTATACTGCCTAATATCTCTATATATACGAACAAATTGAAGCTTTTTTTCAACCTATTTTTAACAAGCAGCAGTGTGGTTTTCGGAGAGGTTTTAGTACGCAGCAATGCCTTATAGCAATGATCGAAAAATGTAAAAAAAGCCTAGATAATAAAGGATCTTACGCAGCGTTATTGACAGACTTGTCTAAAGCTTTTGACTGTATAAATCACGATTTACTTATTGCTAAATTGCACGCTTATGGGTTTGACAAGGATGCTTTGAGATTAATACATAGCTATTTAACTGGCCGGAAACAAAGAGTTAAAATAAACAACTCATTTAGTACGTTACTGGACATCTTATTTGGTGTGCCACAAGGGTCTATTTTAGGCCCACTACTCTTCAACGTTTTCCTGATAGATTTATTTCTGATAACGATTGAAACTGATATAGCTAGCTACGCAGATGACAACACCCCATATACGTATGGGTCTGATAAAAATCAAGTTGTAGAAGACCTTGAAAAAACAGCAAAAAGAATGTTTATATGGTTTGCTGAAAACGGTATGAAAGCCAATGAAGCAAAGAGCCATCTTCTTTCTAGCTTACCACTTGATACAAAAGCTGTCGTTGGAGACACGTACATTGAAAACAGTGACCAACAGAAACTGTTAGGGATAAAAATTGATCGAAAATTAAAATTTGATTTGCATGTAACGGACTTATGTCAAAAAACCAGCCAAAAACTACATGCGTTAGCGCGTGTTGCACCTTACATGGATACTCAAAAAAGAAGAGTTATTATGAAGGCTTTTGTTACCTCTCAATTCAGTTACTGTCCTTTGATATGGATGTTCCACAATAGAACACTGAATAACAGAATTAATAATCTGCATGTAAGAGCACTTCGAATAATCTATTGTGACCATACATCAACATTTAAGTAACTGTTACATAGAGATAAATCAAAAACGATACACGAAAAAAATCTTGAAACACTAGCTATAGAAATATATAAAGCTAAAAACAAACTCTCCCCTGATATAATAAGTGATATTTTTCTGTTCCGTAGTAGCACTTATAATTTGAGAAATGAAAGAGAACTTTGCTATCGCACAGCAAAAACGTCTACTTATGGCACTGAAACTATCTCAAATTTCGCGCCAAAATTGTGGCGGATGATACCATCAAATATAAAAACATCTGAAACGTTACCAGATTTTAAGTCAAAAATCAAGAAATGGAATCCAGAAAGTTGCCCTTGTAGGTTGTGCAAACCGTATATTAATGGATTAGGTTTTATTTGACAGGCAGACATTTATTTAGTATTTATAGCATTTTGCGGTTTGTTTTTGTTGTTTTTTTTTTCCCGAATTTTCTGGCATACCACTTCCTTGCAATATATACGATCTCAAAAATAAAAGCTATAGTCTAACCATCCTTTATTTCAGGATGATGGTATGCAAAGCAAAGAAGTCAAATTAACTAAATTAATTGCCTTCTTCATTGACTTTAATTAGCGACTTTTCCCGAGAAGCTAGAATTTTTTTTATTTTTTTTACACGTCAATGTAAAAGAAATTGTTAATAATAAAATAATAATAAGTTACTGTTTAGAAATTCATAATCAGAAACTCAATCACACGCATTGCCAGTAAAAGAATAAATAAGACAACAGTGCTGTAAGGCTTTTTTCAGGATGAAGTCTTAACTAACAGCAGTCTAAGATAGCGAACAACAACTAACAGCAGTCTAAGATAGCGAACAACAACTAACAGCAGTCTAAGATAGCGAACAACAACTAACAGCAGTCTAAGATAACGAACAACAACTAACAGCAGTCTAAGATAGCGAACAACAACTAACAGCAGTCTAAGATAACGAACAACAACTAACAGCAGTCTAAGATAACGAACAACAACTAACATCAGTCTAAGATAACGAACAACAACTAACAGCAGTCTAAGATAACGAACAACAACTAACAGCAGTCTAAGATAACGAACAACAACTAACAGCAGTTTAAGATAACGAACAACAACTAACAGCAGTCTAAGATAACGAACAACAACTAACAGCAGTCTAAGATAACGAACAACAACTAACAGCAGTCTAAGATAACGAACAAAACAACAAACCTGAAGATTGTTTGTGATTTTCTGTCTTTCCTCCAACTCTAGTTCAGTAATCATTTTTTCTCGATTAGATTTCTCAAGAAGAACACTAAAATGTTTAATACTAGTCTATTAGACCCATGGAAATATCCACTTGGGCAGAAGAACAATGGAAAAATAGGTTGTTTTATGTGTTTCGTCAGCAGTAAATTTTTTTTTAACCTGTTGCCTGTGCTTGAAACACTAATGAAAAAAATGTTTAGGATCATGTGCTTTTGATGAACATAAAAACAGATAGAAGGGTTTAAATATTTTGCTGACGTCAGCAAAGACCTGCCTAATTACAAAATTTTTTTTTTAGAAATTTGTACAGACAGACAGACAGAGAAATTTTTTTAAGCTGAGCTGGAGTTTTGTATAAAGAAAGTAATTTTTCTTTTCCAACCTGTCAGGCTTTTGGCTTGCTAATCGTTTCTCAGCAAAGTCTTCTAATTCCGGATAACGACCTTCTTCACCAGATCTACAATCAAACATATGATTGTCAACAAATTAGTTTACAATTAACAAATCTTTTCCGAAAAACCTTTTTTGGGTAACAGTTTAACATTTCAATGAAAAAATCCAACAAAAGGTACCTTCCACAGCCTTATTAATTACTATAGCATTAATTATTTACTTTTGATAGAAATATATCCTTTAATGGGAGTAGTCACTGTAACAACTAATTTACATATCAACAAAAATCAAAATTCCTGTAAGTCATGCGGAAAAACAGACTAAAAAGACAAAAAAGTAAGAACGTGTTTAATGTAAAATATTTTGATGACGTACAATTCTATGTATAAATTCTTTTTTTAAAAATCCATTCTTTTGTTTTTTGAAGAAACCTCAAAATGTTGATCAGTTCATCTAACATTATATCCTTTTGGTTTGAGTTCAAGTTTTTACATGACATCATCGAGCCATAGCTTTTGAACTGATTGGACAAGCAAGGTCATTGGGTCAATTTTGGTCACAGGTGTGCTCTACCTACACAAGAAAAGACCTCTCTTTTCCATATTGATTGTTATTTGCCCCCAAAGTTTTTAGTGCATTGCAATGACTTTGTAATTTAAATTAATATTAAATTAAATGCATTCAATTTTTATGTGTTGATGTCAAAATAATATAATATTTACTTGGTAGAATATATATCTACTTTGCCTGTTACACAAATGTGTATTACAGCTTTTCTAATTCCCATCAGCAACAACTGCTGACAGAAATGTCCACACATTAACAAAGCAGGCAGGCAAATAACATATTAATTAAAAAAAATTGCAAATGTGAAAAAGTGAGATCAGGATATGCTGATAGCACAAATATATTATAAAAAGTTTCTAAGCACAGGTATTACAAAGTTGTCAGAAAAAAAGGACTTACTTAAGTACTTGTAAAATCTTTTGGAGTTTGTTAACATCATTGCATGTTTCAATATATTTGTAATCTAAATGTTCGATCGGTATATCAGGTGCACTCTTGCAAAATCCAAACATTGTCATTTCTTTGTTTTTATTGTTTTTTTCTGAAAAGAGTAAGATGATAAAATATATAAACATAACAGACTGTATATAATGATATATTGAAGATGTGCAACTTAGTGCCTAAAATTTTAAACCTCTTAATTTTGGAATATGAAAAAGAAAGCTAAGAGGAAGGGGTCAAACATACAAAATCTTTTGCTTTGTTCACATCTACCGATAATGAATGATAGTAATTGAAATCAAGGAAATCCTGGAAAAACAATAAAATTGTATGATAGGAAAACGCACTCGTATCAAATGTTTGTTTACTTTCAACAGTGTGCTTCCATTGTTAATTTTTTTTATACTGTCATAATTTTGCCTTGTACAAGCATAATTTAATTAACACTTATGATTATGAAAAGAAAAAATATAGAAAAAGTTCAGACGCAAAAATATTTCTGTATGAAAAATGATAAAGTAACTGAAAACTTTCCACAATCTCCATTAGCTCGCGGCTTATAAGCAAATAAAATCTTCATTTATGTTTAGGACTTGCTTTTACGTAACTTAAATATATAATTTTGTTAAATGAACAACATGTGAAAGGTTTTATTTTCAGTATTTCTGTTTCACAGAATTGCGAAACTCATAGTTCACTACTGTTTATTATAGTATGGTTTTATAGCTGTGACATAACTTGATTTAAAATTAACAATAAAATCACAAATCACAAAATTAGCAGCTCACAAAGTCAAAAATGATGTTTGTGCCTAAACTTTAAGGGGCAAAATTTTAAGTATTGGTACAAAAAGGAAATGCAGAAAACATAACAGAACAAATATAAATTACACTACTATAAATACTATATTATCACAATACCTCTAACTCATGCGCTCGTAAGTGTGTACCTAATTGATCTTGCACGTCACAGGTTCACAGCGCAAATTTTCTATTGGGACAAGAATTAAATGAGGATGTCATATATTCGTTTAATTACGAACAAAAATTAATACAACTGATATCGAAATGCACGGTGAGGTGCACAAATAGCGTACATGCATGTGCTTACAAGGTTTTGAGGAGCATGGAAATACGAGGGACACTGTCATGCACCTAATCAACCTACGAGGTGCACGAAAAGACATGTACCAAGATTTTGGGAGCCCTGAAACTCTAACAAAAGAATTAGCAACGTATCTAGAGTTTCTTGGGGAATACAGGAGGACATGATAAAAAATATGAGGCTCTTTTTGGCTGAATTGTGGACATTGACATGTAGTGTTAAGTTTATATCATTTATGAAATTACTTCAAGTTTTGTTAAAAAAGAGATTTTGTGCTGTCTTTAAAAAAAGATAAAATTTTAACATTTTGAAGAAACCATATCGGTAGGAACAAAATTGGATAAGTTATTAACACTAAACTAGGAAACAAAAAAATGATAAAAATTTAACAAGTGGATTTCTTTGAAAATGATAAAAAGTGACATAAAATCTTTTTAAGATTTTCTAATCACTTCCCCTTGTTACATAATACTAACAGAATCATATTAGAACACAATTTATGATTTTTGACTTAAAAAAACAAAAAAGTGATAAAAATGTAACAGCCTAAAGTTCAGATTTTGTTACTTTTTATCACGATATTGCTTGAAAACAAAAAAAGTTAAACTACACATTCTTGGATATTTCATTTAGAACAAGTCTCATATAACAATTAAAGACACCTAGAAATGTCAAGCGTAAACAAATAACGATAAAATATTAACATGTTACTAAATTATCAATATTTTGTCAACGCTCTGATAGATTTTGTAAATATCTATTTTTTTTCTAATTCTTATTTATATGGAAAGATATTTAGTTAAAAAGATTCTATAATTAGATCCAGATTTTCACAAATATGATAAAAGTTTAACAATGTTAATTTTTTATCACAATTCTGTAAGAAAAATATTTTTTAATTTCTTTCCAACGCAGTTTTGTAAAGTACAATAGTACCCATCATCTGAGAAATTTTTATTAGACTAAACTAAAAATTGAGTGAGTTATGACAAAATCATTTTTTTTCACAAATTTTTAATGTCCACAATGAAGCCTCATATTTTTTATCATGTCCAGGAGTGCTGAAGAGAGGCTCAGAGCAATGCAAGCCATAATGTTTTAACAATTTCCAAACTATCTTACTAGTCCAAAATTTACTATATTTGCAAAAACATATTGCCAGAAAGCTTACTCTTCTCTTTTGAAGAGCAATAATCATCATGAAGTTTGAATCATATTTTTTAGCCCTCTGAGTTTAGTCGGCCGGTATACCAATGTCAAAAACCTGATGATTGCGTTGCTGTTTACTGCAAATAATAACTTTTTGAACGTCGTCACACCAATGCAAAAATTGAATTTCTGACACAACATAAAATATTATTTCTTTACGTAAACAGACTCAAATTAAAAGTATCAAGCTTTTGTTATTCATCAAACGATTCTCGTAGTCAAAGCAATGAAGTTTAGCTTTAAACCTGGACAATAAAAACAGTATCTGCAAATCGAGAGATTGTGATAACAAAACTCCTACAGAACAAGCACCTAAATTGTGCATCATTTAGTTAGTACTTCTTAATAATAGATACATTATTATCTATAGTAAAAGAAATACCAAAAACACGATGTAATAAAACCATCAATATCCTTTAAATTCTGATACAATATTACGTTCAAAGGATAATCCATGCATACGAGTGCTACCAAACGCACAACTCAAAATATTAATCCTTTTGTATGTACTTGTTACAATGGCGCTAATTGATTTATGTCGGCTGAAATTTTCTGCATTTCGTCAATGACAATTTTCAGATCTGTATTCTTTTTCTGTAACTCCTAACATAAAAAAAAACAGAGATCTTATTTCATGGGCCTCATATTTTATGAAAGTTTTTTTTATTTCTTGCTAAAAAATGACTGGGATATGTCAGCTTTACTTTAATCTTAATATCCCTTGTTATTCATTTTATGATCCCAAACTTTGTGTGCAACAATTACAGTGGATACAAAAACTGAAATTATACCTGATGCAATTGAATATATTCTGGAGAAGTGTCAATCTCCATTTTAACTGGTGTTTCTAAATTGTTGAAGTTTGGCTAAAAAAGCAAAAAGCAGAAGTTTTGAAAGTAAAACAAGAAACAATGATTGATTTTAAATCACACATACAAGCATGTTCATGAAACATACTTTTGCCTCCTTCATTTAAACATGGTAAAACCAAATGTTACTCACAAAAACCATCTGACCCGCAGCTACCATGTTTGGCTCAGACGGAAAGTTGGGTATTATATCAAAGATTAATTTTATCAATAGTGATGAATTAATCTAGAGTGATGAAACTTTTCTCATAGTCCTTCCACTGTCAATGGACTACAACGTCCCAAGTCGTTTTCCTTGACGCTATAGCTTTAGAACACCGTCAACTACGTGTTAAGGCCTCTAAAGGCTGTAATATGGCTTAGGACCTTACATGTAAATCACGTGCTTCCACTACGACGTCCCCAGTTATTTTCGTTGGCGCCATGGCCTTAGAACACTGTCAACTACGTGCACACTACTGCGTATGTGTGATTTAAAAAAGACGTAAAAGAAATAACAAACAGGAAACTACTCACCATGCAATCTTTATTTTGTTCAAACTCTTTCTGACAAAACTCATACGACATTTTTACATCTTTTAAAGTGCTTTTCATAGCTGCAATCAGTTCAGAAACCATTTTATTAGTATTCTCACATGACTCAGGTACGCTATAAGGACTCTTTACATCTTTCTTTAACAAAAGGCTACCTTTACCTATACAAAACAGTAAACATATCATAAACTACACTAGATACAGGCAATATAAATTTGCAGAAAAACTCCTTCAAGGTGGAATAAAAAGACTGAACCCCAAAGGTGTATTCAAAATGAAAATAGAAACTTTTTGAAACATCAAAAAAAATTTAATATGCCTCTGACATATTTTAAAATATAAGGCTGTTTTGGTAAAAAATCAGATTACTCAAACTTTGCACAAAAACAGGACGCATAAAATTTTCTAATGGTATACCTAAAACATACCTAAAATTGACAGCAAACTAATGTATTGTTCATATAGTTTTTCTGTTGCAACAAGTCCATTTTTGGGGAAAGCATGATCCATACCTTTTTATATCATTGTGACTTAGACCTAAACACGAAATAGCAACATGACTGAAATATAACTAAATTGAGCTTGAAACACAAGAACAAAGCAACAAAGTAATGAAGATGGCCACATAAATACCCATATTCATGTGTTGAAATAAGGTACCTAAAATGACTACACATAAATGTATTTCAAGTAAAGAATCTATAGTTTATTCTATACAAATATGAGAACTTAACAGAATAGGCACTAAACAAAAACCCAAAATAAATTGGCATGATCATATAGTGCTGTAAAACAATGGCAGTGATTACCAATGATCGATGAGTATAATAGTCCAATAAAACTAGTGGTGTACAGTACTGTAAAAAGGTATCTTAACATTGTGTGTTGCGATCAATATATACATGATAGATTTTCAAGCATATTTTTGTTTCATTCTGATCAAGTTCATCAGAATGTTGTGATACACTCAATCTATAGCACAGCATTCACTCGATGGCATGAATAACTTTATAAGAATTATTTCAAATTAATTATTATGCTCAAAAGAAAGAGGAGCTATTTGTTTAAAAAATAAATAATTCTGTTGGAGCCGATGTCAGTAAACAACCACTTTGCAATTCATCTAAATTTGGCTACAGGAATGCTAATTTGGCTAATTACATCTTCTTTAAAACTTTTAATGCTTACCTCCTGTGAAAAAACAGTTTATCGATTTATAAAATCAGAACAACTAACTATTTCACAATTGTAAAATTTGTTACATGAATTTAATAATCAGACAAAGTTTACCTCATATTTGGACTCTTTCACCTCGCTTGCCTGCTAAATTGTTTATAAAACACGCTTTTGACATCATGAACTAGCTCTTATCAAAATATACTCCATATCCAGACACTAATTTTGCGCAATTCAGTGCAAAATTAGATACTCAAAGGAGGGAAGGGTATATGTATATAAGGAATAAAAGTCCTTTCGTTATTTAACTAATATTTTTTAATATATTTTTTATGCTATGGCTTATTGCGTATATAGCACCTTGCAGAAATACACAAAAAATAAATGAGAACATCTATACAGCTTTCCTGGAGGTGTCCCATTCATTAAAACCTTTCTAAAAGTATGTATGGTTATTTACAAAACTTTAATTAAATATTATTAGTAAATGACTTTTAATTAGGAAAAATAAACTTCATTTTTATTATAAAAATGAGGAAATTTAAGCAAACTTTATTTTTCACAGGAGGTAAGCTTTATTAATGCTGGCATCGCTTAATTAATTTATCACAAAACCTATAGTTAGTGGATTGTTTCCACTGGGGGCCACTGAAACAAAAAATGACAAACCTTAGACTGCCTCAGCTCAATCAAACATGGTAACATATTTTTATAATCTGTGAAAATTGAAAACAAAAAGAATTAAAAACAAAAATTAAAAAGTGATCTCCATTAGAATTTGCCAAATATACATTAGAGATGGAAGTCTTAAAAGAAAGCAGACTTCCATTACAGGTCACTTGGTCTTTTTTGCCAAATTCCGTGTTGACCAAGGGAAGTACAAACCTGTTTTTTAAAGCTCCTCTTGTTTGGTGATTGTGGCAGTTTTTGCCAAAAGTAATTTTGAGCGCATGTAATCAGGAGCAATGTGATTCATGGCTTTGAAAACTAACATGGCATCGTTTTTGATGAGTAAATTATTCAATGCATATTCCCTCTCCTTCCCAAGAAAGGTACGGACACATTTTAATCGTTTTTCTAGTTTTCCCAATCTACCTTGGGTGGCACAAGGCCATGCCGAGGAGCAGCAGTTTAAATTTGGTATAACAAATGCATTAATTAAAAGGTTTTTGTCAAACAAGATGCAATGGTTCTAATTTTAGAATATTTAATTAGTATTTTTCTATCAATTGCATTTTGTGATCAAATATTACCCCGAGATTCGTTCCTTGTCAAAGAAATACCCATATAGTTGATAGTTTTGTTCTCAATTTTTTTAACTGGCTGTGGTTGCCGAAAAAGATTGTTTCAGTCAACTTCCATTGTTGACTAGCAGAGTCCTGTCAATTGAGGTAAAAGGTAGGTTGTATGAGGCCTGTGTAAGAAGTGTTATGTTGTACGGTAGTGAGACATGGGCAGTGAAGCAGGAAGATCTTGACCGTTTAGAAAGGAATGATATGAGAATGGTTAGGTGGATGTGTAACGCCAGTCTGAGAGACAGAAAGAGTTCAGATGAGCTAAGAAGCAGGCTAAGTCTCCGTAGAATTAAAGATGTTATCCAGATAAGAAGATTGAATTGGCTGGGGCACTTGGAAAGAATGGAGGAGGATAATTGGGTAAGAAAGTGTAGAGACTTGATAGTTCCTGGGGCAAAGCCCAGAGGCAGACCGAGAAAGACTTGGCAGGAGGTTATAAGGACAGACTTGATACAGAGGAAGTTGAGTTTAGATCTAACACAGTCTAGATCAGATTGGAAGAGGGTCATTAATATACCCCGTCCAACCCATGCTAGCATGGAAAACGGACGTTAAGCCGAGAATGATGATGATGATGATGATGATTATTAATAGTCATTTTGTTATTATTCAACCAGAGATCGACTTGCGAACGTTCTAACTCGACCTGCGAGACAAGGGTATCCAATTTTTATGGGATGAAATAATTATTGTATATATCATCTGCATATAGATGGTGGTAATTGGAATTGATGACAGATTTTAAGTCATCAATAGATAAAAGAAAAAGCAGGAGGCCAACACAAATCCCTGTGGCACCCCAAAAGCGTCTTCATAAAGCAGATCTGATCTTGTGTCGTTTACAAGAGTCAGCTGCATTCAGCCCGTTAAGTAGGACTCGAACCAGTCAAAGGCAGCATCTCTGGACAAACAAAGTTTTGTTGGTCAAGCTCAGTAAGAATAAAATCAGAGACATCGACTAGCAGTACACAATCAATCAATTTTGAGGCTCGTTGTGATCGAAAACTTGAACTAAGCTCTCAAAAATATGATTAATTCTAAATAGGCACCATACACTCTTCCTAATTAATATTCCTAATTTGAAAGGCTGCCTCATCATAGCAGTGCACACTTAGTTAGCTAGCAGTTTTTGCCCCTTGTTGCAGAGCACCAGCAGGCTGCAGAGCAATGGCCAAGTGATGCTGTTGGCCCATTTCGAGAAAGAGCTAAGAAATGGAAAATTTGCTACAACTGCTGGAAAAATATATTATATTTGGCGAGTCGGTTCAGCTTTGTTGCCTTAATTGACGAATCGCATTTGTGCTACATCCGCAATTTCTAAAATTTTACTAGTTGAAAACAAAACTAGTTCGTAGGGGGCAAGAATGCTAAAAATGTGGAAATGGAAGAATAATTAGCTAACGAAAGGTACCACAATAAAAAATGGAAATGATGCTTAGCTATCTAGATTTTGCTCCAAAAAATAATCTTTGCTCAAACTTTCTAACATTGTTCTTAAAACTCCAAAATGTGTCTAGCTCTGCACTCTCTTCACCTAAAATATGGAAACTTTCCACCTCCAAAAAAATTGTTATGACGTCAAACCGAAACGCCGAATTGGAAAATTTTATTTTGAGCACTTCCATCCTTTTTCTCCGCTGCCCCCTTCCCCTCCTTCTAAAAATGTGCTTAGCAAGCTGGTGCATAGAACTAGCTAGATACTCAAGGGACCTCTGAGCTAAGCAACATTGACTTTGTGAGAAAGGGACTGTGTAGCAGCTAGCTAGCTAGCTCTACAATAATAAAAAAGAGATTTTACATCACAAGAGTAGAGAAAAGGGCAAATTTGTTTTAAATAAATCCTACAGAACAGATATAGATTAGAAGATATTATTGTGGCGTGGAATGGAGTGGAGTGTAGAGCGACCCTCCTTCCCACAATTTAACCTACTGATCCGCCATATTTGTGCATTTGTTTCGTGCGTAATTACATGAAAACACACATTAAATGATTACGCATGTTTGATTTTTTTTTTGTATTTTGAACTACGGTTGGAACAAAACAAAGTTTTGAAAAGACCTAACACAAGGCGTCGTAGAAGTAGAGACATCACATAGTTAGCTACTCACTCTTCTGACAATTCCACTAAAAAGGTAATCGATAGAGCGCTCGAATAACGTCCAAAAGATCGTAGGTTTGATCACCACATTAGGTTGTTTGTCTAATCATTAAATTAAGGCAGAGATTTACGCAGAGATTTTTGCAGCTAGCTAGCTAGCTCAAAGGGCAACTTTAAATTTCTGGAAACAATTGACATTGTATGTCCCTCGAAATTAGTTAAACTAACCACAAAAAATATAAATCACTACTACACAAAACAGCTGAGCAAGGCATTTGTTTTCTTCTAACCAATAGTTTAATTTCTTTGTTTACATTTTCAGCAGTAATCTCTTTCGGCTCTTGTATCTGTGTGGAGATAGATAGATAGATGTGCATATTTTACATGGCTAGGAAAAAAGATGGCAGGAAAAAAGATGGGGCGCTTGATGAAGCAATGTTATTTTCAGTCCATTTTATCACACAAAGGCATTGTTAGGACTTTATAGCTATATGAATTCAAATATATCGGAAGGCATCAAACCTACACTCAATAATAGTTTAAAACCTCAAACAATGTTTCTGTGAGAAGAAATCCACAGATAAAGACCTCTCTTCACTAAATCCTAGCCTCTTCTTTCCTGCCACCCGAATGCCAGAGCTGAAGAGCTTACCACTGAAAAGTAAACAAATAATCCATCTATTATTGTGTCTGTCACCTAGATAATATATATTATGCTCTTTCCTTGTGTGAAAATTTACTTTGTTAATTTTATTTCATTTTTAGTCTTACAGGCTAACTGGATGGTATCTACAGAAGTGCTTTTCAAATAACCTCTGAGCTTTAAAATGAAGAACGAAGTGTACCAGCCAACTGCTACCGATAATTTAACATCAGCTGAAGATGGTGAAAATGGTACTTATTTTATGAATTTAAATTTGCAAATTTACCTCCTGCCTCTTACTCTAAGTTATTATTCAATGGGGCAGCAACGTGGTTGGCAAGAGAAAAATGACGGATCTTGGGCACATTAAATGGAAAAAGTAGGGTCAATCCTCTCAGCAACCAGATCCTCAGTGTAGGAGATCAAGGAGTTACAATAAAAACAATTTAAATATTTTGAGTGAGTTTATAATTAACCCAGCAATTCTGTAATAAAAATTTTCATTACTTGTTGAATAATCTTTTTAATACCCTTGACTTATTTGTCTTTACATTTTTGAAATTTTGTTTTTTAGAGACTTATGTTCCAGAACAGTCAATATCTCTTCTTTGGAAAATAGTCATAGCAATATTACTTCTTCTTTCAATTATTCTTATGATTTCCTTAATTGTTGTGTCTAAGAAAGTGAAGAATCAAGATGACTGTCCTGTTTGTATACCATGTAGCACCATAGCAACAACAACAATTCAAAGTATTACCACTGCTAACACAACAACAGGTTAATAAGGATGTATTGGATTCTTCTTTTAGCTGTCAATCGGCCATGAATGATGGGTTGGTAATAAAACATCTTTTTTAAACATTTTTGTATATATAAACTTTCTTTTTTTAGTGCTCTTAAATAAAATTGGCAGGTTTCTTTGTAAAGTTTGCTCACTGTAATTTTTTTTTACAATCTTTTTTTTAAATTTCCTTTAATATATAAATATATATGTCTCCTAAAATTTTAATTTTGTTATAAATATCTCTCTTTTTTTTGGCTTTAACTAACCTGATTTGTAATTTGAAATCTTTCATAATCTGCAGCGTAAAAATTAAGTGAGCACTAAAAAGGTTTCACACTTGTATTTCAAATTTTCTTTTTAACTACTACTTTGTCATGAAGAGAAAGATGTATATATTATTTTTATTTTATTTTTTTAAATGAAAACCTTATCATGATCAGAATACTGATAATAAAATTGCACATGTATTAGTGGTACACTTTTGTATATGAGATATTTTATAAGGAACTGAGGCTCAGTGTTAAAATTCGCAAGGGAATGTTATTGAGAAACAATGAGGCTCAAATGATTTAAGATTGGGTCTGAAAAAGAAATTCAACTTTTTTATTTTTAGTTATGATATAAATCAAAGTTAGGCTCTGGATAGTTTTTTTAAGGTGGATTTTTCACTCAAAAAAATTTGACAATTGTCATTTTAGGATCTTATTAGTCAATAAATTTTTCATTCTGATTTGCTTCAATCCAAACTGAAATTTGAAATCATTTTAACTTTTCATGCAGACAGAAACAAAAAAATATAAAAACGATAGAATATTTAGCAGATAGCCAATCAAAGTTTAGTATTTTTCTTGTCCGTTTTTGATCTGTTTTGCTTTAAGTGGAAATCCACCTTAAGGAACTGCAAGACTGTCCTAAAATTCTGGTTCCTTATAAAAAAGGTATATATTATATAAGTATAATATTTTCGTTGTGCACCTAATATAATGTATTTTTTATTTAAAACTATCTTTTAGTATATGTAATTTAAACTAGAATTTTACTTGACATTTTAATGTAATTTTCTTTGCGAATAAGTTTTACTAGTGATCTTTAAACAAAAAGTTTTTCAAATGAGTCATTTTGAAATTTGAATCAACACTGAGGAAAAGTTAAGCCTTTGTTTACCCATAACCATAAAACGAATGACTATGCCAGCTGTGGCACTATCTAAAGCCCGGTACTCACCAATGCGTTTAATAACAACTGTGAATTAAATGTGCAGGTTTATCACAGCAATACACATTTATTTTATGAGCTTAGAGTTAAACCTATTGGCAGGATGGTAAAATTAATTAGCTTCATTTCATGTTAAACTTAAAATCTATTGTTTAATCGATTGTTTAAAATAGATTTTAATTTTAAACATGAACACAACCTTTCGAGAAGCAAAGGAAGAAAATAAAACGAATATTATATTTAACTGGCAGTGTCTTGATAAAACGTGAACTGCTGTCAATAGAGTCTAAGGATGGCTGGTAGATGTTTAGAAATAAATGTCATCCCTAAAACAAAAAGAGAAAAAAAGCCCTGGGTCGGGGTATCCATGAAAATATTGAGAAATACATTTATTAATAAAATCACTGATGTGAACTAAGCTTTATTAACGCAGAAATAAATTTGTTTTGTCGATGGTAAAATTAAGTACACAAAGTTCGAACATTTTGAAAAACTTATTGTGGGAAATTTAAGAGAAAAAATAAATGATGGCCAGAAAAACTGGAACAATGAAATTATGCTTTTCTAGCCGTTTGCAGTTCTGGGGAAAAAAATAGAAACCCTTAAAAGATTCCAGAAGGGGTAGACATAGTGAATTCAATTTATAAGAGTTCCCTTAAAAGATTCCAGAAGGGGTAGACATAGTGAATTCAATTTATAAGAGTTCCCTTAAAAGATTCCAGAAGGGGTAGACATAGTGAATTCAATTTATAAGAGTTCCCTTAAAAGATTCCAGAAGGGGTAGACATAGTGAATTCAATTTATAAGAGTTCCCTTAAAAGATTCCAGAAGGGGTAGACATAGTGAATTCAATTTATAAGAGTTGCTTCTTTTATATAGTCACTTAGAACGAAACTTAACCGTAATGTGTCACCACTCACGTGATTCGAATGTAAAAAAAAACACATTCGAGCGTTGGAATTTCGGAATTTGTTTGAAAATTGAGCAAAATTTCCAATAACAAGGATGTAATTTAGTTCAAGGGACCAGAAAAATACTTTTACCCAGCGAATTTTTAACTTATCCAGGGTTTCACTTATCCCAAGAAATTAAGAGAGTTTAATAAATGGTGTGTTTGAACAATTCGTATGGGGGTAGAATACAATTCTAAAGTAATTTTTTTTTTTGAGATTAACCTCACTTACTAATTTCGTTATTATCATACTCTTTTCTAAACACTTGATTATTTTAAGAAGATGAAGTAGTTTCTTAATGCTTGGCGTCTGTAGCATGTGTACACAGTTTTTCTCAGTCATCTGCATATAGCAGTGTGTTTTCCTTATATATAGATTTTCTACTTTTTTGTCTGGTTATGATTGTGTTTGATTGTTTTGTGATCATTATTTTTTTTTAATTGCCTTTTTTTCAAATTTTATTTATAATCTAAAGCAAAGTTAAATATTTTACCAATTACATTTTAAAAAGTATTAAAAAATTTAAAATCATAGTATTTCATGCCTGGTACACAGATGTATTCGAAATCGCAGTGTAAATGTGTTTACTCAAAGTGACTGAGAAGCCTCCTTGTTCAATTGCTTTTAGGTAGCTGCTATAAGGTTTATTCAAACCTTATCCATGTTCCTTACTGAGCTTCAATTCGTGTCCAGGGAGTTTATTATTTAATTTTTTTTTTTTTTTATGTTAATACTATTTATCTATTTATTATGAGCTGACCCTAGAGGTTGTAGTAACCTGAAATTATTGTCAGAATACACTATACTATACTAATAAGGAAAATCCAAGGGACCGAGAAAAAAACGGTTCCACTTAGTGAAGGTTTCACTTACCAGGAGTTTCCACGTATCGAGCGGCAACTGCATTCACTTTTGCGAAGTTCCTTTCAGTGTTTCTTTTTTTTTGGACGTGGTTGCAATAATGTACCGTGTTTAACATGTTCTTCTCTCGAACTGTGCGTACTTATAAATGGGACAATAAAAACTGGATATACTGGATCCTTGCACTTCCAAATGAGGTATAGCTAAGGTGACTAAGTTTTGGCTCAGGCCTTATATTGTTGACCGGCTAAAATATTGTACCGACCTTCCAATTTATCGTCTTTTTTAATTTTTGCCGATTAAGATTTTAAAAACTTAAATGCTTTAACCAAGATGATACAAAATTTGAAATTTGAAATTTACATTTTGAGTTAACATTGATATATCAAAATGAAAACTTTTTAATTTTAATTTATTATCCATTTTTATTTCACGTGTCTTCTAAAATGTTTTTAGCCGGTAAAACGTGACTAATATTTTGGCCGACTAAAAATCTGTACCGACTTTTCTTACTCGATAAGGCAGTCAATTATCGGGTAAATAAAGCGGACAAATACTCTTTCAAATATTATGGCTTTTTGTTTCATATGCGAAAATATATGATTTACCATCATATGTTGCAAAATGGGAATAGTAGTCTTTTTATTTCATTTCAAAGCTGCTATCGCCACCCTTGAGAATTTGGTTAAATATTTTTTCACTGTTGGAAATTGGACAACGCTATCAAACATTTAAAAGAGCCCTGTGGTCGGGGTTGGGGCTCAATTTTATCTGGCCCACCGGCTCTTGGACTGTTCCGTTTTCCTTACTTCAAAAAACAAAACTGATGATTAAAAAAAGCGGAAAAATTATTTTTCAGTTTTTTACTTATTTTTCTTTTCATATTCAATTCATCACCCTGTCTTAGTCGATATTTATTTGTTGCCAAAAAACCGCGTCCTGTCTGGTCTGACCTATCCTGTCTTTCTTGGTTTTTAGCCACTTTTAGATGATCGGGTGGGGGACTTTATAATAGAAGGTTGGAGGGAGCCAAGGGAGGGGGAGGGTGCAAAACACCATGCTTTTTACACGATATTACACGTTGCGGTTGGAAGTCAACTTTCGTTTCGTCGTGTGTCTGACCAACGAAACTTACCCAATCCGATATGGTTTCGTCCCCATGCAAAACGTGACATGATTTCGCTCTGATACTAACAACATTGAAACAAAATAGCCACACTAAAAGGTAAAAAAACGCTACAGTTTTTACTTGAAATATTTCTCAAATAACATTATTGTAAGTCAGTTTTTCTAGTTTGCCTGGACACATATTCCGGAATAATTTTTTTCCGGTATGATATCTATTCGCATCGTGTAAACATGGTCTTAAGAATTTTTTTTATTCTATGAAAACAGGCCAAACTCGTTTTCCCAGACCATGATCAAGGGGCGGAAGTACTCTCTTGAAAGGCAAAATACCCTGGGAACTGGAATAGTTGATCAAAGAAATCAAAACAGTTTTTGAAGTTCTTTATATTGCTATGTACATCACCGAATAAAATAATAAAAAGTTAGGATACGTAACCGAAATAATTGACAAATTCTATCAAAACACCGCAACCGGGAAATTCATATATACAAAATTAATTTTAGTGGACGTAACGAGAAAAATAAATAACAAAGGTACCAGTGTAAGAAGTACTATGCTGAGTTTGCTTAAAAATGAACGAAAGGCTGAACGTGTCGCTTACGAAAAATAATTGTGGATTGACGTCAGTGTTATCTTTTTCTTAAAAATAAAATTTTGGATCAATCTGTACCCATTTTACTCCAATCTCAATTTTCTTTTTAGTTTCTAAAAATATACAGAAATTTGCGGAATTGATTTTCGACGATCAGGTCCAAAAACTGCTAAATTTATGGATTAAAATTTCGCGATTTCGTCACTAAAGGTGACATTTACGAAATAAAATTGCAATGTTAAAAAAAGTAAAATTTCGCATAATTTTTTTGCAGTTGAGCCAGATATATATCCTGAAGCCTTTATAAAGAACATGACCGCCACAGAAGACTAACCTCAGCAGAACAGATGAAGATATAGATGTGTTTCTGGACAGTAATATACAATTCATATGATGAACGTAAAAAAAGAAAAAAATGAAATGGAAGATAAGTGAGAACGACATCAAAACAACAACAACAACAACAACAACAACAACAACAACAACAACAACAACAGGGTTGCCACTTTTTGTTAATTTGAGAAGATTTGAAGAGTTTTGCTGAGAATTTTCAAACTGTTTTGAGAAAATGACATTTTCATATCTTTCTAAAATAGGCGAAGAACAAATTGTTTCTGCACAAATATACCATGATATGCACTTAAAAAATAAAAATATGTGACAGATTGTAAAATTAAAATTGAGGAGAATTGAAGAGGTTTGAGAAGGTGTGGCAACTCTGACCAACAATAAACAAGAAAAACAAGGATAACGACAATGACAACGACAACGACAACGACAAAACGACGACAATAACGACGACAACGACAAAACAACGACAATAACGACAAAACAACGACAATAACGACGACAATAACAAACAACAACATAAATACGAATATAATTAAACCAAATACTTTCGAACGCCAATCAGATCAAATGAAAGGTGACGATACCGTTTTATGTACACAGAAATATATTTTTCTTTTTTTTCACTTTCTATAAAGTTAAAGCACTTTTATACTGCACGAGTCCTTTTGAACAGGACTTAACATTTTCTTATCTGTTAGCAGGTTCATGAGTTTCTCTGACGGCTGTTGTTTCTTATTCAAATCGTCGCTGAGATAGGTGAACGGTTGAGCGTCGGAAGGTTCGATGTATTCGGAAATCTAAAGAACGAGAACAACATATCATCTTGACTCAACTTTAGACAGATACATCATAAATTATCAGCGTGCTTACTTCTGTTTCTCTAGCAAAAATATCTTCATGATACAAAATTTTAATTAACTCTAAATCCACTGGATTTTTTTTGGTACCAAATATACTTGAAAAAGGGGGTGGATTTAACCAAGATTTAACTTTTGAATTGCTATAAAACTCGGCAAAAATACAGTATAGCACAAAAAAAATTACTTTGTGGGGAGAAAAAATGATAAGATAAGCAATTTTACTATGACAAAGCTGTGGGAAGCCATTATGAGCACACAAAATGCAGGTATTAATTATCGACACTAGTTGTTAACCAGTGGAAAAATTCAGGTTTCCGGTTTTTTAAATTCCACAGGATTTCGCCCGTCGCAACAAAGTCGATAAAAATATCGTATTTGCTATATCACGCGCAGAGAAAGAAATTAAAAAACATTTTATCTCATTTCCGATGACGCTTTGTAGCTGAAGTTTATTTAAAAATTAAATTTAACAAACTTTCAAATCTGTTTAAAGAACAGATGGTTGAATCCTAAGTTACTGATCAGATTTCGCATTCTAACAGCGGTGACAAGAAGAAAGAAAAACATTGTAAGACAACTTACATATTCCTGTGAAATATTATCATAAATTTTAATTTTCCTCTCCGTGAAACTTTTCAAGTTGATATCCTTGTCATTTTTCACATCTGGTTCGACACTTTTTAAAACCCACTTGTCAGGCTTCATGCTCATCAACTGGTTGAGAAAAAGTTTAGAACACTTCTGAGAAAAATTACCCGGTGGGAAGCTCCGAGCCGTTTCCGACCGTAGTGACGCTAATTCGCGTAAGTTTTTACGTATTTTGTAGAAGCTTTTATTCTCGAAATATAAACCCTTGATGGCTTGCGTAGGATCAGCTTCGTATTTTATATCGCTACTAAAGTCTATTGTTTTATCACTTTGTATGTCGCCATCAACACTGGGTGCACTAAACGCACTGCGTGGTGTGAAGTTTTCGTGGCCGCTCATTTTTCGGTTTACTTTCAGAGGATTAACTCGCGCCATTTTAAGCAAACCATCGCTATCACTTTTGCGAATAGTTCGGCGCGTTCGCCTCGTGTTATTCGTACCCATATCCAGTCCAGGCGTGCTCATCGAACGGTGAATGAAAGACGGTGGTTTTCCATCTGGGTAGGGGTTGTGTATAGCCTTTAAACTCATAAAGTTTGCTGTGTTTAGATTGTCTCTTTTGAACACGTCATCCTTATCGTTCTCAAACGGTGATACATTTTGTGGAACTATCTCCTTCAGTGGCTTGGAAAAGTCTTTGTTCTTTGGAATTATGCTCGATTTATGAATTGTTTTCTGACACTCTTCTAAAGACTGCTCCTTTTTTATAGTACGTTTCACAGTATATTTCTGACTCTTTTTTTCTGATTTATCGCATGTAGGCGACACAACGACATCCGATGGTGTCACCGACGTGGAGAACGTTACATTTGCGTCTGCGCTTGTGGGTGATACTACAAGCGATAGAGATCTTAAATTTCTCAAGTCTTTCAGCGACCCCGAGGAGGAGTCTGTTTTGTTTGATTCAACTGACATGGGTGAATGCATGAGTCCTTGTCCTAAGGTAAGCAGTGGACTACCAAGGAACTCTTGAAATGAATCGAACGTTAGCTAAAAGAAAGAAAGAAGACAACTGGTTATGAGAGGTGTACCCCATTAAAAAAAACATATCTCTCACCTTGAAATATGTTGATTTTATACGAAAGAGCTTGAACTGGCTTCAAAGTTCCAGCAATTATATATAACATCATAAAGTTTTAGTAGGGTATATAGGATTATAAATGCCATTCAATTGGCGCTTTAAACATTTTATAAGATTTTTTATAGTAGTTATATAATTATGATTGATAACATATTTGTTGTATGGCTGTTTCAGGATGTCATTGTTTTGCATTTCGCATTTCATATAAAATAAACTTGTTTTTAAATGGGAGGTTAGCTTTATACTATTCATGGAAATACAATGCTTTGTACGTATTGGCAAAAATTAAATAGAAATTCCCAGTTTGTAGGTTAAACCACAATCGACACCAAAACTTGGTGTACAGATTGCACCAAACTGGTTTCTTGGAAGAATCAAAATATTCAAAGAATACTGTGCAACCGTAGACATCGGCGAAATAAAGAAATTACTTTGATCCTATCTTTCAAATAAAGGTCTGAAATATTCAGAGAAAACATAAGTGTTTTGTGGTGACTCAAATTATGACTTTTTGCCATATTTCAACATGAAATATCTCCTTGACGGTAAATATTAAAAAAGAAAACCATACTATTTTTCAAAATAGCTCTTTGTTCTCTTTCAAACGACTGGAATGATTTTTTATAAAATTCAACGCAGAAATGCTGAGAAATGTCAAATTTAGGCCGTTTTAAAGCTACTATTATATTCGATATTATGGTATGTCTAAAAATGCAAAACTGAGAAAAATCAAATGAAACAATTTTTAGCCACAAATCTAGTTTCTATTTGTTAGGTAACTTAATTATAAGAATTTTAATGACTTAATCATCTATTTGGTTTTAAGGAGTTTGTCTTCTTCATCATGATTTTGGCAAAATGACGTTTATTATTAGGATTTGCTGGAAGTCTCGAGTTTAGTTTGAGTTATTTTATATAATACCATCTTCTGCATCCTCTCTTTCATCTCTATCCAGTGGGACAAGTATTTTTTTGATGGAAAGACTTTCAAAATTTGACATGTAGAGGAGAGAAAAGTTTTGCTAAAAATAATTGTTACTTACACCATCAACTTCATCCATAAGATTCTTCGCCATCATATCCAAATCTTCAGCTGATCCTAAAAATGGTGGTTCACTGGGATCAGCAGGTAAATCTGCATGAACCTTTTCTAGTGCTGACTGATTTGACACCACAACCGCTTTAGGTTGTTCCGCTTTCTTTCTTAACTGCTGCATTAAAAAGTTTCTTTTTCCTTTATTATCAATAAGCGGTTCATCCACCCTGTTGTTGCCATTATGGAAATTTTGGTCAGCATGATAATCATATGTACTATTGCCACTCTGCGTTAAGCGCTGCATTAAAGATTTCGAATAAAGAGCTTGAGGTGTTTCGTTATTTAATTGTACAGGGCTTACTGATGTTGAAAGCATGTTTAAATAGGAATTTTCTTGTGGAATATTTCTTTGTGGAAAATTTGACATTGGTATTTGTCCCATCATAGTTTGATTGTTTTGTGCAGAATACATGCTAAGATCAGTGTTATCAAAATTATTCTTGTTTAATGAAAGTCCTTTTTGAAACGCAGTCATTCCGTTTGGATAAAGTTCCTGTTGATTATTAAAACCAGGGTATCTAGTCATGTTCGGATTTACCGACATTGGACCATACATTTGATTTTTACTCTGGTTAAAATTTTGAGAATTACCAGTAAACATTTGGTTAAAAGTCTGCACCGGTGGTAGAACATTATATGGCGGGTAATTTAAGTGCTGCTGTTGTCTGTCCTGAGTATAAGAATCGCTCATCTGTCTCTGGAGTTGATATAGTGGAGATTGTTGAGTGAATTGGGTTGATGACAGTGGAGGAAGATGGGAATGAGAAGCTTCGCCATAAAATCGTTGTTGCTGCTGCTTGTCCATTTTTTTAAAATAATATTTACTTTTTTTCTTTCAGAAACATTATTTACAGTATCTAAATGAAAGCAAATATTGACCAGATGTAAGATATAATTGTTTAAAAAAGAGCAGGCAGTCAAACTTTTCTGGCTTAAAACAATTTTAGATCTAAAGAATCTTTGTGCTTTCTTAACTGAAAGAGTCAATAGGGATACATATTTCAAAAGTATCTTCTTTGTTGTGATAAATACATTTTTAAAGGTCATGAATTGTGAAAACAATGCATGTCTTGATATTCATTGCTGCAAATTTTAACAAAAAGTTAATAGCTTTAAGCAGAGCATTAACATGATTGCTAACAGAGATTTAATGTATCTCCTCTAATCCTTACATATAGCTTTCCTTTTTTTCTTACATGCAAAAAGTTACTTTATGTATAACAAACAAATTCAACAGCTGTCAATAATACCAAAGGAAAATTTCCAAACACTAGTATAAAAGGGAAGATCCCAAAGCAATTTAAAACATTAAGGTCAAGTCACAAAAACCCAATGTGATGTTTCGCATACATTTTTTTAAATTGTGAGACATTCATATAATCACATGCTTTAATGAAATACTCCATGATTTTTTTATTTCAAGCCGCTTCCAGTATATACAGTCTTTCTTATTGTGTAACGTAAAACATTGTGTGTAAACAACATATGCTCTTTGAGAATTAGCGCAGCCATATTAAATTTTTCTGCAACCCTCTGTTTAAGAAGTGCTAAAAAGGTGAGGACTTTTAAGAGATTTATTACCTCCTATCTTGGCAGGTTCCAAGGTTAACTATAAATCTCTCAAATGACTTTAGCACTTTTTGTAGGCTTTGCTACTGAGAATGGGGGTTCAAAGTCCAGCCTGCTTCACTTGTGGGAAAATTAAATAGAAGCGTATTTTCTCTGAGAAAAAGAGGATCAGGGTCTTTACTTCAAAATCTAATCCTACAAATTTTAAACCAAGAAATGATATTCTGTGTTTTTTGAATTACAAACTTTTCTAGTACAGCACATTCTACAGCACGGTTCGCCCATGGACTGTATTTCATGTAAATTATAAATAAACTGACACTTAACTTGCTTAAACCTAATGCAAAACAAGAGAAAAAATTATTATTAATATCTTTAAGGCCAAATGCGAAGCCCTGATTAAAAAATGCTCATAGCTGTACCACGAAGTATCTTGAAATACAAATAAAAATGCTAGGTTATACCTCAGATTTTTACTCATTATGCTATGCTCATACTCATATTTGCAACAAAATTTTGTGATCATGATCAGAATTCAACAGATAATGAGGTGATTTTCTGTCAATAATAACATTTCGTGGTCGCAACCTTGCAAGACTTATCTCAGTAATGTTAGTGCAATCTCTAACATGCAACTCCTTTAATTGTTTACAATATTCACCTATCAATTTAATGGCAATGTCTTTAACTCTCCAGCAACCCTTTATGTTAAGTAGCTGTAGTTGCAAACAGTTTTTTGCAAGTTCAGAAATCGACACACTTGTAACAGCATAACATAACTCAATCTGTAAAACGTGCAAATCTCTATTGTTGCTAGTGACGCAGTTGATCGCAAAGTCATTGATATTCCAACAACCGGACACGTTTAATAGCCGCAATTGACTGCATCGTTCCCCGATTAAACACAATGATTCATTTGGTAATTGTCTACAATATGACAGGTCTAACTTTCGCAATAATTGCAGCTCATAAGCAATACAAGAGAAATATAAATCTGTTAGATTGTAACAATCCGGTGAACTAAGGCAAGTAATTTTGCTGTTGCTTTGCAGGACAGGGACAATACAGTTATCAGTTATCCAACTTTTACAATTTGTCAAGTTTAAAGAACATAAGTTTGTCTTGTTTTTCGTTATTTTTCGAAACACACTGCTGCTAAAGAACTTTTTTCCACCAAAAGTAGTAAAATTTAATTCTTGGCAATACTGTTGAAGATAAAGTTCTACAATGTCAGAAAACGCTCTACTCACACACTGTAACTGGTGTACATCTTTTAAATTTACAAATGGGAGCACATGTTTACATAAAATATCTTCCCAGGGAAGATCAACCAAAGATTTCATTGCAATATAAATAGATATACCTGCAAAATATAAAATTGAATATGAAAAATTTAGTAGCATTTATGTAACCAATATGAATTGAATGCAAAATTTTGATATTAGCCTTTAATTTTCCAAGGAGTTGCTTAGAGTATTATAAAGTCTTAAGCTAATGGTGTCTAACATTAGATAGATAAATTAGAAGTTTGAAATCTTTAAAAAAAAACAACGGCTCAGCCATGTCATTAGAGTTTTTCGGGTAAGGGTAAAATATATTTATTATAAACTGATATTTTTTAAACAGAAAAGTGACCTAATACTGCAACAAACATTACTTTCAATAAATGTGTATCAAAAACAAACCAGTTCACACATATTTTTTTATCTGTGTAATATAAACAAGAAAAATTTCAAAATTGTGTAGCTGTTAAACCTGCATGCCTACAGAATAGAAAATAAAAGGAATGTCTAAAATACCAAAAAAAAAATGATCACAAAACATCACAAAAAGAGCATGAAATGAAAAAAAATAACAAAGTTGTTACTCACTGATAAAGTTTATCTATGTTAATAACTGAAGGTTTAATAAGAATTCCATACTTAAAAGGCTTGTGGTTCAATCAAAAAACCTGTATTGTCTATTACTTGTACATGTTGTATACCAGAGGCAATTTCCATTACTTACAGAACCGCCACATATTTTTCTATAAAATATTGTCAAAAAAACTTATTAATAGAGAACATTGAAGACATTTTAAACACAATTTTATTTTGAATAGAAACTTTATTACTTCTGTCAATTCTTTGATATTAATTATCTTATAGAGGAAAAAATGACGTAAAGTAAAGTTGTTTTTGGAATGTCTCACACATTCCAAAAACAACTTTACCCGGAAATTAAAAACTTATTACTCTTGTCAAGCTTTTGACAGGTTTAAACAATGAACTTATTCTAGACGTGCATTAACCTTTTCTTAAAAGCATAACACCAACACCATCATTAGTATACAAAAACACAGTTCACCAAAATCTTTTGTTTAGTGTAAAATTTTAAATGTTTAAAATGACCTGAAATAAAAAAATTCTTGAAAAATATAATTCATGCACAATTTTAGCTATAACTTATCACTATCGCTATTATCGTCAATGAAAGTTTTTGCCTTCAGAAATTCCAAAAGAGCAAAACGCAAAAGTTTTTTCACAAGAAATCATAGCTAATTTAAAAAACGCAAAAGTTTTTCCACGCGAAAAAATCTTTTTTTTTCAAGAAAATTTAAGGCCCTTCCCTGAAATTCATTGTTATCAAAATGCCATCTTGTGTTTGTTCCTTTTCGCTTCTCTATCTTAGTTGGTATTAATGGGGGCCTGGTTGAGTCGTTTATTAAGTGTTTAAGAAAAGAAACTACATATAAAATTTACTTTGTGGCCAAAATTATCCTTCCTTGATAAATATGTGAAAACACTTTGTCTAATTTCGTTTAAAATTATAGCATTTGATGTGGCTACAAAACCCATAAATGTTAACCCCTAGCTAGATGTTTTAAAACTATAACTAATGGTTTTTAGAACAAGGAAATATTTCCCTAACTTCATGGAAAAAACGTTTGTTAAATTGTCAACAAAATGTTTTTTCACTTTAACTATTTTTACAGGTCTTTGACCACCAGCCATCAACACTTTAGTAGCTGCACGTTCAGTAGTAAACATGATCTCTAATGACAGTATTCAATTCTGCAGAGAATAAGAAAATATTAAAAAAAATGTGCACGTAAAAATTGATGTTGACAATTTCACCTCTAATTTTAGATTAAAGTATGTTTCTATTTATTTATGATTTATTTACGAAATTTAAAGTCCTATTGAGTGGTCATCACTTATTGAATGTGTTCATAAACTGCTTATCCCAATTTGGTTTGAAAAAAAAAACTTTTAGCTAAACAAGGGGATTATAACAAAGTAATATTTTGTGGATTTACCTGATTACATGATATTAAGGAAGCATAAATTAACATGGTTTGCCCTTCAGTTAATTTTATGAACATTGATTTATGAACGTTGCTTCTCGAATGGAAGCAGAGATGGTGCGCACAGTAGAAGATGCTAGGAGTTGTAATGCTTGTGCTTAAGAAAAAAAGAAAGAAAATTTTAAAACAAAAATTGTTTTTCACTTCACTTCTCCAAACCATGTGTTAATTTCATGCAACTTTAACGGTTTTTTTTGGAAAACCGCATTAATTTTATATATGCTTCCAAAATGCAAATCCACATAAAATTATTATGAAATTAATCCTAACAAGTTGCAGTAATTCTCTTTGATATAGCACCAACAACAAAAGTTAACTCAATTAAAATCATAAACAAAAGTACTATTAAATTACGCATTTGTATAGTATCTGAGTATAATTTGTCTACTTCTTGTGCTTTTCTATTAAAGTTTCATAACTACAGAAACAAATAATGCAAATAGCTAAATAATCAAAGTATTTGATTTCAGAAGCATTTTTCTATTGATAAACATAATCCCATGCCTCAAAACTAAAAGAGCAAGTGTGATGAACTGCCCACCATAGCTCACCTGCCTTCTATCTTTAGTAGCACTTGGGTAGATTCTAGACAAGACTATACAGATTATTTTTTTTTATAAAGCTTTGAATCTGAATTACCAGAATTTGAATTTAATTAAAAAAAAGTTTCAAAAAAGCAATCAGGATGCAAAAATCTTATGCCTCTTCAGCAATTACAATTAATTCACGCTTATCTTAAAATTGCAAAGGTTGAGTTTGTTTACATGCCACACACAATGGTTTTTATTTTAAATAATTTTTTTTTTGCAAAACTAGTTCCGATATCAAAACAAGTAACAAATATATACCATCAACATGTTTGTAGTAGACTATTCTTTCTTAAACAAAAATATAGTCATGGTGGTGTGTCCATATTAAGCTATGATCATACTTACATAGGTGCTTTGCAGTCCATAAGAGCTTTTCTAAAGTAAAATAATCATACGGGCATGAACATACCAGACATTATTCACAACAATGCAATGTCTTTAATTACAATCTCTACTTAATTGGTTGGGCACAAGTCCGATTAACAAAATATAAATGGAAAGAATTATTAAAGAACAACATGGTGCTATAGCAAAAATAATAACAAAAAACATAGAAGGTTTTAAAAATCACCATCAGTTTTATTCTTTAATCAAATCAAAATACAAAAGTACAAGTTCCGCCAAGCAAAATAACTGAAGCTGCATGACAATAAGTAGAGTACTTAAAAAAAATTAACATGTAATTATATTTTGTTAATTAAGTATTCTGAACAAAACAACAAACCTTTGTGAAGGCTATTATATTATAGGCTATACATAGACCAATCATTTGTGCCAGCTCTGAAACTATGTGTAAGAACGTCATAAAAGAATGCTGCAATAATTGCTGTTTTTCAAGTTGACTACTTTGGTTTGTTAAAAACACATCCTTAATTACATTTTAAATGGAAAAAGCATTCCTTTATCATTAAAGGGTATCAAATCAAAACAATAAAACCACTTGAAAATATTCTGTTTCACACTTATATATAAGTTGCTTAGGGAAATAAAAAACATAGCTTGGATAGTACTGGGGGAAGTATGGTTTACAAAATGTATTTATAAGCACAAGAAAGATAAAAACCATTTATAACATACAAGCTATAAAACCCACAGCATACTGTTTTTGTACTCAAGTATGTTTAAAAAGATATGTTAAGTAGTGATAGTAACACAAAGGAAAAATAAAAAACTTACAAAACCAGCATGTTGATGAAACATAAATATTGTGAAAACTTTTAACAATAACATATTCCACGCGTAAATAGAAGCTTTTGAAAATAAGAATTTTAAATATGTTGTTACAGAAAACATTCATATTTGGAGACAAGGGCTTTTTAAAAGCTTTTTCACTTTTACTTTTTAATGTCCATTTCCATAGCATGGAAAACGGACGTTAAGCGGAGAATGATGATGATGAATGTCTACAAAATAATATCTCATGACCAAGACATTTGACTTTTTTAAGGAAAAAATAGAAAGAACCACTTTAAATTTTATGCTGCATTGTATAAATATATTGGCGTTTTAACATACAGTATTACTTTCGATAAATGTTACAAATGTCTATTTAAAGCTTCTAAATAATAAAACTCCTGCTCCCTCTGGTAAACATCCATCTACAAAGGCATTGTTTATTTAAATTGGCACGTATATTCTTTCTTAACAACTAAAGAGGTGCACATTTTATTTTTTGCAACCAACCCTATTTTGGAGTGAGGCCTTATTAACTTTGATTAAAGACAAAAAAGATAAGTTAAGTAAAAAAACACAAGCAGTTTCCCCTAGATAGGAAATACATCACTAAGACAGGGTCGTTTCGGCGTCACCTAAACAACTTAAAAATTTAATTTACTTAGGTACTTGCTTGCATCTAATTACTTTAGGGTCAGGGTTCCCACTCATATTGCAACTATTTACAAAATTTACTAGTATTTAAAATTTAGGAGGATTGAGCTTTTCTTTAATTTTTTTAATTAGCAGGAAAATTTAAAAGATTTTAAAGGTAGTGACTGCTTAAATCAAGTATTCAGTTAACTGAGAGATCAAATCTTACTATTTACGAATTTCAAGTTACAAGTTGAAGAATAAAACTTCCAAGCTGAATGTTGTTTTTCTGATTTTCGAAGCTTCCCCCCAGGCTTTTGTAATATGTTTTCCATTTACGTCATTGGTCATATTCCATCAAAACACAAGACCAATAGGTCTCAAGAAAATGAATGTGTTTATCAAAAACACAAATGCAAGTTTTACCCCCGTCACCAAGACTTATTTATAAGCAACTCTTTAAATTAAAAAAATCAAAACACTTAAAAAAAATAACTAAAACTCACAGAAAAATAAAACTGCAATGACTTCTTCGACGAAGATAGAAACATTTTTGATGTTCTTCTTAATTAATCCGTTGGTTCTTGGCTTTAAAACAGTGACTTCTTTTCGTATTTTCCCTTTTCTTATAGAAATACTGAAAATGTAATTGAAGAAAATTACGCAACCATTGAGCAACTTTTGATCTAGATATTAGCGGACAACTTGAAATGTGACCAAAATTCTAAGTTGCTTATAAAAAAATCGTGTAGTGGAAATGTAACTTAGAATCACAAGAATCAAGGATGTATTTAGGAGATTTAGGAGTTTTTAGGAGGATTTTTACTTTTTAAGGAATTTTAGGAGGCGTGGGATCCCTGTCATTCCTGGCCAAAACCCATCATCTAACATTTGGCTGATTTTTTACTATGTAAGGTAGGATTCTAGAAAAAAATGTTCCAAATTCCAGATTTTCTGACATATAGACACTCAATCCCAGGTTCTTTTTCTTGCAGCAGTTTTTAGCCAATTATTCTTCATTTAAAGGTGCTATGGACCTAAAATTTGGTACCCAATAGATTTTGAGGTAAGAATCGAAAAATGAAGTCATAATTAGTATTGTATCTTTAGTCAAGAAGATCAATCAGCTTTATCTAGATTATCCTTTCAACTGCAGATATCTTGTGAAGCATAATTTCTACAAACTTGAAATTATCCCCAAATAATCTTCAATCTAAACGAAACTGGATGCAGAAAGAAGTTTCAAGCATCAATTACTACATAGGTATTGTGCGACTATGTGTGTAGACTATTCAGACGTAGTCAAGTCAAGTGGAGATATTTGTCTGGTGTTCCTATGGTTTGTTCCTATAAATCATCTTGGTTTGGTTGTCAGTTTATTATTATTGTTTATTTATTTTGCATTTCATCTAGCTGTGCATCGAGGTATTTAGCATCGAGGTATTTAGCAAAAAAATTATGATGAAGTACCAGAAATATCTGATCTTGCATGAAAAATTTAAACTTTAAAAATATTTTAATGAGAAAAAATACATGATCAACAATTGGAAATAATTTTGGAAAGCCAAAAGCTGAAAGTATAAAAACATCAGTTTATTGGAAACAAGGATTCGTGCGATATTAAGTGGCACAACACATATCATACGAATAGTAGTAACCAAGCGTAAGGGACACTCATGTTGTTGTTATGATGCAAACTGTGGATGTGATGCTTGCATTCGAAATAAACTTTTGCAGTGATAATCAGACACTTACTATTTTTAGGTTTGGCTCAAAAACTAAATTGACATAATATTTAAATTCTTTAATCCACTAAAAGTTTATGTTGGTACAGACAAAAAATATTGTTGAGAGCTCTGTGTTAAAAACCTCATGTTTATGCACAGGTATTATGTCGAGGACTTTCAAAAGAATTTTTTTAATCTTCATCTTCCGAATTTTACAGTTTTCCAGGATTACTCACGCCACTCTCTTTTACAACTACTCTTTTTTACTATCTAGCTAGCTTGCAAACTAGCTAGCCACGTGATAAAAATAAAAACAAACAAACAAATCAAAAACTAATAAAATTTAACAACAACTAATACTATGTTATGTTGTAAACCTTTTTTCTCCGTTATCTCCAACACATCCACAGAATAAGTTGGATAACCATGTAGCTAACCATATCACGCCATATCCGTGTTTTAATTTTCCAAATTCTATTATGTTTTTAAAACTGAATTCAATGTGTTGAATACTCACTAAATAAAGGGCCGTTTTATTATGCACGGCCGGTCGTACAGATTTGGCGTAAGACCTACCTTACACCTGCCAAAATTAATTTCGCTTGCCTCAAAAAGCTTCGAAAATAGACACTTCCACCACAAGTTCGAAAGAACTTTTCGAAAAAAGGGGAAACTATTCTTTAACATGCTAATTTAACATAACATGCTAAAGGCGATTCTCAGACAACTCTATTATAATTTAGCATGAGTCAGCGCCGTTATTTTTGCTCAAAGTAAAAAAAAGATTTAAGAAAAACAACAAGGCATAAGAATATTTTTTTTTACTTTTCGTATTGTGGTACCCTTTTGGAACTCTTGTTCATTCTGTCCTAATTATTTAAAAAAACGCCTGACAAGCCCTTTGGAAACGAATTTGCAGCTTTTACAAAATTTTGCTCCAACCTCGTCCTTCATCCAGAACCCATTTTCTTTTTTAAGGGGGAGGAAGGCGCCATATAAATAAAAAAATATATATATATAAATCGAAAAGGGACGCTGGGGACAATGTCGATATCTGCCCTGGCATTTAAAAAATATTCGGAACGTTTTTTTTTGCACGATTTTGTACAAATTTTAGTAAAAAATTTAAATTAACAGAAATATTTTAGAGCAGTTTCGTGGAACAAAACGGCTTATTTTAAAAGATGCATTTATAAACGTCCAAAATCTTAATGCCGATGAGATAGAGGCGTGCGCGCAGGCATTCTTTAAACTTCAAAACACCTGGATGGAGGGTGAGTTTTTCTATTTTTCTGTAAAAACAATTCATCAATAAATACACAAGAAATTCAATTTAATTTTTTGTTTTTACTTCTTATTTAATCTGGCATAAAACATTTATAAAAACTGAAAGGCAGAATAAAAACTAACATTAAATTCATTTTTAAAACAGGAGAGACCATCACGCAAAACCTAACATCACCCAGGCTATGTACTGGGCACTGTCGTTTCCAACCTCCTACGATTGTTGTAACGCAACTAAAATACTCGTTTATCACATTTGTCTGCAAACCAGTGTTCTGCATTTACAACTTGACTAGACAAGATTGTATATGCCGTACACATCCGCTAGTGTTCCAATAAAGAAATTGAATTAAGCAACAAACAACCTCGTTCCAGGGGAATTTTGCCAGACCCTTCGGTCAAAAATCTCAGTGGGTGAAAGAGACAAGGATGAGTAGTAAATAAAGTTGTTCAAATTACTGAATGTGTATTTCTAGGCCTAGCATATTTAGGTAGCGCAGACGACCGCCCTCCTTCTCTTAGTCTTCATTTACACTTGAATCACATACCTCGCGATTGTCCAACCAGGAATTTTTTCTCAATTTGATATCGGACGAAGAAGAAGCCTGTGTGTCTAAAGTGATCTTGCTATCTGTCTCGAGCAGAGAGAATGTGGAAGAACTGCATTTCAAAATTGCTGACAAAGCTATGCGTAAAATTGTATGTAGAAATGTAAAATTACGTACAAGGCTGGCACCATATGGGAAATAGAGTCATTACTGAGGGTGACGGTAATATTTTGCTTACATGTCTTGCAAATGTTTGATCCAAATGGCCATACCCTCAAGCAGTTGATTGACTGAATTATATTCAGGAGCATTACATTTAAATCCGTGTTGTGGTGGCTGAGTTATTCTGACAAATTCTTGCAGGTTGAAGGAAGAGGCCGTGACAAGAGATGTACTCTTACCTGCCGCTCGTTTCCATTTGAATACGTTTTTTGCTATGGAGCAAAAAGCTCAAGAGTTTTTTAGCGATTGCGCACGCGCTAACATGAAACCTCGTGACCTTTTTGCGCTATATCGGAAAATACAGCCAAATGAAAACGGGCTTTTAATCAAGGAATAGCACTGCATGAACAGATAAAATGCGAAAGGGGCGAAACAAACGACGGGTTGAAATTTCAGCTGAATTAAATCTGAATAAGTACATGTTGCATGCATTTCGCAGAATGCTTGTAACATAACACCTGAGAAATAAAATTTGAGTTGAAAAAAAGAAAAATTTTCTTCAAATATGTAATCCTAATCTAAAAATATTACCATACCTGAGAAATAAATAAATAAACTAAAAATACAATCTCGACACCATACCTCCAGAAACTCATATCAATGACTGGCTGAACCTTTCAAAGAGACTGATTGACATACAAATGAAAAGATTGGAAATCGAGACTGCATACAAAGGTAAAATATAATGCACATTTTAAAAAATACTAAAACACGTGAAATAATTAGTGCTTAATAAAAGGTTAAAATGCAAAAACTGCAAAATGAACAAAATTTTCAAACCTATCTTAGATATTATAGAGATTAAGATTATAGAGATGTCTAAACGGAGGTCCTGCACAAAAACGTTCTTATCTTCCATGCAAAATCTCGGTTCTAAAAAATAAGAACATCTCGAAGTTTTCTGTTGTGTATGTGTTACATCTGCTTTTCAGCAGACTGTTGCAATTCTTTCTCTATCTCTTGCAACAACGAGCCGTCATCCTTTTGTTTGTCGGAAATTTCTTCTTCGACATCCTCAAATTCAATAATGACAATGTCTTGGTCCGTTTCAACGTCGTACGGCACATTTTCGTCGGAATTTTTTTCTTCATTATTAAAATCATGTTCGACGTTATCCGTATTGGCGTCATCGCAGGAAGTGTCTGACGTTTCTTCATGTGCTACATCATCACTCGTCCCGACGTCCGGTGAAAGCGCGAGGACTTCTGGTGAAGCGTCGTCATCGGTGTTGTCTTCGTGCGCTTGTTCAGACTCATCAGGTTTCACTTGCAGAGCTTCCTCTGTGACGTCTTCGTATTCTTCATCGTGATGTGTGGAGGAGTCTTGCGGTTCTCCATCGGGGATATCATCTTCTACTTTGATATCTTCAACGCAAACTTCAACAGGTTCTTCATCAGAAGCGTGTTCTTCTTCGTGGTGGCTAGGACTGGCAGTTTCTTCAGCTGGTTGTTGTTTATCAGTTTTTTCCTGCTCTTCTTCGTCGGCTGACGTAGGATTATCACTAGCTAACGTTTCTGTGATGATCGGGATTTCCATTGTTTTCTTTGAAGCGTCTTCATTGTTTACCACGGGCACACTGTAACATAAACGCAGTATATTATTGAGTTGAGAAAAGCGGGGTTGGTTCGTCTGCGAAACGGTAGATGATAGGTCAACCAGTTCGAATATTTCATATAAAAAAGAGAAGACCTATATTGTTGCCGCGTTAAAAAAAATAGATGCAATTTTTTAAAAATGGCAGATTTAAAGTGTAAACAAACCAGCAAAAGAAAAATTAAAATTATCTGTCAGTTCTTTTTAGCCACATTTCTTTACAAAATAAAAACTGAATTTCGTGAAAAGTCCATTTAAGGTCACAATGATTATTTTCTTCTGTTTTGGATTGCAACGTATTTGCTTTTGCTTTTCAATCCCAGCACTGGCTCGGTAAAGTGATATTATTACGAACCGAGCCAATTCCTGGTTGAAGAAACGAGCCATCTCGCCAGTTATCTATTTTAGCTGTCCTTTTGCTCAGCTGGTTCATTCTATTATTCCGAGCATGTGTTGAGCCACAAACGAGTCAAACCGCCAGGTTGAACTCTTGGAAAATAATCCGCTGTTTGAAAACGGATTAATCGACTTAAATAGGCTATGCGAACTGTTGCTAGGATTACAATAATCATCCAGTACGAGTTACTCTGTAAAAAACAGTATACTTTAGAGGTAAGATACAATTCACTTACGAAGTTTCAGGTTCAACATTCTCCTTCACCTTATCAGCTTTTTGTTGAGGACCTAAAAATTTAAAATACACTTATTCAAATCATTAAACAAAAGCAGGTGAAACAGAGTTTATGATGCGTTCGCAAATAAGTTATCGGGATTTCTCATTGCAGAGGCGGACACACTTCATTTATCATTTATAAATTATTTTTCAGTTAAAGATTTCTTGTACCTACGTGCCAGCAAAGAAATTTCTCGTTTCCTAACACGTCATTTTTAATGATGAATTCATAGATGTGCAATTGATCTATTTAAATGTATTAATTTAATATTTTTGATATTTTACAGACAACCCAACCTTGGCCCTTCTAATATTGGAGGGTTTCCTTAGTTTAGTGACTCCTCTCGATGCCACCATAAGGAAGCTCTCGGGACTAGGTTTACTCTTTCTTTTAACAGCTCAAACAGCCGCGCTTACCAATTATTTTCTGAAAAATTAAACGTAATTTTTGTGAAAATCGGAGGATGGGAAATCTTTGTTTATATCGAGAAATTTTACATAAAGAACGCTGATCTGTGAGTCAAAATGGCAGCTTCGCATTATGTAAAAAATACACGAATAACATAGGGGCACTGCAAATGTGCTTGGTAACAAAGAAGTCGGTTCATATTCATTCGTTCAATATTCTTCAGGCGGGTGTGGTGCTACATATATTTTTTTGATCAACGCTTTAAGCTTTAAAACAAGCTATTTCAAATATTTTTTATTGAACCAATCAAAAACGCGATTGCCGGACATACTTTCAGAGTCAATATTATCCTAACCGAGATATGGTTAAAATTATCAGAAACAAACAACCTACTTGTTTGTTGAAGGATTTTTTTAGAGAAACGAATACTGTCGACGCGTTTAAAGTTGGTGGAAGCAGTGTCGGCTGTAACATGCGAGCATTCTTTTTCTACCACTTCCTCACGTGCATGTTTTGCCCTACAATATAAAGTGTCGTTTTATGAATAAAAGAATGACGAACGAAATTTAATTTTTAGCACAAAAATATAAGTTATTTCAAGATTACGCCTAAACCTAAAGAGAGTGGTCAACATTATGTTACTTCTCCATCATAACATGCGAAAAACAATTCTCCCTAGTCCTAACCATTCTACAATTCTCTCTCCCTGTTTCAAAATTATATTTCAGCGAAGGATTAATACTTACTTCTTAGATCTGAACCCTTTTGATTTCGCTTTTCCAGGGGTTGATTTAGGCTTTCCATGGCTAAAATAAAATAAAGGTTTCTTAATTAAAGAAGAAGTTTAAGGGTTCCACTCATTTTGAAACTAATTCTTTAAAGACATTTAGGAGAATTTAGCAGTATTCTAACTGGTTTTTAGAAGGTCTTTTTGATTAGCAAGAAAAAAACACAAATATATAAGAGATTTTAGGAGAATTTAAATTAGTGAAAGTGCAACTTAGAATCGCAAGAATCAAGGATGTCAAAAGAATTGAACAAGGAAGACAAAATGGATTGATCAGATTTCATAAAGAAAGTATTTTTACAAACAACTGAGATGATCATACTCACAAAGCAAACTGCTGATACGAATTGCATGTTTTTGTCATGCGCTTCGACTCGATTGAACTCAATGCATAGAAACCAATTGTCATCGCTTCTGTGTGGCCGCCCTAAAAAATATAGCGCTATTGAGATTATTCGTGGAGAAGATAAAAGTGTACACATTCGTGTTAAATCTTTCCTGCCCAATAGGACCTTTTGTCCAACCTGTTTCCATGTAAAATGTGTTGTTTTCCCCTTCCACTTTTTATATGAAGAAACGTTAGCCAACTTTAGAATGCATTCGCAAAACTTTATAGAAAAAAAGTTTGTTTCTCAAAGTTGATTGGAAAAAAATTCTCTCGTTTTAATGGTTTAGTGTAAACTTATTACAAAAACAAAACAAATTTCACCTGAAAGTTTATCTTTGTGAAATATAAAAAACAAAGTTTTTGGAGGCAATTTCTAGATGAATTACACAAACCTCGGTTAGTCAGTAAATTACACAAACCTTGGTTAGTCGGTAAATTACACAAACCTTGGTTAGTCGGTAAATTACACAAACCTTGGTTAGTCAGTAAATTACACAAACCTTGGTTAGTCAGTAAATTACACAAACCTTGGTTAGTCAGTAAATTACACAAACCTTGGTTAGTCAGTAAATTACACAAACCTTGGTTAGTCAGTAAATTACACAAACCTTGGTTAGTCAGTAAATTACACAAACCTTGGTTAGTCAGTAAATTACACAAACCTTGGTTAGTCAGTAAATTACACAAACCTTGGTTAGTCAGTAAATTACACAAACCTTGGTTAGTCAGTAAATTACACAAACCTTGGTTAGTCAGTAAATTACACAAACCTTGGTTAGTCAGTAAATTACACAAACCTTGGTTAGTCAGTAAATTACACAAACCTTGGTTAGTCAGTAAATTACACAAACCTTGGTTAGTCAGTAAATTACACAAACCTCGGTTAGTCAGTAAATTACACAAACCTTGGTTAGTCAGTAAATTACACAAACCTTGACTGGATATTCCAAATCGAGCAGAAATTCTCGACCGTGAAAATAACATTTCTTAACCATTGGCCTAAAAGAACAAAGATGGTATAAATCAACCAGTAAGTACTTTTTGTGTTAAAATTTCCCGAATTGATCATTCAAAAAAATTTGGCGAGATAAAGTTTTGTGCATCCGAATATTCAAAATCGAAGATATTAAAGAAGGATGGATCTTAAGGCTATAACATACCTTTTGGAAATCATAAAAATTATGTAATTGTAAGTGTAATTTAATAATAGTCGTATTCTGTCTGTTTATGCGTGAGAAAAACGGTCGTATTACGGGAACACGACATGCAATATAGAAAGGACGGGCGACCCCGTGGATATTTCAACAGGTTAAACCATCACCATGATACTTCTAGAGTGGTTCTTATTAAAATCGAGCACCCAAGGACTCAGGGAAAAGATAAATATTGACATTTTAACATGTTAAATTTATTTTTCCTGAGTTGCCTTTTTACGCAAACCAAACTTTATGAAAAGGGTCAGAAGTCTGGAAATTCGCTTTCTGTCATAGATCTTGATGCTTTAGGTCATCGAAATATAAAAAAATAATAATGATTTCCACAATTGCTAAAACTTACCAGAGAAAGGAGTGAAGTATGGTATTCATATGAAGTACATGAACCCCGTTGACGTTTACACCAAGTTTCATCACATTTCCATCAGCGTCCTATGAAGGTGTAAATAAAATCATAGACGTAGAAAAAGATTACAAAATATACCCATGCGTTTGAATAAGCACCTTTTGGGAATAAAACAGTGAAAACATTTTCCACCCCGCCCCTCCTCCCTTGTTTATTCTAGCATCCCAGCTTATTAAGTGTAAAGACACCCTTTATTGGGTCTGGGTTGGACATGGTATGTTGGACATCTTCTTCCAACCTGATCTAGACTGTTAGTTCTGAGACTAACCACATAAAATAAATATCTCTAATGCAAAAGACCATCACCCTACCCTTACAAACACAAATTACAATAGCTCATACAAGGTAACGTTTAGATTTGAATGGTCAGCTCTTTTTTGACTCATCACCTCAAATGCAGGAAAAATGTTTTTTGTAAGGTCATAACAGCATCTGATTCCAATACATGTAAATGTATTTTCTGCATTTTGAACATAAAAACCCAAACTGTTTAAGTTAATTAATGATTCAAAAATTTAAAGTTTTTTTTACATAAGACGCTATTTGATGGAAATGTGGCCAAATTTAATAAAAAATCTTACCAGTACGTCCATCACATTCATACCATACATTGTGATCTTTCTTGCTGATTCTAAATACATCCAGTCTGCATTGGTAGCAGTGACAGTACTAAAGTAGCAAGAGAGTAAACACTGTTACAAATCAGATGCAAAAGATTTTATTTAAAAAAGGTTTTTGTGATAACTAATTCTTTCTTGTTAATTTAGGAAGCATAAAATAACACCTACTAAATTGGAAATTCATATAAAGTAACACCTACTAAATCTATGAGATAAGTGCTAGGTGAATCGGATGAAGAAGATAAGAACAAATCTTCTTCCAAAAAAAATATTTAAGAATTCAATTTTACCAATTTTAGGAATAGTGAGTTCTCGAAATAAAATTTCTAACTACTTACTCATGTTTCTTGTGAAAAGCATGAACTCGATCAAGAAAAGTTGAACTCTAAAAAAGAAGATCAGTAGAACAAAAACCTTTAAAACACCCACACACATCTAGAGTCATAGAGGTGTATTAGCAAGATACTTCTCAACTTTTTTCATTAAGTTGGCACTCAACAATTAGACAGCCTCTGCATGAAAGCTTCATATCACCCCAAGAGAAGTGAAATTTCAAGTCAGGATTACTGTCTTATTTGTGAGGCTTCATCACCCTCAAAGTAAAGTAAAAATTCTGAACACATGCGCAGTAGCATTAACTTCGCCTAAGTTTCACTTCGTTTACATGAGGTTCTTTTATCCACAGTTGAATTTCACTTCTGTCATTCAGACCAAGTGAAATTTAGACCAAAATGAGTTGCACTTTGAGGGTATCATGTCAACATGTACAAAGCTTGTCTCGTGTGAATGCCGCATTTGTGCAGAGAATTGAATTAAAGAAGGCTGTATCTCCAATAAAAAAACGTTACCAAACAACTTGTGATGGATAAAGTGATTATAATTACCTGATCTGGCATAAACTGAAGATCATTGAGATAAGTATCAGAGTGTTTGACGTCATCGTAATCCCCAAATTCAGCTGAAAGAAAGTTTCGCCAAATAAAACATGTTATCTTTTTACCGCTTTGTCCAACAACAGATAATTCAAATTTTGAAACAGCAGTTTTTGGCCTGTCTAACATTGTAATCATGTCTGAATCAAGCGTTATGTGAAATTTATTGTATATGGGGTTAGACCATTATAATATAACAAAAATTATTCATTTCAAGGGTGCTATTGTGATTAGAAGCCTGCAATTTACTATCCAACAGTGTCTAATAAACTTTATTATTTAAAATTCTTTAAAAACTCTCTCAATCATGGAAATTCAATCTAAAGGTAAAAGTTTAAAATTTAACAAGTGATGAAAAGAATCATTGAAATTGATGGTACAATATTTAAAAAATGTATTTCTGGCATATTGATTGCATCAAATATGAGTTGGGAGGCTGAAACAGCCATAGGAGCATTCGAGTGACAGAATGAATGTCTGTAGTTGAATATATTTCTTTTCAGGGTCCACTTCTGAAATTTTAGCAAAACAGAACTCCTGCATTTTTTGTGTTTTCTGGTTTGTTTTCGATGACAATTTTTGTCCAAGTGGTTCTCTTCAACATTAGATCTTCCTTGTCTATCTTTTTGGCTTTGTTTTTGTGCTATTCTGTTCGATTGTTAATCTTTTTTGGCTTGGCTTTGTGTGTTCAAAAAAAATTAAATATTCGACTAGAGAATATCATGATATTTATAAATGATTTATACCTGCAAAATGAGTGTTATTGGGTAGATACTATTTTGCAGTGTTATATCACACAATGAAACTATTTTCTATACTTACCCTGTGCAACATATGAGGCGAGAAGTGCATGCGTTGGTAATGTACATGACCATCTATAAGAAATAAAGACCGCCCAACTGATTATAGTCAACTAAGTTGTAAAATTATTGATGTGATTATTGATGTGAATATATGTGATGCATTACAGATGTATTACAAAAAAAAAAATTTTTACATAGATTGTAAAAGACCTTTTTTTCTTATGAGCTTTTAAAATATGAATTGCATGACGTCACTTCCAGATATCCTACAACAAACACAAACTAAAAAGTGTAAAGGAATGTTATTCTTATGAAGCTGTATTTCATATATATATTTTTTTACATTTCTGAAATTTAAATACATTTCATAAAATCAAACATTGCTTTTTTTTCTTAAACAAATTTTAAAATAGTAACAACCCCCATCTAATCTGAATCATTTATGTGATTTAGCTTGCCAAATTTTGAGATATATGCTGCCCATCGCTTCCAGAACAAAAGTGGTTTAGTATTTATGCAACTAGCAGGGAAAATGTGATGTGGATTTAATATGGAGAATGGTCAAATATTTTAAATTAAGCTTAGATTTAATTTGACGCACTTTAACAAAACTTTCTAATCTCGATAAACTTCCTAGTCTCGATAAATTTCCTCAACATCAAAATAAAAATTAACTTACTCTCCTGTCAGCAAATTTTCTCGGATTTGTAAAACAAAGTTGTATCTATAATGTAAGAAGATGAAAGCAATGTCACCGACAATTAGGCTTCTCTTTAATTCATATTAAAAAAATCTCAAAATTATTGCATTTTGGAACATACCTGGTTATTTCGTCCTCTAACATATGAATACTTGGAGGATAAAACTGAACTGCTGCTTTAAACATATTCGACGCTAAAATGTTGACGAGAAATAAGTAAATTAACAAAGAATGTAAACTAAAAGTCAGAAAAAACATCAACAAATCTGTGTACATAAACCGTACTACTATGAATTTTGATTTATAGTGTATATAACTTGATAATAAATAGGAAATATTTTCTTTAAAATTGCATCAAATTGGTATCTTTGAGCCAATATTTGTAGGCAAACCAACTTTCCTACCTTTTTTTAACTGACTATGCAATGGTTTATTTGGATCAAGCCAAGAATCCTAAAAAATAAAATAATGTTTGTACATAAACTTTTTTACAATAATGACATCTGAATAGCATAAATGTATCTAATCATTACTAATATGACAGTTTCATCCTGCTTTAAATACCATATGAAAATTCTAGGCAAGGTGGTCATTTTTTTTTAAATAATTTTTTTATAATAATAGCTGCATTATTTTTCAAAATGGTAGCCGAATCACTACTTCATGCTAAGGATTACGAAAGACTGACTGGTGAAAATCTGATATCCAGAATATGTGCAACAGGAAAACTTGTGGACTTTTCCACGGGATAGTGACTTTGTTCTGATCTTATATATAATGATACGAAGAGTCAATAACAGGCATAGTGGATGTGTTCATTTTTCATGTCAAAAAAGTATGTTTTATTTGTTAACTGCCTATACGTTACGACACATCATCAATGTATTTAGACTAACGTCAGAAAGTAGTCATACCTTGCTATCTTTTGGATTTCTGTATTTCAACCCAAAATAACCTTTTTCTACAATGCCAACTTTTTTAAAAACTTCATCTAACAGCTCAGAACTGTACTGCAGCTTCTAAAATCAAAATAAAACATTTTATAATTTCTGTAAAAAGTTTCGCATAAATTTTAAAAATAAATCAGGATAGGATAAAACAAGGAAGAAAACTTCTAATTTCTTTCAAAATAATAAAACAAATAGGAAAAATGATGTCCTGTTTGTCTAACTCAGATTTTTAATACCACAAAAAAATACAAATACAAAATATATCAAGACAATTTAGAAAATTTCGAAGTTCCTTCCCACAAGTAGTTATATAGGCCATTTCTATACTAGATTCACACAATTTGGACTTGTCAATGTTTACCACAGACTTAGGATAGATTATTTTGCTAGATCCCAACTATCAAAAATGTGCTAATTGCTGATGATGTCAGTGTGACCATTTTTATCATATTTTGAGGCCTGTGTGAGGCCTTTATTTAGGACAAAGGCTTTTCTCACATGTAACATGCAAGCTATTGTTTAAAAGTGCCAACATTCACAAAAGCTATATTAAAATTTAGGTGACTCCAACTTAATTAGTCGATAGTAGCTTACGGTTGGTAAGGTCGGTTGGTCGGAAAAAAAAAAGTTTTATTGGGAATGTATGGTCAGAACAACAAAAAAAAATAATAAAAAAATACACATTAACAACGGTGGTCCAAAGTAACGTTATTGATTCAACAAAAGTCTAATTGTAGATTGACATTTAACAAAGAAAAATTAACATCATTGATTATCTTCTATGCTCGTTATATTTTCACGAGATGGGATTAGAAAATGTGTTTTTTTTTCAAATTTTTTTTTCCAAATTTTCTGCTTGATATTATTTGTTGTTTGTTTTCGGTTGAGCCCATACAACAACTAATTAAGTTGGAGTCGCCTAATATAAAATTTTATTAAATGAATGGACATGCACGCATAAACAAGGAGGTAAAAAAAGATTTACACTAAAAGTTAAATTTTTTTTTTATTATTATTGTCATTAATATTAAGTTTTGATTGCTCTACAGTGACTTTAAGCTTTTTATGTGTCAATATAGAACAAAATACGACAACTTTTAATTACAGAAATTTTATATGGCAACTTTTAATTACACGACTTAAAGCTTACCTCTCATGACAATTTTTTTTATCTAAATCAACTCAAATTAGTGTGTTAATTCAGAAAAGAAATATTTGCTCTGCCAAAAACTTAACTTTGCCAGACGAGTCCTCTCAAAGTTTTTAAAAAGAGCAGCCCAATCTGTTTACAACACTAACTTAGAGAATATGAGTTTCATGCCAAGTGACATAGTGGGGTATTTCGTAGAAGTGTTTAAGCATTGCAATTTATTGTTACCCCTGTCAATGAAATATTGTAATATTGATCCATAAGGCATTTATTTGTTAATTCTCATCCATAATAGGTTATTTAGTAAGGCATCAGAAAAAGTGAACAGAGAGAAAGCGAACAGAGAAAAAGCAAGAGCCAATAAGAAGATTTTGGAATAGAACAATAATCCAATAGCCCAATAACTGGGGATCTGCAACTTGGTTTGCAATAAATTATATATTAATTATATATATTTACTCACAAATTTGATTACAAACCGACATGCATATCCCAAATTATGGGGTCGTCAGCAAAAAATTAAGAGGCCTGGGACAAGTCTTTAAATGTAAATATCTTGAGAACAAAAAGAGCTTTTTAAAAAATTTAAAAAAGACTTGTTAAAGGTACTGTCCGGTAAAAAATTAAAACTTGATATTACTTACACCTCGGTACAAAAGTAAAGAAAAAAGCATTTAAATACAACCAAAATTGTCTTTCATAAGTTTAAACTGAATTTGTTTACTTGACCATGCTATTCTCAATCGCCATCTTTACTGAACTTCGAACGCGGAAAAAGGACTGGGTAAAAACATTAATATGCGCAATTTATGCAATGACGTATTCTTTGAGTTACCCCTGTGTAGAGATTGGCGCGTGCAGAAAGAGAAATGAAGAAAAAAAAGTTAATGTTATTCCCAACAGAATTTTTTTACGTTATCAATCATGTTCACAAACAGAAGTGTAAACATAATTGGATTTCAGTTTGAGCCAGAACGACCCAATAACAAACAACAAATTCCCTCTTATAATGACGATGAAGCAGACGCACCAGAATCACCCACTGCTTCTCGCACACAGATAGATGTCAGTGAGTGTTGCTTATGTGAAAAGTACGAGAGGATGCCTTCAGCTGTTGAGTGTTTGTGCTGTAACGAGGTGGACACTATAAAATACTTCCAGCTACAGGGTACCTATATAATTTGACCTTACGTTTTTCTACTGGTTGTATTATAAATGAGTGCCTGGGTACAAGGTTTCTATTGTGTTTTAGATAAGAAATGTATAACAGAGCACAAAGATATCAACGCAGTTGTGATTTTAAAGAACAGCGTTAGTCGCTCTTCACGATCGGGAAAGCCGTGGACGAAGTTTCTAACAAGTAAGTCGCTAGCGCTCTTGAAATTTCTGTTGCCATACCATTTCCAATCTTATTTGAGGATGATAGATCTTATCGATATGCGGCATACTGCCAATTCTGTTGTTTTTTTCATAACCACTTGGGAAAAGGCGTTCGTCGGGTGATACCATCTTGTGTCGTGTCTAGGATACGTAGAGAATATCCAAGTCCTAATGGGGTGTATACTGGCTTCAAAGAAGGTGAAGAAATACCTGAAATTAACTTTTCTTGGACAATTGAAGTTGACGACAAGAATATTTGATTGTAAATTAAAAACAACCTTACACTTGGTACTTTTTTATATTAAAAAATAAACAGAAAGCTGTACTGGAAACGAGGTTGCACATTTTTCAAAATATTTGCAGTTGGTTAAATATACATACCGTAATGCTATTTTTGGGGGGCGTCTATTCGAGGGGAGCGTTTAATATAAGGGGGGTGTTTATTTGAAGCATTACGGTATAAAAAGTGTAAATATGAATAACCTTGAACCAAGTATTTCTTTTTGTTCGCTAATTGAGGTAGCTTTGGTAATAGAATAGGGGTACTGGGAACGAGGTTTATAATTGTCAAGGAAGTATAAAGGTACATAAACCACAATTTATTTAATGCGTTTGTATTTAATTGCATTTTCTATAATTTCTCCTTTCGCTGGTCGGTTTTCTGGAGTACGATATATGTACGATATGACGACAACAGTTGATAGTTTGGTATATTACAAAAAATGATTACCAGATTCGTCAAGGAATTCAACTTGACATGTGGCGTCAGATTTTTTCATTTCACCATCGCATGATGCTGTCTGCGTTTGAGCATCGGCCACTCCAACGGATGTCTGCGTAGATATACTTTTATGTAAATAACCTTACCCGCGTCTGGTCTCAGTTCCGGCACAAAAAATAAAGCAGCTTTAAAATAATCTACTTTAATTTGTGTAAAGACAGACATTCTGTTTGCGTGGAGAGGGACATAAAGTTTTATCTCTGAAAGTGAGTTGTATGCTTTGAAATTAAATATTCATAAATTGATACATTTTTTTAAAAAGGGGGTAAAATATTTAAAAAAATTAAATTTAATCTGGTAATATTGTTCAGAGTAAAACAATCATTTTCTATTTACAATGTTTTGATTCGCCTAGAACCCAACGCTTACGTCACAACAAAAATATTATTTTAGCCTCCCTTTCATGTAGAATGGCTTCGGTATAAATGTGCTTTCGAAAACGTGCGATATGAAAAATTTGTAAACATAAAGGAAATGTTATTCGAGTTGTAAAACTTTAGAAATATAATCACTTATATTTTTGCAACAAATAAGAAAAGTTGAATTCAATTCAGGCTATTTTTATATTATTATATTTTTACTGGACAGTACCTTTAACCAACTTTTCAAGCTCTATAATAAAAGTCCAACATCGTTTTAAACCTTGGGTTCCCTTTAACATTAATTTACAAAAGTAGGAAGTTGCTTTGATAAAATTCCCTGATTTTCCTATATTTTACGAGTTTTTCACAGATTTTCCCTGATGCACTTTCCTATTCCCTGATATTCCCTGATTTTCGTTTAATTGGAGCTGCAGCGCACCATTTCAAACCGTTCTCAGGACTCTTTAAAATGAGGCACAATAATAATGGTGGGGTACTGGCTATGGGGTGACAATGAGCATAGATCATAATTTTAGACACTGAATGTCAAAAATGCTTTCTGAAAATAGGGTTGGGTGATGATGTCCACCTTACCTACAGTGCCGATCGCGAGTAACTATACACGAGTATTAAACTACGGGTACGGGTAATTTCTTCCGTGGGTATTCCACGAGTATGTGACGAGTATAATGCACGTACGAGTACGTCAAAAATACTCGCACATTTTTGCTACTGTACTCACACAGTACTCGCTAGCGAGCACGAAAGGCAAACGATATAATTAAACGAGAAATTGGCGGAGAATGCACTTGCGGCCAATATGCTTTTATGTTGGTAGCGCCGTAGATTAGTGGTTATAGCTCTCGTACTCTGTGCGGGAGACCAGGGTTCGATTCCTCTTGACGGCGATTTCAACATGGGCGAGTGAATGTTACCATAGCCTCGGGTTAACCCAAGCCATGTGAGGGAAATTGGGAAGATGGCACACTGTGTGGGCCGTTGGATTGTTGCCGGGAGTTGTCTAGTAGAGCGCGGGCTCTAATTGGGTCTGCGTAGCTCAAAATGAGCATTAAATACTCTAGGACTCTCCATCTAAGCCATGGCACCTCCTGGAAATAATAGACAGGGTATATCCCTCGATATTTGTGAGGCTAGCCATGTAAAATATGCACATCTATATTGGTGTTGGATTTATTGAAAAACACTATTTTTACAGTGTTATTTTCTTCGTTTATTAGTTTTCTATGTCCAATAGTGAGTTGAAGCTGGCATTGAGATTACATGCTAACACTTTAAGCCTGGCGTTTTGTTGATTTACGATCGAATCAGGCAGTCCCCATTTGGAACCATGCCACAGGGACCTGACACTCCAAAGAGTCAGACAAGTCTAAACTGATTCGCGTTATATTCAACGCAAGCTGCGGGAAAGTGCGCACCAACGCAAGCTATTATATGATAGCCAGAACGAGGGAGAAACTCAATTGCCTTACGACGGAGTCGTAACTTTCAAGTGAACTCTCTTTCTTCTGAACAAAACAAACAAAACCAACGTCACTTCTGAAAAATGATTTTTAAGTCTAAAAATACTCGAATGAAATTCAGTTGTCTGCGTTATTGAGAGAAAAATTTTTTCTCTCATTAACGATCTCCTCACTCTCTCTAAACCACGATTCTGGAGTTCAATTTTTCTTTGTCTTGGAATGTTATTGTAATCTATTTATATCTTTGCAATCACATTGAGAAATATTGAAATAATTTGCTTCTGGTAATAGAACAATATGACAGGTATCATGTTTACGAGTTATTGACATGTATTTCACATGTATTTCACAATGCTGTTAAAACAGTAAAAAAATGTAACAATCTAGTTTGAATGATATTCATTCTTTTCTTTTTATATTCGATACTTTCAAACAACAGGTGCCCACAAAATATGTGAAAAAAATTAAAAATACAATTAATAAGACCGTAAACTTTGTCCTCCCCATTACTGCCGCTTATTTTATTATGCACACTATGATTGGTAAGCATGAAAATGGATAATAAAATTATATAAACATGAGAAAGAATTCTTCCGAACATCTTTGTTACAGACGATATGTAATAATTCCATTATTTTGTTTATTTTTATGCATTTTAACTAAGACGCAGATCCTTGATACACGTTATTTTTAATATAATATTTTTCATATAAGAACATAAAGCTTCATTAGAAACAAAATTTAGGTGCTGAAATGCTCCTTGAACTTCCAAAATGGTCAATGCTGATAGGTGCACGATAGACTTGAAAGCTACTTATAATTTATGACAACCCATTTTGAAGTAATTAGGGGAACTCACTCAAAATTTGGGTGCACATCATTCTCACTGGATACAAGATTTCCCTTCTGGGCACGTTTTTACTTTTGGTTACTTACAAACAATAAAATTAAATGCGATTGGCTTAATTTAGTCTCCAGAGTTCATTGTTTAATTCATGCTTGTGAAGAAAAAGGAATAATGTTTGGATTTAGCAACAAAACATTTAGCTAGGAGAAAAAGCATTTAGATAGCAGATGTAAATAGCAAAGGGTTTCCTCGTCGGTGAGAAATTAACTATATAAAATCAAAGTTATAAAAAGCCATTACAGCAACGTATACATTTTTATGTAAACTGAAGAGAATTTGTTGCAACATAAAAAAAGAAATAATGTAAAATAAAATGTTATTTCTTACGACGCGAATACGAAGTAAAAGTTTTCACAATGTGTAAGGTAGCAGACAAATGTGAGCTATCGATAAAAATTACGCTACACACAATTCTGTTTTTTTATCTTATAACTCGCACCACATACTCACAAATCATTCACTTATTGTACTTGCATGCGCAAAAGGCTATACTTGAGGGTATGGAGTAGTATACTTGCCGATTACTCCGTACTCGTCTTGCACTATACTCTGCCATTTAATGGTACCCGTAACTCCGTATACCTCCGTGTATAGTTACTTCCGCAATCGCCACTGTATAGTAGCTATGTGTTTACCCTGTCCTGCCCTGACACAGACCAGACTAGTAGCTTTAGTTACAAAGGTAAATTAATCAGTTTTGTGACTTGGTATTGCTTTAATAAGGTTGACCTGGGCTATCAAATAATTAAACCCAGCTTAAATAAGCCACAGCCACCTAATTATTCCTCCTCACTTACTCCTAATTTGGAGAATCGCTGAATAAACTTTTAGTTATAGTTATGGCAGTTTTTTCTAAGTAACATTCTATTTAAGTAGTACAAGTGTTTACAAGTTCCCCCATAACTAATTTAATGTAAAGGAAAAGTTTAGCCAGCTGGCTAAACTAGCTAGCTAGCTATATATAACAAAAAAAACAGGGCGCATCATAATCATAAATCACGACTTACATCAACTTCTACTATAATATCAGTTCCATCTAGCAACTGGACTGTACAGGATGAGATTTTTAACTTCGGCATTCTTGTTTAAAAAACGATTTACTTTCTTTGTAATATTTTATAATATTTAGTATTTCAGCCAGATTCTCAAAATGATCTTTGTACTAGACTGCAGTTATAGTAAAAGCCACAACAATAAAGTTTCCAGCATCTTGTTTTGTCTCGCTCACTCAAAAAATTTACCAAAAAAAAATAAAAACAAAAAACAAAAGCAACCCGTCCCGCAGGACTTGTTAGACTGTGGACAAGGTTAAAACAAAAAGAAAAAGGGGAAACTAAAGGCCTAGTTTACATGATGCATTTCAACGGCAAGCCCAGCTGCGAAATATCTTTTTGATTTCCAGAGAAACATGTGGCGAATTTGAATCTGATGTGTAAACTCTAATTTGAGTATTAAAAATAAAACAGTCGTTTCGAATCATTTCTACAATGAGTTTTCTCAAAGATAAACACTAATAATGACGTTCTGATTGAACTGTTTGCAGTTTGCAGCGATTTATTTCACCGCTAAAAAGCAGAAAATGTTTCCCCTTTTCGCCAAAACGAATATTTTAAGCCAAAATCAGAAAGTCATCGGCAGATACATTTATTTTTGTCTCGACACACTAAGAAGACTTCGTAATGCGTATCAACACGTGTCACAACTCTATTTTCGTGAGCCTGACATTTTCTCATCCGAGTAAAAACTTGTGGGTCGACTGTTAATTTTGCGGTGAGGGCTAAGCCCGACACTCTTTTCATAAAGTCAAGTTTAAGATTTGAGGACTATTGATGATTTGCGGAAATTTTCAGAAATAAGAATACAGTAGACTCCCGGTTATTCGAAGCCTCAAGGGGGATAAGAATTTACTTCGAATAACCGGGAGTTCGAATAACTGAAAAATTCGTTTTCCCGCCAGATTTTCAACTTAACCTTAATGGGATGGACTTTTCTTAAGTAATTGAGGCATTGTGGTTCAGTTGAGCGTGTAAACACAAAGAATTTTTACTTTTTGAAGAAAGAATAAATTTGAACAAATTGTTAACAGGTTTTAAAATATGAAAGTTATAAAGAAAATGTATCTAGTAAATACAAGGAGTTCAACCGAAGGAGAATATTGAACTTTTGAAGAAATTGCTTGAAGAGTGTAAATAGCCATGAATATTGAAACCTGATTTTTTGAAGAAAAAAAGTGTTTTAATCGCAGAAAATCAATGTTCTCACTCGACGATCTCCCAATAAGAAAAATTCGAATAACTGAGGGTGACTTAGCCTATAATTGGCCCCAAGGGGAATAAAAATCACTTCGAATAACCGAATTATTCGAATAACTGAAGTTCGAATAACCGAGAGTGTTTTTGCCTGAGTTGGGTAAGCAGATCCAAGGGGAACGCCATCTCACTTCGAATAACCGAATTATTCGAATAAGTGCAGGTTCGAATAACCGGGAGTCTACTGTAGTTGAGATGCCATAAGTGATAAAACAAATTATTGCTGTACAGATATGTAGCGGCGCGTGGCCTTGTGGTTATGGAGTTCGCAATAACAAGGTCCGTGGTTCGGTCCACAGCGCGGGCATGTTTAGCAAGTGCCTTTACCACAGCTACGGGTCAACCCATGCCATGTGAGGGAAATTGGGTAGGTATTACCGGTGTATACTTAATGTATACATTCCGAACACAGGACCCACATTGATAACAGTGAAGTGGCTATATCCTGTATAAATATTCGGAATAATAATAATAATAGCATTTCTATCCATTTTGAAAATAAAAACATGTAATTTATAATAGAGGAGATATAAAAAGTCGTTAATAGATTTACCTTTTTTAGAGCAAATTTGACTTTCCAAGAATTAAGGAGGAGTTTTGTGAGGTGGCGTGGTCATCCTGAAATCTCATCTCCAAAGTACCTGGATTCTTCTAAGACGAACTTTCTTACATTTTTTTGCTGTAGCAAGTAAAATTGGTATGTTTCCAGAATAGCTCGCCCGTTTGGTGTCCAGACTGAGAGAAAAATTCAGATCTTTTACTGACCAAATAATCTAGTTCGGACTGATTAAAGTACAACCTCGTTCCCAGGGCTTTTTGTCTCTCATCGGCGCTGCGCTTCTCGCCGTCCGATATTCAAAAAGAGACAACTTGTCCTGGGATCGAGGTTGATTAAAGCATTTACTCCAAAGATTCCACCTGTGGGGATTTCTAGTTTCTCTGTTTGCGCATAGGTTTACACGCTATTCTTGTTGCTTAAGTGTGACAGAAAAAGAACGATCAAATATCTGTAGCATAAAAAGACTGAAAGATTCCCCAATTTTAAGATCCAGGCATATTGATAAAGGAAGATAAAAAATTGTCAATTTTTTGGAGTTATATACAACCGCAAATAGCAATAACAGGTTGTGAATTCGTTATAATAGACAAATATACAACATGATCTGATGTAAGTGCAACTAAGCAGCGTAAAAACAACAACACAAAAAGAATAAATAAATCAACCAGAAATCAAAATTTAGCGTTAAAATAACAAAGTATCTAAGGAGGAGTGCAAGTTTTCACGCTCCCTCCTAGGTTTTTTTGTTATTTTAAAGTTCGTACCAAGTTGCACAGTGTCAAAGAAATAATATGCATGAATAAATATCGCAGTTATTGATATATAGTAAAAATAAAAGAACTAAATGTCTTCCAGCCTTATATACACATATATTCTATAGCTTTCTACAGCCTTCTAGAAAAGCATACAGATTTCTAAGGAGCAAAATTTACAGTTTCAAATATAGGAAACTAGAAAATTTCGTTTTTTATCCTTGTCCTTGATAATTGTTTGTAAATATATGTGTATTTGGGCCGTCGATGGCTCTTCCACAGAACTTTCTACATATAGTCCAAACGCCGAGAAGATGCATTGAAGTAATGCGTAAAGCGTTACACATTATGACCACAGAATAATTTGTAAAAACAATGTAAGAATGAGTTTAAATTATAAGATGCGTGATAATTTTGAACTTTTTCTCAGGAAGACCAACTATACAACAGTGCAAGACTTCTTGTACATATAAACATAAAACATTTGAAATGCGCAAAAAAAAGACAGAAAAATAAAGCTAAAAATAAAACTCAATTTTTTTCTCGTAAATATAATGCATAAGGATATAGAACATTGAAGATATTTTGGAAACGAGGTTGCACATTTTTCAAAATATTTGCAGTTGGTTAAATATAACATACCATAATGCTATTTTTTGGGGGCGTCTATTCGAGGGGAGCGTTTAATATAAGGGGGCGTGTTTATTTGAAGCATTTACGGTATAAAAAGTGTAAATATGAATAACCTTGAACCAAGTATTTCTTTTTGTTCGCTAATTGAGGTAGCTTTGGTAATAGAATAGAGGTACTGGGAACGAGGTTTATAATTGTCAAGGAAGTATAAAGATACATAAACCACAATTTATTTAATGCGTTTGTATTTAATTGCATTTTCTATAATTTCTCCTTTCGCTGGTCGGTTTTCTGGAGTACGATATATGTACGATATGACGAAACAGTTGATAGTTTGGTATATTACAAAAAATGATTACCAGATTCGTCAAGGAATTCAACTTGACATGTGGCGTCAGATTTTTTTATTTCACCATCGCATGACTGTCTGCGTTTGAGCATCGGCCACTCCAACGGATGTCTGCGTAGATATACTTTTATGTAAATAATCTTACCCGCGTCTGGTCTCAGTTCCGGCACAAAAAATAAAGCAGCTTTAAAATAATCTACTTTAATTTGTGTAAAGACAGACATTCTGTTTGCGTGGAGAGGGACATAAAATTCTATCTCTGAAAGTGAGTTGCATGCTTTGAAATTAAATATTCATAAATTGATACATTTTTTTAAAAAGGGGGTAAAATATTTAAAAAAATTAAATTTAATCTGGTAATATTGTTCAGAGTAAAACAATCATTTTTATTTACAATGTTTTTGATTCGCCAGAAACCCAACGCTTACGTCACAAAAAAATATTATTTTAGCCTCCCTTTCATGTAGAATGGCTTCGGTATAAATGTGCTTTCGAAAACGTGCGATATGAAAAATTTGTAAACATAAAGGAATGTTATTCGAGTTGTAAAACTTTAGAAATATAATCACTTATATTTTGGCAACAAATAAGAAAAGTTGAATTCAATTCAGGCTATTTTTTAATATTATTATATTTTTACTGGACAGTACCTTTAACCAACTTTTCAAGCTCTATAATAAAAGTCCAACATCGTTTTAAACCTTGGTTCCCTTTAACATTAATTTATAAAGTAGGAAGTTGCTTTGATAAAATTCCCTGATTTTCCTATATTTTACGAGTTTTTCACAGATTTTCCCTGATGCACTTTCCTATTCCCTGATATTCCCTGATTTTCGTTTAATTGGAGCTGCAGCGCACATTTCAAACCGTTCTCAGGACTCTTTAAAATGAGGCACAATAATAATGGTGGGTACTGGCTATGGGTGACAATGAGCATAGATCATAATTTTAGACACTGAATGTCAAAAATGCTTTTCTGAAAATAGGGTTGGGTGATGATGTCCACCTTAATTACAGTGCCGATCGCGAGTAACTATACACAAGTTGTAAACTACGGGTACGAGTAATTTCTTCCGTGGGTATTCCACGAGTACGTGACGAGTATAATGCACGTACGAGTACGTCAAAAATACTCGCACATTTTTGCTACTGTACTCACACAGTACTCGCTAGCGAGCACGAAAGGCAAACGATATAATTAAACGAGAAATGGCGGAGAATGCACTTGTGGCCAATATGCTTTTATGTTTGGTAGCGCCGTAGATTAGTGGTTATAGCTCTCGTACTCTGTGCGAGAGACCGGGGTTCGATTCCTCTTGACGGCGATTCAAACATGGCGAGTGAATGTTACCATAGCCTCGGGTTAACCCAAGCCATGTGAGGGAAATTGGGAAGATGGACACTGTGTGGGCCGTTGGATGTTGCCGGAGTTGTCTAGTAGACGCGGGCTGTTAATTGGGTCTGCGTAGCTCAAAATGAGCATTAAATACTCTAGACTCTCCATCTAAGCCATGGCACCTCCTGGAAATAATAGACAGGGTATATCCCTCGATATTTTGTGAGGCTAGCCATGTAAAATATGCACATCTATATTGGTGTTGGATTTATTGAAAAACACTATTTTTACAGTGTTATTTTCTTCGTTTATTAGTTTTCTATGTCCAATAGTGAGTTGAAGCTGGCATTGAGATTACATGCTAACACTTTAAGCCCTGGCGTTCTGTTGATTTACGATCGAATCAGCAGTCCCATTTGGAACCATGCACAGGGACCTGACACTCCAAAGAGTCAGACAAGTCTAAACTGATTCGCGTTATATTCAACGCAACTTGGGAAAGTGCGCACCAACGCAAGCTATATATGATAGCCAGAACGAGGGAGAAACTCAATTGCCTTACGACGGAGTCGTAACTTTCAAGTGAACTCTCTTTCTTCTGAACAAACAAACAAACCAACGTCACTTCTGAAAAATGATTTTTAAGTCTAAAAATACTGAATGAAATTCAGTTGTCTGCGTTATGAGAGAAAATTTTTTTCTCAAATAACAATCTCCTCACTCTCTCTAAACCACGATTCTGGAGTTCAATTTTTCTTTTGTCTTGAATGTTATTTACATCTATTTATATCTTTGCAATCACATTGAGAATATTGAAATGATTTGCTTCTGGTAAATAGAACAATATGACAGGTATCATGTTTACGAGTTATTGACATTTATTTCACATGTATTTCACAATGCTGTTAAAAAAACAGTAAAAAATGTAACAATCTAGTTTGAATGATATTCATTCTTTTCTTTTTATATTTCGATACTTTCAAACAACAGGTGCCCACAAAATATGTGAAAAAAATTAAAAATACAATTAATAAGACACGTGAAATTTGTCCTCCCCATTACTGCTGCTTATTTTATTATGCACACTATGATTGGTAAGATGAAAATGGATAATAAAATTATATAAACATGAGAAAGAATCTTCCGAACATCTTGTTACAGACGATCTGTAATAATTCATTATTTTGTTTATTTTTATGCATTTTAAACTAAGACGCAGATCCTTGATACACGTTATTTTTTAATATAATATTTTTCATATAAGAACATAAAGCTTCATAGAAACAAAATTTAGTGCTGAAATGCTCCTTTGAACTTCCAAAATGGCGAATGCTGATAGGTGCACGATAGACTTGAAAGCTACTTATAATTTATGACAACCCATTTTGAAGTAATTAAGGAACTCACTCAAAATTTGGGTGCACATCATTCTCACTGGATACAAGATTTCCCTTCTGGGCACGTTTTTACTTTTGGTTACTTACAAAACAATAAAATTAAATGCGATTGGCTTAATTTAGTCTCCAGAGTTCATTGTTTAATTCATGCTTGTGAAGAAAAAGGAATAATGTTTGGATTTAGCAACAAACATTTAGCTAGGAGAAAAAGCATTTAGATAGCAGATGTAAATAGCAAAGGGTTTCCTCGTCGGTGAGAAATAACTATATAAATTCAAAGTTATAAAAAGCCATTACAGCAACGTATACATTTTTATGTAAACTGAAGAGAATTTGTTGCAACATAAAAAAAAGAAATAATGTAAAATAAAATGTTATTTCTTACGACGCGAATACGAAGTAAAAGTTTTCACAATGTGTAGGGTAGCAGACAAAGTGAGCTATCGATAAAAATTACGCTACAACAAATTCCGGTTTTTTTATCTTATACTCGCACACATACTCACAAATCATTCACTTATTGTACTTGTATGCGCAAAAGCTATACTTGAGGGTATGGAGTAGTATACTCGTCCGCATTACTCGTACTCGTCTTGCACTATACTCGGCATTTAATGTACCCGTACTCGTATACTCGTGTATAGTTACTCGCGATCGGCACTGTATAGTAGCTTATGTGTTTACCCTGTCTGCCTGAATGACACAGACCAGACTAGTAGCTTTAGTTACAAAGGTAAATTAATCAGTTTTGTGACTTGGTATTGCTTTAATAAGGTTGACCTGGGCCTATCAAAATAATAAACCAGCTTAAATAAGCACCAGCCACCTAATTATTCCTCCTCACCTTACTCCTAATTTGGAGAATCGCTGAATAAACTTTTAGTTATATGTTATGGCAGTTTTTTCTAAGTAACATTCTATTAAGTAGTAACAAGTGTCTTACAAGTCCCCATAACTAATTTAATGTAAAGGAAAAGTTTAGCCAGCTGGCTAAACTAGCTAGCTAGCTATATATAACAAAAAAAAACAGGGCGCATCATAATCATAAATCACGACTTACATCAACTTCTAACTATAATATCAGTTCCATCTAGCAACTGGACTGTACAGGATGAGATTTTTAACTTCGGCATTCTTGTTTAAAAAACGATTTACTTTCTTTGTAAATATTTATAATATTTAGTATTTCAGCCAGATTCTCAAATGATCTTTGTACTAGACTGCAGTTATAGTAAAAAGCACAACAATAAAGTTTCCAGCATCTTTTTTTGTCTCGCTCACTCAAAAAATTTACCAAAAAAAAAATAAAAAACAAAAACAAAATAAAAGCAACCCGTCCGCAGGACTTGTTAGACTGTGGACAAGGTTAAAACAAAAGAAAAAGAGGGAAACTAAAGCCTAGTTTACATGATGCATTTTCAACGGTAAGCCAGCTGCGAAATATCTTTTTGATTTCCACGAGAACATTGTGGCGAATTTGAATCTGATGTGTAAACTCTAATTTGAGTATTAAAAAATAAAAAAGTCGTTTCGAATCATTTCTACAATGAGTTTTCTCAAAGATAAACACTAATAATGACGTTCTGATATTGATTAAGTTTGCAGCGATTTATTTCACCGCTAAAAAGCAGAAAATGTTTCCCCTTTTCGCCAAAACGAAATATTTTAAGCCAAATCAGAAAATCATCGGCAGATACATTTATTTTTGTCTCGACACACTAAGAAGACTTCGTAATGCGTATCAACACGTGTCACAACTCTTACCACAGACTTAGGATAGATTATTTGCTAGATCCCAACTATCAAAAATGTGCTAATTGCTGATGATGTCAGTGTGACCATTTTTATCATATTTTGAGGCCTGTGTGAGGCCTTTATTTAGGACAAAGGCTTTTCTCACATGTAACATGCAAGCTATTGTTTAAAAGTGCCAACATTCACAAAAGCTATATTAAAATTTAGGTGACTCCAACTTAATTAGTCGATAGTAGCTTACGGTTGGTAAGGTCGGTTGGTCGGAAAAAAAAAAGTTTTATTGGGAATGTATGGTCAGAACAACAAAAAAAAATAATAAAAAATACACATTAACAACGGTGGTCCAAAGTAACGTTATTGATTCAACAAAAGTCTAATTGTAGATTGACATTTAACAAAGAAAAATTAACATCATTGATTATCTTCTATGCTCGTTATATTTTCACGAGATGGGATTAGAAAATGTGTTTTTTTTTCAAATTTTTTTTTTCCAAATTTTCTGCTTGATATTATTTGTTGTTTGTTTTCGGTTGAGCCCATACAACAACTAATTAAGTTGGAGTCGCCTAATATAAAATTTTATTAAATGAATGGACATGCACGCATAAACAAGGAGGTAAAAAAAGATTTACACTAAAAGTTAAATTTTTTTTTTATTATTATTGTCATTAATATTAAGTTTTGATTGCTCTACAGTGACTTTAAGCTTTTTATGTGTCAATATAGAACAAAATACGACAAACTTTTAATTACAGAAATTTTATATGGCAACTTTTAATTACACGACTTAAAGCTTACCTCTCATTGACAATTTTTTTATCTAAATCAACTCAAATTAGTGTGTTAATTCAGAAAAAGAAATATTTGCTCTGCCAAAAACTTAACTTTGCCAGACGAGTCCTCTCAAAGTTTTTAAAAAGAGCAGCCCAATCTGTTTACAACACTAACTTAGAGAATATGAGTTTCATGCCAAGTGACATAGTGGGGTATTTCGTAGAAGTGTTTAAGCATTTGCAATTTATTGTTACCCCTGTCAATGAAATATTGTAATATTGATCCATAAGGCATTTATTTGTTAATTCTCATCCATAATAGGTTATTTAGTAAGGCATCAGAAAAAGTGAACAGAGAGAAAGCGAACAGAGAAAAAGCAAGAGCCAATAAGAAGATTTTGGAATTAGAACAATAATCCAATAGCCCAATAACTGGGATCTGCAACTTGGTTTGCAATAAATTATATATTAATTATATATATTTACTCACAAATTTGATTACAAACCGACATGCATATCCCAAATTATGGGGTCGTCAGCAAAAAATTAAGAGGCCTGGGACAAGTCTTTAAATGTAAATATCTTGAGAACAAAAAGAGCTTTTTAAAAAATTTAAAAAGACTTGTTAAAGGTACTGTCCGGTAAAAAATTAAAACTTGATATTACTTACACCTCGGTACAAAGTAAAGAAAAAGCATTTAAATTACAACCAAAATTGTCTTTCATAAGTTTAAACTGAATTTGTTTACTTGACCATGCTATTCTCAATCGCCATCTTTACTGAACTTCGAACGCGGAAAAAGGACTGGGTAAAAACATTAATATGCGCAATTTATGCAATGACGTATTCTTTGAGTTACCCCTGTGTAGAGATTGGCGCGTGCAGAAAGAGAAATGAAGAAAAAAAAGTTAATGTTATTCCCAACAGAATTTTTTTACGTTTATCAATCATGTTCACAAACAGAAGTGTAAACATAATTGGATTTCAGTTTGAGCCAGAACGACCCAATAACAAACAACAAATTCCCTCTTATAATGACGATGAAGCAGACGCACCAGAATCACCCACTGCTTCTCGCACACAGATAGATGTCAGTGAGTGTTGCTTATGTGAAAAGTACGAGAGGATGCCTTCAGCTGTTGAGTGTTTGTGCTGTAACGAGGTGGACACTATAAAATACTTCCAGCTACAGGGTACCTATATAATTTGACCTTACGTTTTCTACTGGTTGTATTATAAATGAGTGCCTGGGTACAAGGTTTTCTATTGTGTTTTAGATAAGAAATGTATAACAGAGCACAAAGATATCAACGCAGTTGTGATTTTAAAGAACAGCGTTAGTCGCTCTTCACGATCGGGAAAGCCGTGGACGAAGTTTCTAACAAGTAAGTCGCTAGCGCTCTTGAAATTTCTGTTGCCATACCATTTCCAATCTTATTTGAGGATGATAGATCTTATCGATATCGGCATACTGCCAATTCTGTTGTTTTTTCATAACCACTTGGGAAAAGGCGTTCGTCGGGTGATACCATCTTGTGTCGTGTCTAGGATACGTAGAGAATATCCAAGTCCTAATGGGGTGTATACTGGCTTCAAAGAAGGTGAAGAAATACCTGAAATTAACTTTTCTTGGAACAATTGAAGTTGACGACCAAGAATATTTGATTGTAAATTAAAAACAACCTTACACTTGGTACCTTTTTATATTAAAAAATAAACAGAAAGCTGTACTGGAAACGAGGTTGCACATTTTTCAAAATATTTGCAGTTGGTTAAATATACATACCGTAATGCTATTTTTGGGGGGGCGTCTATTCGAGGGGAGCGTTTAATATAAGGGGGGTGTGTTTATTTGAAGCATTACGGTATAAAAAGTGTAAATATGAATAACCTTGAACCAAGTATTTCTTTTTGTTCGCTAATTGAGGTAGCTTTGGTAATAGAATAGGGGTACTGGGAACGAGGTTTTATAATTGTCAAAGGAAGTATAAAGGTACATAAACCACAATTTATTTAATGGTTTGTATTTAATTGCATTTTCTATAATTCTCCTTTCGCTGGTCGGTTTTCTGGAGTACGATATATGTACGATATGACGACAACAGTTGATAGTTTGGTATATTACAAAAAATGATTACCAGATTCGTCAAGGAATTCAACTTGACATGTGGCGTCAGATTTTTTCATTTCACCATCGCATGATGCTGTCTGCGTTTGAGCATCGGCCACTCCAACGGATGTCTGCGTAGATATACTTTTATGTAAATAACCTTACCCGCGTCTGGTCTCAGTTCCGGCACAAAAAATAAAGCAGCTTTAAAATAATCTACTTTAATTTGTGTAAAGACAGACATTCTGTTTGCGTGGAGAGGGACATAAAGTTTTATCTCTGAAAGTGAGTTGTATGCTTTGAAATTAAATATTCATAAATTGATACATTTTTTAAAAAGGGGGTAAAATATTTAAAAAAATTAAATTTAATCTGGTAATATTGTTCAGAGTAAAACAATCATTTTCTATTTACAATGTTTTGATTCGCCTAGAACCCAACGCTTACGTCACAACAAAAATATTATTTTAGCCTCCCTTTCATGTAGAATGGCTTCGGTATAAATGTGCTTTCGAAAACGTGCGATATGAAAAATTTGTAAACATAAAGGAAATGTTATTCGAGTTGTAAAAACTTTAGAAATATAATCACTTATATTTTTGCAACAAATAAGAAAAGTTGAATTCAATTCAGGCTATTTTTTATATTATTATATTTTTACTGGACAGTACCTTTAACCAACTTTTCAAGCTCTATAATAAAAGTCCAACATCGTTTTAAACCTTGGGTTCCCTTTAACATTAATTTACAAAGTAGGAAGTTGCTTTGATAAAATTCCCTGATTTTCCTATATTTTACGAGTTTTTCACAGATTTTCCCTGATGCACTTTCCTATTCCCTGATATTCCCTGATTTTCGTTTAATTGGAGCTGCAGCGCACCATTTCAAACCGTTCTCAGGACTCTTTAAAATGAGGCACAATAATAATGGTGGGTACTGGCTATGGGGTGACAATGAGCATAGATCATAATTTTAGACACTGAATGTCAAAAATGCTTTCTGAAAATAGGGTTGGGTGATGATGTCCACCTTACCTACAGTGCCGATCGCGAGTAACTATACACGAGTATTAAACTACGGGTACGGGTAATTTCTTCCGTGGGTATTCCACGAGTATGTGACGAGTATAATGCACGTACGAGTACGTCAAAAATACTCGCACATTTTTGCTACTGTACTCACACAGTACTCGCTAGCGAGCACGAAAGGCAAACGATATAATTAAACGAGAAATTGGCGGAGAATGCACTTGCGGCCAATATGCTTTTATGTTGGTAGCGCCGTAGATTAGTGGTTATAGCTCTCGTACTCTGTGCGGGAGACCAGGGTTCGATTCCTCTTGACGGCGATTCAACATGGGCGAGTGAATGTTACCATAGCCTCGGGTTAACCCAAGCCATGTGAGGGAAATTGGGAAGATGGCACACTGTGTGGGCCGTTGGATGTTGCCGGGAGTTGTCTAGTAGAGCGCGGGCTCTAATTGGGTCTGCGTAGCTCAAAATGAGCATTAAATACTCTAGGACTCTCCATCTAAGCCATGGCACCTCCTGGAAATAATAGACAGGGTATATCCCTCGATATTTGTGAGGCTAGCCATGTAAAATATGCACATCTATATTGGTGTTGGATTTATTGAAAAACACTATTTTTACAGTGTTATTTTCTTCGTTTATTAGTTTCTATGTCCAATAGTGAGTTGAAGCTGGCATTGAGATTACATGCTAACACTTTAAGCCCTGGCGTTTTGTTGATTTACGATCGAATCAGCAGTCCCATTTGGAACCATGCCACAGGGACCTGACACTCCAAAGAGTCAGACAAGTCTAAACTGATTCGCGTTATATTCAACGCAACTGCGGGAAAGTGCGCACCAACGCAAGCTATATATGATAGCCAGAACGAGGGAGAAACTCAATTGCCTTACGACGGAGTCGTAACTTTCAAGTGAACTCTCTTTCTTCTGAACAAACAAACAAACCAACGTCACTTCTGAAAAATGATTTTTAAGTCTAAAAATACTGAATGAAATTCAGTTGTCTGCGTTATTGAGAGAAAAATTTTTTCTCTCATTAACGATCTCCTCACTCTCTCTAAACCACGATTCTGGAGTTCAATTTTTCTTTTGTCTTGAATGTTATTGTAATCTATTTATATCTTTGCAATCACATTGAGAATATTGAAATAATTTGCTTCTGGTAATAGAACAATATGACAGGTATCATGTTACGAGTTATTGACATGTATTTCACATGTATTTCACAATGCTGTTAAAAAACAGTAAAAAATGTAACAATCTAGTTTGAATGATATTCATTCTTTTCTTTTTTATATTCGATACTTTCAAACAACAGGTGCCCACAAAATATGTGAAAAAAATTAAAAATACAATTAATAAGACACGTGAAACTTTGTCCTCCCCATTACTGCCGCTTATTTTATTATGCACACTATGATTGGTAAGATGAAAATGGATAATAAAATTATATAAACATGAGAAAGAATCTTCCGAACATCTTTGTTACAGACGATCTGTAATAATTCATTATTTTGTTTATTTTTATGCATTTTAACTAAGACGCAGATCCTTGATACACGTTATTTTTTAATATAATATTTTTCATATAAGAACATAAAGCTTCATAGAAACAAAATTTAGTGCTGAAATGCTCCTTTGAACTTCCAAAATGGCGAAATGCTGATAGGTGCACGATAGACTTGAAAGCTACTTATAATTTATGACAACCCATTTTGAAGTAATTAGGGAACTCACTCAAAATTTGGGTGCACATCATTCTCACTGGATACAAGATTTCCCTTCTGGGCACGTTTTACTTTTGGTTACTTACAAAACAATAAAATTAAATGCGATTGGCTTAATTTAGTCTCCAGAGTTCATTGTTTAATTCATGCTTGTGAAGAAAAAGGAATAATGTTTGGATTTAGCAACAAAACATTTAGCTAGGAGAAAAAAGCATTTAGATAGCAGATGTAAATAGCAAAGGGTTTCCTCGTCGGTGAGAAATTAACTATATAAAATCAAAGTTATAAAAAGCCATTACAGCAACGTATACATTTTTATGTAAACTGAAGAGAATTTGTTGCAACATAAAAAAAGAAATAATGTAAAATAAAATGTTATTTCTTACGACGCGAATACGAAGTAAAAGTTTTCACAATGTGTAAGGTAGCAGACAAATGTGAGCTATCGATAAAAATTACGCTACAACAAATTCCTGTTTTTTATCTTATACTCGCACACATACTCACAAATCATTCACTTATTGTACTTGCATGCGCAAAAGGCTATACTTGAGGGTATGGAGTAGTATACTTGCCGATTACTCGTACTCGTCTTGCACTATACTCTGCATTTAATGTACCCGTACTCGTATACTCGTGTATAGTTACTCGCAATCGGCACTGTATAGTAGCTATGTGTTTACCCTGTCTGCCTGACACAGACCAGACTAGTAGCTTTAGTTACAAAGGTAAATTAATCAGTTTTGTGACTTGGTATTGCTTTAATAAGGTTGACCTGGGCTATCAAATAATTAAACCAGCTTAAATAAGCACCAGCCACCTAATTATTCCTCCTCACCTTACTCCTAATTTGGAGAATCGCTGAATAAACTTTTAGTTATAGTTATGGCAGTTTTTTCTAAGTAACATTCTATTTAAGTAGTAACAAGTGTCTTACAAGTTCCCCATAACTAATTTAATGTAAAGGAAAAGTTTAGCCAGCTGGCTAAACTAGCTAGCTAGCTATATATAACAAAAAAAACAGGGCGCATCATAATCATAAATCACGACTTACATCAACTTCTACTATAATATCAGTTCCATCTAGCAACTGGACTGTACAGGATGAGATTTTTAACTTCGGCATTCTTGTTTAAAAAACGATTTACTTTCTTTGTAATATTTATAATATTTAGTATTTCAGCCAGATTCTCAAATGATCTTTGTACTAGACTGCAGTTATAGTAAAAAGCCACAACAATAAAGTTTCCAGCATCTTGTTTTTGTCTCGCTCACTCAAAAAATTTACCAAAAAAAAATAAAAACAAAAACAAAAGCAACCCCGTCCGCAGGACTTGTTAGACTGTGGACAAGGTTAAAACAAAAGAAAAAGAGGGGAAACTAAAGCCTAGTTTACATGATGCATTTTCAACGGCAAGCCAGCTGCGAAATATCTTTTTGATTTCCACGAGAAACATGTGGCGAATTTGAATCTGATGTGTAAACTCTAATTTGAGTATTAAAAATAAAACAGTCGTTTCGAATCATTTCTACAATGAGTTTTCTCAAAGATAAACACTAATAATGACGTTCTGATTGAACTGTTTGCAGTTTGCAGCGATTTATTTCACCGCTAAAAAGCAGAAAATGTTTCCCCTTTTCGCCAAAACGAATATTTTAAGCCAAAATCAGAAAGTCATCGGCAGATACATTTATTTTTGTCTCGACACACTAAGAAGACTTCGTAATGCGTATCAACACGTGTCACAACTCTATTTTCGTGAGCCTGACATTTTCTCATCCGAGTAAAAACTTGTGGGTCGACTGTTAATTTTGCGGTGAGGGCTAAGCCCGACACTCTTTTCATAAAGTCAAGTTTAAGATTTGAGGACTATTGATGATTTGCGGAAATTTTCAGAAATAAGAATACAGTAGACTCCCGGTTATTCGAAGCCTCAAGGGGGATAAGAATTTACTTCGAATAACCGGGAGTTCGAATAACTGAAAAATTCGTTTTCCCGCCAGATTTTCAACTTAACCTTAATGGGATGGACTTTTCTTAAGTAATTGAGGCATTGTGGTTCAGTTGAGCGTGTAAACACAAAGAATTTTTACTTTTTGAAGAAAGAATAAATTTGAACAAATTGTTAACAGGTTTTAAAATATGAAAGTTATAAAGAAAATGTATCTAGTAAATACAAGGAGTTCAACCGAAGGAGAATATTGAACTTTTGAAGAAATTGCTTGAAGAGTGTAAATAGCCATGAATATTGAAACCTGATTTTTTGAAGAAAAAAAGTGTTTTAATCGCAGAAAATCAATGTTCTCACTCGACGATCTCCCAATAAGAAAAATTCGAATAACTGAGGGTGACTTAGCCTATAATTGGCCCCAAGGGGAATAAAAATCACTTCGAATAACCGAATTATTCGAATAACTGAAGTTCGAATAACCGAGAGTGTTTTTGCCTGAGTTGGGTAAGCAGATCCAAGGGGAACGCCATCTCACTTCGAATAACCGAATTATTCGAATAAGTGCAGGTTCGAATAACCGGGAGTCTACTGTAGTTGAGATGCCATAAGTGATAAAACAAATTATTGCTGTACAGATATGTAGCGGCGCGTGGCCTTGTGGTTATGGAGTTCGCAATAACAAGGTCCGTGGTTCGGTCCACAGCGCGGGCATGTTTAGCAAGTGCCTTTACCACAGCTACGGGTCAACCCATGCCATGTGAGGGAAATTGGGTAGGTATTACCGGTGTATACTTAATGTATACATTCCGAACACAGGACCCACATTGATAACAGTGAAGTGGCTATATCCTGTATAAATATTCGGAATAATAATAATAATAGCATTTCTATCCATTTTGAAAATAAAAACATGTAATTTATAATAGAGGAGATATAAAAAGTCGTTAATAGATTTACCTTTTTTAGAGCAAATTTGACTTTCCAAGAATTAAGGAGGAGTTTTGTGAGGTGGCGTGGTCATCCTGAAATCTCATCTCCAAAGTACCTGGATTCTTCTAAGACGAACTTTCTTACATTTTTTTGCTGTAGCAAGTAAAATTGGTATGTTTCCAGAATAGCTCGCCCGTTTGGTGTCCAGACTGAGAGAAAAATTCAGATCTTTTACTGACCAAATAATCTAGTTCGGACTGATTAAAGTACAACCTCGTTCCCAGGGCTTTTTGTCTCTCATCGGCGCTGCGCTTCTCGCCGTCCGATATTCAAAAAGAGACAACTTGTCCTGGGATCGAGGTTGATTAAAGCATTTACTCCAAAGATTCCACCTGTGGGGATTTCTAGTTTCTCTGTTTGCGCATAGGTTTACACGCTATTCTTGTTGCTTAAGTGTGACAGAAAAAGAACGATCAAATATCTGTAGCATAAAAAGACTGAAAGATTCCCCAATTTTAAGATCCAGGCATATTGATAAAGGAAGATAAAAAATTGTCAATTTTTTGGAGTTATATACAACCGCAAATAGCAATAACAGGTTGTGAATTCGTTATAATAGACAAATATACAACATGATCTGATGTAAGTGCAACTAAGCAGCGTAAAAACAACAACACAAAAAGAATAAATAAATCAACCAGAAATCAAAATTTAGCGTTAAAATAACAAAGTATCTAAGGAGGAGTGCAAGTTTTCACGCTCCCTCCTAGGTTTTTTTGTTATTTTAAAGTTCGTACCAAGTTGCACAGTGTCAAAGAAATAATATGCATGAATAAATATCGCAGTTATTGATATATAGTAAAAATAAAAGAACTAAATGTCTTCCAGCCTTATATACACATATATTCTATAGCTTTCTACAGCCTTCTAGAAAAGCATACAGATTTCTAAGGAGCAAAATTTACAGTTTCAAATATAGGAAACTAGAAAATTTCGTTTTTTATCCTTGTCCTTGATAATTGTTTGTAAATATATGTGTATTTGGGCCGTCGATGGCTCTTCCACAGAACTTTCTACATATAGTCCAAACGCCGAGAAGATGCATTGAAGTAATGCGTAAAGCGTTACACATTATGACCACAGAATAATTTGTAAAAACAATGTAAGAATGAGTTTAAATTATAAGATGCGTGATAATTTTGAACTTTTTCTCAGGAAGACCAACTATACAACAGTGCAAGACTTCTTGTACATATAAACATAAAACATTTGAAATGCGCAAAAAAAAGACAGAAAAATAAAGCTAAAAATAAAACTCAATTTTTTTCTCGTAAATATAATGCATAAGGATATAGAACATTGAAGATATTTTAAGGAAGGGGAATAATCTGTTCTCCAGTACGATGTATCCAGGTCTCTCTTTCGTAGAAGTGTCCAGTTAAAAATCACTTTATTTTCGTAAGTTGGCTACTATACGTAGATGAATTAAACGAATTTAATATTTCATTGTATACTCTTCCTTAACCTCTTCCTCTTCTTCTTCTTCTTTCTTCTTTTTCTTCCGTCATCATCTTTCTCATCTTTCTGTTTCTTCATATTCAACAGAAGCGATTAGAGAAGATAAGCGACCCAACCAAAAAAACATAGTAAAATTTAAAAAATGTTCGTTCTTTCTACGCATACTTTCTCTCGACTACTTTTTACGCTTTTCGCTGTCTTTACGAGGAGGCATGCGTTCGTTAACTCGATCCAAATTCTTCGCGTCGGCGAAACCATGGATTTTCTTTGTACCACCTTCGCCGAGTGACATATCAGTTAATACTAAGAACAAGAAAATTTATATAAAAATACATAACATAACTTTACAGCCATTTCGACTTTCCCGGTTTTAAATTCCGGCTTTCCGGGAGATTTTCGTTGTTATATGGCTGACCAAGGTGACACAATTAACTAACCTGCATAAAAATATGCGAACGTTTAAAGAAAACACAAAATCATATTCGGAAATACAACACGAAACAGTTGCCGTAATATCTTACCGGATTTTAATGAGTCCTTGCCACCCGATAAGATGCCAACAGGAAGAGTACCAGAGGGCGTTAAACCTTTTAATTCTAAAACGCTTTCGCTCTCCTCTCTGCAAAAAAACAAAAAAAAAACACGACAGTTAGAAAATATGTTTTCTATAAACACTAAATTAAAAAGAATGGCGGTTAAAAAACGAATTTAAAGAGGCTTTGCAGTTAATAAGACAATTCTTTTCTAATTAGTTCCAATGTATTTTTTTACTAAAAAAATCTGAACAATATACTATGGCTATAGAAATGGCACAAAATCATACACCAGTTTCTCACCTTAACACAGTAAATACACGAGACATTTTACCAATAGCACGAATCTTGTTACGAATTACTTCCTTGCGTTTCTTTGATTCTTCTTCCTCCTCACTATCCGGTTCTAACTCGTCATCCGTACAAATGTTCAACACATTCACCAACATCTCAGTGACTAGAGCATGAAGAAAAAAACACAATCAAACATTCATGGCGCAAATAGAAAGATGAATTTAAAGATGAAATAACTTAGTCAGTATAACGTTTGGATAACCTTCAAACGCCCTGGGCGTTAAATATTTCATTTGTTATGCTGTTAGATTGGGCGTTAAAAAGGGGCGCTAATTAAAAAAGTTGGCGTTAAGAACAGCTTTAAAATACACAAAGTTTGACGGATTTTAATGAATATACCAATTTTGGTCACCAGGTAATCTAAAAATCTTTAAAAGTGCCAATTCTTCACGAAAAAACCCTTTTATTTTAAAATTTCAGCACCTTTATTGAAAACAATATAATGAGAGAGTTGATATTACCTTTTTCGCCAACAAAAGGGATAGACCATGTGAACACATCCATAAAATTGGGTAGCCAGTAGGGATGAGGTGTGCAGTTGAACTGTCGAATATTCATCACGTTATTTTCATACTTGAGTACAGCAGCTGAAAGAATAACGTAAATGTAAGACCACAATAACAAAAAACAACGGGACAAGTCTTCCGCATATACATGCAAATAAATCGATTTGTTTTGCTGATTTAAATTTCTGCATGTGCAGGAATAATTACAAGAGGTGACAATCGTTTGACTTTGACTTGAATTTCGTGTTTTTCTAGGCTCAAAAAACCCAGAATGATCCCAGAGATGTACTATTTACTTCAGTGAGAAAATTATGCAAACGTTTGTTCGTTATTAATAAAAGTGTTGTTGCTACTACGTAGTTTTTAGAACAATTAAGTTTCTAAGGACTGGGGCTAATAATGAAAAGTATTGGAAGCCTTTTCCATCATATGGCAATAAAAAATGTTTAGAACATAATGACTGAGGATATCGTCATCATAACAAGCTTAAAATAGGCTAGATGCATTAAGTGTAAAATCTTCTAAAATTTGAACATAGCGCTTATGCGGTATCTTAGCAACTCCTCGGACTGGAATCAAAATTGTGTTCTTAGCAACTAAAGGCTGAAAAGATAAACGGGAGTTGCTTATCAAAAACAACAACGGTGTAGCATTATTATAAAAACTTGATATCAATGTTGGACAAACATGTTCATTGCACGCATTTCAAGCAGCATAATAAGAAACTGTTCATGAATTTTATTTGAGATCACACATAAAACTAATCCAAAACAAAAGTCATTACATACCTTTGTTGTTGTATACATCCAAGTAGTTGGGTGCTGAAAATATTGTTATCAGTGATGGAAAGCCGGTCGTTTGGCTTTTCCTGTACATCCGGTACCTACAAAAAATCACGAAAATAAATAAACAAATAAATTTAATGGTAAAATTAAACTTTAGCTGACACAGCAAAAAATGAACTTCTATGATATTTACCCTGCGTCCTGCGCTTCGTGAGCTCTGATTATGGAGAGTAGATTATTTCGTTGTAAGAAATCACAGCACGCCTGATAACTGAAATAATAAAAACAAAAACGACTGTAGTTGAAATATTCTTGTAAACATTATAAGGGACCCAACAGACTAGTTGAAATATTCTTGTAAACATTATAAGGGACCCAACAGACTAGTTGAAATATTCTTGTAAACATTATAAGGGACCCAACAGACTAGTTGAAATATTCTTGTAAACATTATAAGGGACCCAACAGACTAGTTGAAATATTCTTGTAAACATTAAAAGGGACCCAACAGACTAACTGTTTAGTCGAAACTCTCTTTTACACACTTAAGCATAACACATACCTGTAAAAATAAGAACACCCCCTAACGCTGTTGTGAGAGAAATGTTCGGATGTTTTTTCACTACCGTAATCTTCCAGAGGGTCTGACCAAAGCATATCGCACATTGGTCCAAATGCCGGTGGCTCACGAAACCTGTCAATTTTTTTAAGGTCGTCTAAGGTGTGAATTTCAGGGGAGAGGCCTCCATGGACGCATAAAAACTGTTGATTCATTATAGCTGCTAAGGGAAGACAATCAAATGCATCCATACATGCATCATACACATCTTCTGAATATTTGATTTTACCTGAAAAAACAAACAACATTTACACATTATTTAGATTGGAGTGTGAATGACCCAGTTATAAGTTAGAGAGAGAGGGAAAAGGGGGACAGGGGAGGGGAGTGTATGTCCTCTTCCTTTAACTTCCATACTTTCTTTCTAAGTTTTACTTGGCACAAATAGCACTTGTTATAATAAGAGTGTACGTTGTGTCAAATTACTGTCACAGATAATGATAATGTGGCTATAAGCTTTTAACATGTTTCTGGGCGTCCTGTAGCTTCATTTATGCATCAAAATGACTTTTTTTTAGTTATAAATTGTTTTACATCTTATGTGATTAAAATAACAATCTTTTGTGGAAAAAACCCAGCTAAATTGCACTCCGAAAACATTACCAGTCCAATAATTTATCAATAACAGCAGAGTTGATAAGTAACTTACATTCTGTTTTGAAGGTGAAATACTCTGTAAGATGTCGACACTCATGATTGCCACGAAGCAGAAATAACGTTTTAGGATATAACAATTTTAATGACCATAAGTATAATACACACTAAAGTAGAGAAAAAACTCGACACGATTAACCACAGTTCAGCAGCATATTAAGGGGAGTTTTTATAATCAGTTTATAAAGGATGAGTTTACGGTGAACAAGAACTCAGATTTGGTAGTAATATTGTGGTACACAATCGTGTACGATTAAAATCAGGCACAGCAATTAGAAACAGCATGGGCACTGCATACACAAACACACAAACACCCTGCACGTAATCCTTTGGCGCCTCATAATGTAAAAGGGTTTTTTTTTTACACAGAACGCTTAAAATATTCTTTCTAAGCATTCCAGTTCGAAAACTTTTTTTCATATAGGTTTGCCTAAAAACTTTTTAAATTTGTCACTGCAATTCAATACTATTAAATCTATTAAGAATATGAAACAAACCTAAGAGAGCGAAATAACATACTTACTTCTATTGAAAAATACCCTCTGTCAACATAATCCCCAAGAAATAGATAACGAGTTGTCGCTGGATTACCTCCAACTTCGAACAATTTCATTAAATCGTAAAACTGCCCATGAATATCACCACACACTAAAAAAAAAGGATATTAGAAAACTTGATGTCGAAAACTTGATGTCAAAAACGTGTGACATTCTGTTTTGTGTTTTCCCTTTGATAAAACTGTTGCTGTGCCAATATAAATCCGTTATTCTAAACAGATACTGAATGGTTTTGATGTTGTACTGTGAAATACAAAGCCTGATGCCAAAAGTACAGACTAAGCTTACAAGGTTTGCGCCTTTAACTGAGGGCTTTGTATTGTTTGATACTTTTGGAATTTAAGATCGTTAGATTTTAAACTTAAGTAGGTTCCAAAGATAAATTTGAAGAGGGCTCTAGGTGAGTGACTTTCATATTTTCCTGTAAGCGATAGAATTCTTTTTTTTGTTTGTTTATGTTTTTATGGCACAATTTTAATAATACCTCCTCAAACGAGTTAGTATGGTTATATACTAAGACTAGCTAAAATGTATATACCATAAAACAATAAAATCATTGAACTTTTTCATACTAACGTTTTTGTTATAAATTATAAGGTTATAAATTAAAACAAACAAACAAATGGATGTCTATGGTGCAACTCCAATTATACAATTATACCATTGCACAATAAAAAAATTTATTAAAAATAATAGATTGTGCATAAAAAGACAAAGTTAGCTCCACAAAAAAATTACTAAAGATTCAAATTGTTCAGGCTTAGAAAACATGCTATAAATTATTCAAACCAAATGATAAGATTTCCAAAACGTCTTAAAACAAGTACGATTTTACTGCAAGGTGTTTTAATTTTTTCCAAGAAGCCAGCAAAAACAGTTTCCTGGTTTACTACTCAAATTCAACACATCTTGAATTATAAATTTAAAAGTTTTGCAGCATGACCATATTGTGAAATCTAATCAGGTGAAAAATCTCAAATAGAAATCCACATGTATCATTATTGTAACAGAAGAAATCAAGTTGACAACAACGGAAGTTCAGCATGGCAATTTACAATGACTATCCAAACTCCTCACTTAATCTTTGCAAACAAAACCTTTATACGTTTTGAAACCCTGAACTTATTAATTTGCTTTTGTATTATATATTTATAGCCTTTACATTTACTTTGTATCAATCAACAAGAAGTTTTATGGTGACAGCAAATTTCTAACAAAACCAAACAAATAATATTTCCATTGATAAAATTCGTTTTTACAATCACAATGGAGTGTTTTGATTAATTCATGATGTTTCACTGTAAAATATTCAGGGAGTTAAACAAAAGGTTAACAAAACTTAGCAATGTATTTTAACTCTACAAATTTTAAAAATTAATAGCCGTTTGTCTTACTGAACCATGGCATTCAAACTTTTGTAAAGCTTTGGAAAAATGGTACATTATTTTCAATATGCAATGCTGTTTGTTGCGTTAAAAAAAGTGCAACAATTATACATATTGTACTAAAATATATCTAAACAATTTAACAAAAAAACACATTTGTCAGCAAAAAATCTTCAATATTTATAAAATGGAATGAAAGTGAAAACAATAAATCTAAAAAGTTTGTGAACACTAGGCTGGTGCTTCATGTACTGAACTAGTCTATAACATCGATGAAAAAAAAAACATTAAATAGTTCTGCTGACTTAAAAGAAACAGAAATATTAAAAAAGTATACCTGTTATAGGGGCGTCTATATCTAACAAGGTTGTCTCCTGCCGTAAAACATTAGCTCCATCATTTATGATTTTTAAAGCTACTTCCTCTTCCACTTTACCTTCTAATATGAAATGTGCTTTTAATACATCTATTCTTGGCTTGCCATCTGAATCAAATACTTCCTTTATGGAAAGTTTTTGTGTCGGTGGCATAGGAACATCTAGACAAAGAAAAGTTTATATGAAATAGACTATCAAACAAAAAAACAAATTTGACGGTAATATTAGAAAATTAAAACTTCGGCATAGGCTTTCACTCTACTGGAAGTACAACAAAGCCGGAAAGTATTTTTCTAAACAGATTATGAACATCATTTGGATATATAAAATATAGTAAAGGACTGTGATGGGGATTCAATCCCCGGTCCCCAGAGCTAGGAATTGAAAACAAACCTACTACATTATCAGCAAAATGTTAGTGATGCTCACATATAGCTTATCTAGATAGCGTGTATAATGTAGATGAAAGTTTATCATGGCACATCCCTGTGTCCATTCTCTTTTCTTTTTCAATTTAATTACCCTGACCCTACTTACCTGTCATGATTAAAGGTTCAATTGGGGTGAACAATTCTCAGTAGAGAATGGAAACACAAATGTGGCATGATAAACCTTCATCTACAACATTCTTCTTGTTGGACACATACACGGTGCTTAACTTTGAAGTTGTAGTTGCAGCCATGTCCTGCATTAACTTACAGGTCTTTAAAGCTGGTAGAAAAATCAAACAGTATCTTTCTTTTAAACACAGAAACATGAATTTACACTTCAGTTCAGACACTGAAGTGTAAAGTTAATACTAACTTAAACTTGTAATCTAACTTTACCCTTTTAAATAATCCTATTTTATTTTCAAACCACATGTTTTTTTAATAAGCAAGTGAAATTTCGAAATGAGGCTGGGATATTCTTATGTGAAAAACACAATCAGGTGTAGAGTATGCTTACGTTATGCTTTTTGGAGAAACAAAGTAAAAACTTAACGGGGATTTATGGCAAATATAATGGTCTTTGTTTTTTTACTTTTAGAAGAACAACCACAAAACAAAGGGAATAATTACACAAGCTAGTGGTCTTACAGTTTTGTCAATGAAGACTAGGCATACCCAGAATTGTTCTACGGTGTTGATGTGTGCGGTTTTTAATTCCTCAATTAGTGTGTCTATATTGGGGAAGGGTGTTTGTCTTGTATTTTCGCTTTACGCATGCAGTGCAGTTAAATTATAATTTTCTGTTGTGAAGGAAAAAATAAATAAATTTTTGGCTGTTTATTTTCATTATAAATCACATTTTAACCATCACATATAATAATGGTGGTAATATATTGATAACAGTTACATACAAGACTTCAACAACTTAATTTCACAAGTTCATTTTTAATTCAATCTTACTAACAGTTGAAATCCTATAGGCAACCGCTTCAAGCGGTCTCACATAATAACCATAGTAGATGAGCAACGTAATAACGGTGGAAGTTTCTCACTTCACAGGGAAGTAATCAATCGAGGTGGTAAATCAGACGGAATCACATTTGCATGAAACTAATTTTAACCTTTTATTCCTTTATAAAAATCAGGCAATTCTTAAATATTTATGTATGTTTTCAAGATGCAGTTAGTTTCAAGCAAGAGGTAAACTGAAAGAGAAAATTACCTACGATATTCATAATTATGTAAATGTAAGTTATAAGAGATTCGTGAATTAAGATTTTATGTACAAGGTTTTGTGCTGCTACAGAAGTTATCGTGGACACATTTATGCTTACAATGAACTACTTTTTCTTAACTTAAGCAAGTTTTATTAGGAAATATTTATTTGCAAAAGCGAGCTCAATATCAGTGCAACATTTAATAATAGTGTGTCAAAATTGTTGTGAAAAAATAGTTTCATCATCCAAGGCATGATAAGCGAATTTGTTTCTAAATCATTTTAAAATTTGTTACACTTGTCGAAAATTCAATATTGTAGGATGTGCACGTTATTTTGTATACACTATTAGTTTGCGTGTTTCTCACAATGCACACCATTTACGAAGGCATGATCATTCTCGCTTATCCTTTGCTAGTTTATTCTCACCTCTACTACATAGCAAACTGTTGTCACTTTAGCTCTACCCCACAAAAATACAAAGTTTTTAAACGACCCTGCCTTTGTTCCATTAATAACAAAATGCAGTTACAAATTTTAAAAGTATTCTATTTAAAAAACTATCAATGCCCAATCAATATACAAAACTTGTTTAAAATAGCAAAATAATAAATCTGAAATTCAAAAAAAGACAATTCTAAAAATAAGAGAATTAGGAGATTTTTGGGCTCTAAATTTAATTATATTTGGTCACCAGTGCATAACTGGACAGTGAACTAATATGAAAAACTACCAAGGTTTTGATTGAGTCCAGAGTAAATTATTTGCTAATTAGACCCACATTTTGTCTCTATAGATAACAAATCACATGACAAGTTTCATTTTCCTTTGTTCACTCAAACCTCTAAATCCTGTGAGTATCTAGTATATATTATTAAAGGGAACTGGAGGTATAAAATGACGTTGGACTTATATTATAGAGCTTAAAAAGTTGGTTAACAAGTTTTTTAAAGGCTCTTTTCCTTCTCAAGATATTCACATTTAAAGAATTTCAGATTTAATTATGCTGTCATATTTAAGTAATAGCAAATTTTGATATTTTATGTCCACAGAAATTTTAGACCTGTTTCAATGCATAGATATTATAAAGGTAAATTGATTAACATATATATTTTTGCCAAAATGACACTTATTTGCTCGTCCCAGGCCTCTTAGTATTTTTCCAATGCCCCAATAACTTAGGATTCGTAACTTGATTTGCAATAAAATTTTCTGGGTAAGCTTGTATAGGTATTATATATTTACTCACAAAATTTTATTGCAAACCGACATTGAGATCCCAAGATATGAGGTCATCAGCATACCAAAACATACCAAATTATCGCATATAAAGCCAGTTGAAGCAACAGCAGTGACTTATTTATTTATAATTATTTTAACAGGTTGTCTATATTGATACAATAAATTTGGTATAATTTCTTGTACATCAACCTTCTGTGTGGTCTGGTTTTTTGTTTCATTAGTTCCAGGGTCTCTACACACTTGTATTTTTTCTTATCGGGATAGAAAAATTATACAGGCTTGAACAGGGAATGCTATGTGGTCGCACGTGCATGCCTCTGCACACGCACTGCTGTGGGTGTGCTTAAAATCACATGTCAAGAACGCGCCAGTGTGGTACAGGACAGTTTCAATTCAACAATAAAAATATTTACCAAATATGTGGCTACAATTTTTTAATTCTGGGCTTATAACTTCTTGTGTAAGGTATACCAGCCGAAATGATCTTTCTAAGGATGAAGATGGTAGTAAGTCAGTATATGGAAATATGGAAGGTATCAATTCCAGGTGTGTAGTTCACAACCTAGTGACCAGGGCTTAATTATTAATTGCTTTATTAATATTAAATAAATGTTAAAATAAGGTAACAAGACAATTTATTTTATACACATGGTGATTGATAAGATAAAAATGGATGATAACGTTATAAAAACATCGAAAAGAATCTTTTTTTTGTTGTTGTTACAGAAGAACCAATGTAATTATTATGTTGTTTATTTTTAAATGAAATGATTATTAGGGGCATGTCATGCTTTTTCTTTTTTTATGTACATTTTTCCATCTACCATAATGATCCGATTAAGCGCCCCCCTCGAATAAGCGCCCAGGTAATTTCCTCAAAGTTCCATAAGCGCCAACACTTATTAAGCGCCCCCTTCGAATAAGTGCCCACCTGATAAAAGGGGGCGCTTAATCGAAAACTACATTGAGAAACTGGGCGCTTATTTGAAATTTTACTTTCTTATATTGAGAACCCTAGAAAGACTAAACTTCATTTTGTTACATCTTTTGTTCAGTTTTATATTTCAGGAAAAAAAAACAAATTTGAAAATTACCGTTTTCTTTAATTTGTACAAAATTAGGAAAAATTTATAAGCGCCCAGCATTTTTTAAGCGCCCCCTTGATTAAGCGCACATGCAAAAAAACAAAAATTTTAATTCGGATCATTACGGTACTCGATTTTCTACAGCATCCTAAAACACCATATCGTGTCAGTGAAAGGCCTGTCATTGCACAGCAATTGAGACACACTGTCTTTCTCAGTTGATTTCAGCCTGATAAAGCTGTTCTTGTCTTTTTATTTTAGTACTTTACTTCTTAAAAAGGTACCGACTGGTAGTCTTGTAGTAGAGCGTTCCTTTCCAGTGCTGGAGGTTTAAACCCCAAGTGAGGTATGCCAGAGACTACAAAAGTGTGAATCTATCCTTTCTGCTCAGCGTTCAGCATGAGAATAGGATTGATATTTTAAGCAGTTGTCTAGTTGAGCAATTGCTGTGCTTGCACGACGTTTTGCACTAGGACCCCATTGCAGGACCAACGTTGATAGCAGTACCAATAGGAACTGAAGAGGCTATCCTTGGTAAACAATTTCAAATAAATAAAAACATGCATGCCGACAGACAAAAAATGACATTTTTTGTCATAAAGAAAAATGACAAAACCAATAGGCAGTCAGGGAAAACTGCTAACTAAGAGTGTACTGCTAATTAGGAGAATCTCTAAATTAGGCGTAAGACGGTAGACTAATTAAGCACAACGGCGCCTATTTAGGATAAATTAATTTTTTCAGGGCCTAGTTCAACCCCTTTAGTGCAAAATCGAACCACCAAATGAATTATTTTACCTTCGTAAATAAGGCCAGGGTCTGTAATAACGCAATGTGAAAAAAACGCGGGAGCGATTAGTTGTTTTGACAGCTTTTGTGCTATGCGCGCCTAGTTAGGCGGCACATGCCGTCTTAGCCATAAATTCAAAATGGTGTATCCGCCAAATTAGGATTATATCTGCCAAATTTGGATTAAATCACAAAATGGTTATTTATTGATTTCGGCTCCGGCAAAATTTTTTGATTTTCTTAACAGAAGACTGTTCATCGGTTTCTCAGAGCGTGCAACCTTGGAAAGGCACGCGGTTTTGGCTTATCTGGGCTTATTTTATGTTTATGTTTTTCTGTAGCTTAATTAGACGCCCTTTAACCAAATTAAGCTGGTGCATGCTCCAAATTAGGAGTAGTATATATGTCTAATTAGCAGTACACTCTTAGTTAGCAGTTTTCCCTGACTGATAGGCACAACTGAACAGACAAGTATACTAATTTATAGCTAGCTAGCTGTTTATTTTGGCAATTGCAAAAATGCCTAAGGCTAGCTAAATAGTTTTACATGAAATATTATTAAATAAAATCCATACAGTAAAAACAGCTTTAATAATGTATATCCTTGCAGGCTATATTTTGCATTAATTTTTAATACAGAATAAGAGTAATGCCCTAAATTCTTGTAAAGTTATTACTATGATAATCTTTCTCATTTAAAAAAGCTAGCTAGCTAGATTTTAACCTATTATTATTAACGTAGCTGTGGTGTAGATCATTAATGGTATTGGTTTTAGGTGGATCATACAACAGACCTTTTTTAGCAGCTGGCTAGCTAAGCGAGAGTAAGAATATTTTATTCTAGCTACATGATAAAAAGTGTGAGCTAGCTCCATCAATGGTGTCTCAGAAAGATACTTTTACATTCTAGTTAATTGGATATAAACTTTTCTCCTGTTAAACATTAATGTTGCGGTAAAAAGAAATGCAAAGTCTAAATGGTGGGCGTCTCTAGCATCATTTCCACACCACACACGCTTAGATAAACATTAAAAAACTAACTTTTTGATATTCTTTCAGGAATGGGTTGTTTTTCTTCTCCACTAGCCATTATACAATTAATATATTAATGCATCTAAAGAAGGAACAATAATAACAATCTTTGGCAACTTATTCCGCAATATTCCAGATTCCCTGGAGTTACTTCTCCTGTTACACAGCCGCCATTACAAATCTCTTTCGGAATATTATTATCGTCTTTCAAGACGCAACGTAAATACGCATGCGCTAAATTAACGTCTCCATGCAACGGCCACTAAAAACGGCCGGAGACTCGCGCGCGCGAAACACGGGCTGGGCAAGGCTGAATTTTATTCCAAATCCAATGAAAATATCGAAGTCTTTTATTCTTTAACCATTTACCCAACCCCCAGCACCTGGTACCAATTTTGTTAAGTAAATAAGGAGGGCATTGCAGCTGCGTATTTGAATGGAAGATTTAAAATAATGGAAAATTGGGGCCACCAATAATAATTTACGAAATTTGTCCGAAAATATAGACTCTCTACACGGAACGAGTTATAAGTGTGGGGAGGTGACTGAAGCATTACAAAAAATAAAAACACCGGTTTCTAAGGTTCTTCTGAAAACTTCCCAATTAGTACCAACCTTGTCCCCAGGACTTTCCAGTACCTTCAGGTTTTTTTTTTTAGATAGATAGATATATATTTCGCCGTTATTATATAAATGTTACAGGTTTTAATTTCTTTAAATATTTACAAAAATGGCTGGAGCAAAAAGAAGGCACAAGTTGCCTTATCACTAAGTTTTTAAGCAAAAAAGAGAGAGAGTTAGAATAATATTAAAATAGATATCAAATATAGTAAAGAAATATGTTAACTATACAAAAGTCTATATACGAGTGTGTATCTAAAAATATTTATAAATGTCTATAAGTTCTGTCATTAATAATTTTGTTTTTGTATTTTTCTTAAAATTTTAAGAGTTTCGTTTGTTTTAATTGCATCAGATATGGTCCCCTATGTCTAATTGAAAATGTGCTAGATTTTGATAAAATTTTTGGTACTTCATAATTATTTTTTGAAAATCTGGTATTATATTTATGTTGTATTGAACTAAATTGGTTAGTAAACAATTTTGGTGTTATGTTTTGTTTCATCTTATACATGAAAAGTAAAACTTGATGTATATTTAATTGATAAATGTTCAAAGCCCCAATTTGAAGAAATAGATGTTGCGTTGGTGCATGTCTGTCTAAACCAAAAATTATGCGACAAGCATGCTTTTGTTTATTATAAATTTTTTAAATTTATATTAGATTAATAATTCCTGCAAACGAAGTTGAACCGGTGCTTACACACGGGAAGGGTTTCTAATCTCATCATATTGTATCCGGTCATAAGACAAAAATACCACCAATTTCGTTTTAGTGCGAGGACTCTTATTGTAAGAGTGCGTAACCCAACCGTAACAAGATAACCAGGGTTCCTGTTTGTAAATTAAGACATCCGCCTTTGTTACCAGGGATCCTTGCCTTTTTTTATACGAGAGAAAACGGGCGAACGCGTCAAACAAGCAAAAATCCCTGGTAACGAGGGTGGTAATACACCTTAACTATTGCAAATAGGATAATTTTGTTACATTTGTTGGTATTGCCTAAGAGAATATCCTCCCGGTTATAAGGTAAAACAACGAACTCGGGATCCATAGCGTTTTTTATGTGAGAATGGGACTTGTAAGTAAAAAAGTTCCTGGGGTTGAAGTTGCACAAACTCAGACAAGTAGGAAAATGTAAGAAAATGTTAGCTACAAAGTGTATTTCATTTTTCTACCTCCAAATTCTCCCAAGAGGATTTAAAAGTAGCAACATCTACAAAAGGATAATGGATACGTTAGGCAAGGAACGTGCAACGATAAACGTTATCGCTTGCGTGCTAATTCTAAAACACCGAAATCATCAACTTTTTTGATAGACAAGATACTTGGCTTATTGAGACATCTGTTCCAAACACATGTGCAAAACATAAAGAACGGAACAACTGATATGTCCATGTTTCACATAATTAAAGTCATATTTACAAGAAATTAACCTTACAATAACAATAATGTTTACACGAAACCAAAATGGTACAATAAAGTTTACACGAAACTAAAATGGTAGCGTAAAAATAAATTAATAAAGTTGGTATCTATATACAACAGTTTATTTCTAGATAAAAACCCAATTTAAATAAATTTCTTTGTGTAAAAAGCACACCACGAAAAGTTCGGGAGTATATTCAGCAATCTATTTTTCACATATTGGTTAGATTACTGCAAACTCCTGAGAAAAAAAACATCAGCAATCAGAACGCGGAAATCAGTCATTGCCGAGAAGAAACACTAAGGGATAAAGAACAGCTCCAGATTTATAAAGTTGAAAAAAACTTTAACGAGAAGGCAATTCAGAGTTAAGGCCGGTTTCAATTAAAGCTTTTAAGGCCTAGCGAGTAAATGTTCGGAGCCGCGCGTAGAGTGCTCAAATAAAAACCGCCCTTTCTGTTCGTACGGTGAAACTTCGTCACCCAAAAGTCTTATGATCTTGGGCTAAGTGTATACCTGGCAAGGTACTAAATAAGAGAATTATTAACATGGCAAAACATGGCAGCTACCTCGAAAAGAGAAAACAAAGTTGCAGAGTTACATTCAACTCGAACTTAGAGCAATAAAAAGAAAAGAAAGCGACCAAAAAATGATAGACAAGTAAGGTAAAAGAAATCCTTTTTCTTAAATAGTCAATCAATTAGTAAAGTTAAGGCTGGTTCACATTTGTGGTATAGAAAAAAACTATGTGAATACCTTCGACGCAAGCATAAGCTTGATGCAAGATATCAAAAAGTTTTGATACATTTGCAGAATAGTTTCCGTATTGTGAACCAGAAAACGTAAGTAAACGCAGACGCAATAACAAACGCAAGAATATTCTCATAATAAAAACAACAATTTGAATCAGAATATCACAGGAGTTGTGACACAGAAGTTGTGACACAGAAGTTGTGAAAACGGAATCTTTTGATGAAGGGATGGCAAAAAAATTCCGGAAATGTCTCGTTGTGTAGTAATAAAAAAAGATATAACAAACCACTATTACAGCGGCTTTATCCTTATGTTTACCGACGATCACGCATATACAGTTTGGTAAATTGAATTCTATTTTTTCTGTAACGCTTTTTCTTTTCTTAACTTAGTATGTGTTTTCTTGCACTTTCGTTAGCGTTAGATATTAAAAAACAACTTTGCGCATGCGTGTGTCGCTTGATTTTGCGTCGCAAAATGTGAACCAGATTTTAACTGCGGATGTTCATAAGGAGCTTTTATCGATTATTTAAGGCACCGCGTGAAACAGTTAACCTGTGTTTGAGTTATCACAAATGCAGTGCTTGAATGAAATTATTTGAGTCGGTTCTTACGACAACTATAAATTCGTATGACACAACGGACAAGCGTTGTAACTACTGATCTCCTCCTCATATGCTCTGTGCTTGCATACACGGCACATCCAAAATTGGTACTCCAGCAGCGGGCGACCACTGACTATACACGCACTGAACTTTGTATCACAACTTGGGCATGAAGTACACCTAGAAGAAGAAGAAGAAGAAGTCACTTTTTTTCGATAACGCGTATTTAACTACATTACACATAAATAGCAAAAAGTAAACTTACCAGTTTGGAATATTTGACCCACATCCAGTACATTCAACTAAACTTGCATGTCCGTCTTTCGGACCGTGTCTGAAAATGAACAATTGACAGTGTTTTAAAGCTCGTAGCGGTCAGGATATTTACAGATTATGTTAAGGCTTTTTTGTTCAACTCTTATAGATAGTGACAAGATTGTTTACTGCTTCTTTTCTAAACTCTCGTAATTAATATCTCAGGGCTTTTTTACAATTATTTATAAGGAAACTGCTACAAGCAAAGTAACGGGTGAGTAACGAGTGGTTAACGAGTGAGTAACGAGTGGGTAACAAGTGTGTAACGAGTGAGTAACAAGGTCAAATCTAGCAAATATTAAGTTTTTATATTCGAGCCGTTGAACGAAATGTTAGTTTCCGCTTTCGGAAAACCTACCAGCAAGTTTCTTATAAACCGGTTTCTTATGAAAGTATTATGTTTAAATTATACCTTTTAAGATCAAAAAACACGTGTTCGTAATAAAGAAAAACAAAATAAATGGATTAAGAATATTCTTGTTTTAATTTTTTTTTTCACACATTGACTCGAAGCCTTTTTAAAATCTTTAAAACATAGAGAGATGTTTGTTACGCTGTAGTGAATCCAATATTAACAGGTATAATAAAATTAGCTTTGTTTTTGTAGTAAACAAGATTATAAACGCCGAAAAACACACACAACAGCGGAGAGTGTAAAACACACACAACGGCGGAGAGTGTAAGGCACGGAAAATCCCACGCTATGAGTGTGCAACCACGGGAGATGTTAATATTAAGAAGAAAAAAAAAGGGCTGAGAAAAATAATAAGCCCATGGTGGAGAGTGAAGCAAAAATCATACCTGGTGAAGATTTCCAATGCGAGTTCTTCATATCGTTCGCGTATATCTTCTGACATACATTCAACAGACTCCAACTTTATGAAAGACTACAAATATAAAAAAAATAGGAAACATGTCGTTACAAACAAACAAGAATAGGGGTGTTTACTGGAGAAAAAAGTTAATTTATTTCTAAGTTCTTTCATGGAATTTTATGCAAGAATCTCTAATATATTACACTGGTCAGAGCGGTGGAAAAGAGCTTATTTTAAAATCTTTAACTAACAAAAGGCGCATTTGTTCTAGAGGAGTAAACACTAATTTAGGGTGCGAATGTTCAAGAGGATGGACACTTATTTAGGAGTGGGCGCCAAATCAAGCATGGCTGTATATACCCAGTTGGTGTACATCCATACTAGTGTGAAACATGGAACCTCTCTATTTCCTAAGATATCTAAAGGGTAGTGGTTAGCTGAACGGGCGAATTTTATTGATTATCTTCCTGTAATAAAGGAAAAAGGAGGAGTCAAAACAAACAAAATGCATTTGTTGAATATACCTCTTCTTCAGGATAAGAATACGAGACTGAATATCATACCTTGGAACATACACCAAACGCTTTATTTGCACATGCTACTAAAGCAAGCAACGAATGCGCATCCACTGGATCGATAATATCGTCATATTCACGAAGTCTCATGGCCTGCAGTGATAAATCAAAACTTGAATTGAAAACGGTTGGATTATGTAGTTAATGTTTACACATGCTTGTATAATGTTTACACATGCTTGTATAATGTTTACACATGCTTGTATAATGTTTACACATGCTTGTATAAGAAAACTAAAAATAGCCGTGCATGTTAGCCTTACTTTATAAACACATGAATGGTGCCAGGGTGCAAACATCGCATACACACGAGTCGCAATTACCACACAGATAATAATTACTACGCAAGATGTAAGTACCACCCAAGTAATAATTGCCACGAAATACATAATTGCCACGCAAAACATAATTACCACGCAAGAAATAATTACCACACAAGGCAGTTACCACGCAAGGAATAATTAACACGCACTATCATGCCTTGGAGTGTTTCAAAAGAGCTCGGGTAATACGAACAAAACAACATACCGTTCTAAGAGCTGCGTCTGGTCGTCCACCGTATAATTGTCGCTGCGTCAACAAGTAGAAGTGAAACGCCTGTAAGAACAATTGCAATAACAAGAAATCGAGAAATTGATAGTCCAATGGTGTTCAAAAAAATTTGGATACAACAGTAACTAAAATCCATTCTTTTTGTTAGCTCTTATTCTTTTAAACACCCTTCACAGGCAAACCTTAAGTTTAGAAAAGCAGCAGAGCTGTATCAAAGATAGACCTTACTGCTACCAAGTTGAAAATTAATCCTAAATTAAATGTATCAAATTTCTCGAAAAGACAGGTGAGAAAAAATTAATCACCTCTGCGCCCCTCCACGCATTATCAATCACGAGGGAATCTCCGGAAGAAGTGTAATCCTCTTGCAACAAACCAGCCAACGCAGATGTTGTTTCACTCTTCTTCGTAGAATTTTTATCAGAAGAGGCGTTCTCTTTAACTAATTCATGATAGTTTTCAATCTAAATAATAAAACAAAAAAGATGATACATGTTTCTTATTTCAAAAGAAACCTAGCGAAGGACGGTCCAGTTCACGACTTAATGGCAAAACTTGTAAAACTGACTTAGCCACAAAGTGAAAACATTTATTTTTTTCTTCGATTAGACTCTTATAACATAATAAATGATTTTTTCTATTTTCAAATGTTATTTCACCTACAGGTGATCTATTACTAAGCTTTTTACTTCACTTTTCGATTATTTACAAACGGAGGGCGAAATTTCAAAGCTCGTATCCACAAGCAGTTAAGAAAGACGTTTCTATATAACTTACACGCACTCAACGTTCACAGCGGACTTAGGACTTCGGATCCTAGGTTATTTAGTTAGATCTAAAATTTTAAAAAGTACTCATTTTTGCTGACGTCAGCACTCCGGATTTCTCGATTTTTCGCACCTTTCTGGGTCATTAAACGGATTGTTCCATAATGCGGACATTGTAGAAAGTGAAGCTAGCGTATTTTCGACCTTGGTTACTCGGCTACACCTGTGCCAAAATAAAACTTTAGCAGCACAGCGGCTGCAGAGACCGACCAAGTGATTCCGTTCGATAATTTCGAGGATGATTTTGTATAAATCAGTTCTTACTGAAAAATCTGTAGTTTACGTTGCTTTATTCAAATTTTCCAGACTGACGTTTTGACGGTTTTTCAAATTCGCGTTAATTTAATGACTGTTAATTAAATGCAGTGTTAATTTAAAGACTGTTAATTTCATGACTCTTTAATTAAAATACTGTTAATTTGGTAACATTTTTATAATATATAAAAGCCTAAAAAACATAAAAATACATTTTTTTTTACGAATTTTCTACTATTTCGTCCTCATCGGACAATAGCTCAACGGTGTTCTCTTTTTCAGCGATCTTTTTCAAAATAGCTTTTGTATAATCTTCATAATCTGATCCAAAGTGGAAAATTAACTGAAAGCACTTTTTCTTTCAAAATTTTTAAATATTTAACATTGTCTTACCAAACAACAAAAACTTTGATGTCGATTTCCAAACCGCCTTGTAATAGAGGAGACCGCTTCACTACCGTGGATTCGACTGTTGCCGTTACCTTTGCTTCGTGTGATATCGCTTATTCTCAAATTCGCGTTAATTAAATGCATTTTTGAAAATAATTCCATTGAACCGCGTTAATTTCATGACCGTTAATTTAATTCGCGTTAATTTCTTGACTCGCTAATTTCATGGAATAAGATAGTAATTAGGGTGTTTCATGTAAAGTGGAAATACCTATTATAAGCTATTTATAAGTAAAAAAAAGTTTGCGACATCAAAAATTTATCGTTAACCATTTCAAACATCAATAGTGGACATACTTACCAGCCGACCACCCAAAACATACAACTTCTTCGCTCGCATCGGATTCACTCTTGACTTCGCTACTTGATCAGCTAGCTGAAAAAATCGTTGCTGCATAATTAGAGGAATGGGTTTTAATTCCTGTCATAAAAAAGAAGCATACCCAGCTATATTAGGTGATTAATTACACGTATTTTTTTAACAATGAAACCCGTTTATAAGAAACTAGCAGCTGGAGCTTCCAAAAAATAAGAAACGTCCTATACTGGATTTTTTAAGCTTCAAAAAATTAAGAAACTAATAAAAATAAGTTTCTATGAAATATCCTTTCAAGAACTCTTTGTACATACGCTTGTGTGATTGAATGTGCAAAGACAAAATTTTAGTCGATATATGTATGAGTTTAAGAAACCAAATAAGAAACTTTTAGTACTAAAGTTGCTAAAAAAATAGGAAACTGGCAGTACTAAAGTTGCTAAAAAATAGGAAACTGGCAGTACTAAAGTTGCTAAAAAAATATGAAACTGGCAGTACTAAAGTTGCTAAAAAAATAGGGAACTAGCAGTACTAAATTTGCTAAAAAAATAGGGAACTGGCAGTACTAAAGTTGCTAAAAAAATAGGAAACTGGCAGTACTAAAGTTGCTAAAAAAATAGGAAACTGGCAGTACTAAAGTTGCTAAAAAAATAGGGAACTGGCAGTACTAAAGTTGCTAAAAAAATAGGGAACTGGCAGTACTAGAGCCTTTAACTGGTTTCACGTGTATCGTTTAGTACGTATATTTCATTCATTGTTTACCATTAGACAGATTCCCCGTCTGTCTTCCGTTTACACATTCATTGATGAGTATCCTTAAGTCGAGAAGTCTGAAAACGAGGTGGATATGGCAGAGAAAAGGGAGAATTATTTGAAACTGAAGTCTGGAAGCGAATTGGGTTAGAGAGATGATAGTAAAACATAGTGAAACAGAAGTCTGGGAGTGAGGTGGGTTAATGAGAATACCGAATCTTACTTGAAACAGCTGGAGGAGAAGAGGTTCAAAAGATAATAGCAAAACTTACTTGAAACAGAAGTTTTGCTGCATCAACGAAATGATTTGCTTTCCGATACAACTCAATCGCTTCTAATAGTTTATTCTTCTCTAACAAGTGAGCAGCATATTTTGCAAGCAGACTGTTAATTTCATAGTGTTTATGCTCTTTAGCCAGTTTAACAGCCAAATCCCATTGATTTAACGTAACGCACGTATCAATCGCCTGCTTCACTTGATTGGTTTTGACAAACGCGGTTGCGGCTTGTTCACAAAGTCCGACAGATGAAAACATCTCTCCGATGGACTGAAAATGAAAATACATTTGCGTAAAGTATACTTTTTTAACATGAAAAACACACAAGAGAGAGAGAGGTAAACACCAACTTTATGAAAATCAAATGCTATCCCATACCCTAATATATAAACAAAATAAATAAAACCTTGCGTGTGACCACTTTTATTATGTAGTTACATGTAGAAATAACTTTTCTCCTTAAAATATAAGTGACCCGTGTCGCCCATACGTCATTAAAAAAGCGCATCAAGAAACAAACTAGAAATTCGACATAACGGAGATTTCTTTCATACTGGTGAATTTTAGGCGAAGAAGAACTGCTCTACAGGATCTTATAGGTTCAAATAAAATCAATTCTTTTTTAAAATTAACTTTTTCTTCTGAAACAACTTTTATAACTTATATTGAAGAAGAACTACTTTGTTCATCACTAACATACTGCCTGGCAGTGAGCGGGATTCGATCCGCGGTCCCCAGAATTGGGAGCCGCAGACGAACCCACTACACTACATGCGGCAATATGTTAGTGATGAACTCAGATAGTTTATCTGGATGGTGTGTTAGGTGAATATTCACCTATGTACTTTTATAACGTAGTATAAAAATGCTACGATTAGGCTATCGTCTATAAAAGTTTGATAGCAAATATTTATAAAATATTGCTTGATGAGGGTCAGTGTAACCAGGGAAAAATTATACAATTTGCATTTTCCTGCAGTATTTAACGACAACGGAAAATTACCTACCTTTAACAGATGATGGTTGTCAGGTAGCTGTTCAGTGAACTTCTCCAGTCCTTGATAATCTTCCAGCATGTAGTAGCATTCAGCAATTCTTTCATCATTTCGACCTTCCACGTAGTACTGAATAGCATTGGCCCATTTTTGTCGGTCGCAGTAATAATCTCCTATCGCGTTCCAGGCTTTCTCAAGTAAGTTGTCATCTGTAAACAAAAGTCAATCAGAGGTTAACTGGTAGTTCTCTTGCTTGTCAATGTATATCGTAACGAGTGAAGACATACTACAGAAAAATCATGTAATTTTAACCCCTGATAATTCTACACGTTTAAGTTGGTCAAGATCTTTTTTATTTCAGAATAACAATGTTATATAAAAAACTACCACAATTCAAAAACTAATGCAATTCGAACAATCGGCCTCCCTGTAGACTTTAAATCATCAACTGCATTATCTGTCGAATATACAATATACACGGAAATTATCATTCTAGCCGTGAGCTAACCGCTACTATTTGGTGAATGATTAGTTAATTCAAATATCTCTTTAATAATAGCCGTATTTTGTCTGTTTGTGCGCAATTTTTCCACGGGTTAACGACAGTATATATTTATATTAACCATATATTTTAAAATTTATTCGGTCATGCTTGGTTACCTCCACCACACCCCCAACTTCCCCAGTACAGAAAAATCATGTAATTTTAACCCCCTGATAATTCTACACGTTTAAGTTGGTCAAGATCTTTTTATTCAGAATAAAATGTTATATAAAAACTACCACAATTCAAAAACTAATGCAATTCGTTAACAATCGGCCTCCCTGTAGACTTTAATCATCAACTGCATTATCTGTCGAATATACACGGAAATTATCATTCTAGCCGTGAGCTAACCCGCTACTATTTGGTGAATGATTAGTTAATTCAAATATCTCTTTAATAATAGCCGTATTTTGTCTGTTGTGCGCAATTTTTCCCACGGGTTAACGACAGTATATATTTATATTAACCATATATTTTAAAATTTATTCGGTCATGCCTTGGTTACCTCCCACCACACCCCCAACTTCCCCCAGTCTGAACATTTTTCTTTAATTATTGCCATTAATAACTGATTAACACGGATTCACGTGTTGAGAAAAACCAACTAGAAGCTAACAAACGGACCTGCTACCTTCTATAAACGCCTTTTTTTTAAAAAACTTGTAGCAGGTTATTTTGAGCTTAAGGTTTTGAAATAAAAATAATTATAAGGACTGCTTTCAAAAGTTATGACTGTTTTTCAAAAGTTATGACTGTTTTTCAAAAGTTATGACTGTTTTTTCAAAAGTTATGACTGTTTTTTCAACGAAACGGTACGTACACCTCATTGAACTAAAATATTAGAATCTCCTTTACGGTTTATTACTTTCCAGTTACAGGGTATTATCGTAAGCGGAGGAGTATAAAGTTGATCTCACTGATAAAATGTCCTGTTGAATAAATGCGCAAATAAAACTCAAGGTAAGGATTCAATTTATATATAACCCGAGGAAAATTAAGAGGAGTTTGCCGATAGAAAAAAAAAGTGATACCACGTGTTGCTACTTGCATCTATCATCTCTAACTCACAGAAATTCACTTGCCGCAACAAAGTGGCTAAAAATACATCACATTTGCTATTTCGTGTGTCCGTTGCACGACATTTCTCTCTCATAAGCACGCGCATGCGCACACACACAGACAAAATACGGCAATTATTAACAGATGTCTACGTGATTTAATCAGTCATTTACGACGAATTTATTCTCTACATCAAACGCCCTTTCTAAATAAACGCCCTAATAAACACCTCAAGGAAGACTTATTTACAACCAATCTATTCATCGAACGTTACTAAAAACACGTAACACCACTACTAAACAAGGCTACGAGAATTACTGTATGACACAACTACTCAACAAAACATACTGTGAAGTACTGTATGACATAAGTACTCAACAAAACACACTGAGAAGTACTGTATGACACAACTACTCAACAAAACACACTGGGAAGTACTGTATGACACAACTACACAACAAAACACACTGAGAAGTACTGTATGACACAACTACTCAACAAAACATACTGAGCATTACTGCATGACACAACTACTCAACAAAACATACTGTGAAGTACTGTATGACATAAGTACTCAACAAAACATACTGTGAAGTACTGTATGACATAAGTACTCAACAAAACACACTGAGAAGTACTGTATGACACAACTACTCAACAAAACACACTGAGAAGTACTGTATGACACAACTACTCAACAAAACACACTGAGAATTACTGCATGACACAACTACTCAACAAAACACACTGAGAAGTACTGTATGACACAACTACTCAACAAAACACACTGTGAAGTACTGTATGACATAAGTGCTCAACAAAACACACTGAGAAGTACTGTATGACACAACTACTCAACAAAACACACTGAGAAGTACTGTATGACACAACTACTCAACAAAACATACTGAGAAGTACTGTATGACACAACTACTCAACAAAACACACTGAGAAGTACTGTATGACACAACTACTCAACAAAACATACTGAGAATTACTGCATGACACAACTACTCAACAAAACACACTGAGAAGTACTGTATGACACAACTACTCAACAAAACACACTGAGAAGTACTGTATGACACACTGAGAAGTACTGTATGACACACTGAGAAGTACTGCATGACACAACTACTCAACAAAACACACTGAGAAGTACTGTATGACACAACTACTCAACAAAACATACTGAGAAGTACTGTATGACACAACTACTCAACAAAACATACTGAGAAGTACTGTATGACACAACTACTCAACAAAACACACTGAGAATTACTGCATGACACAACTACTCAACAAAACATACTGAGAAGTACTGTATGACACAACTACTCAACAAAACACACTGAGAATTACTGTATGACATAACTACTCAACAAAACACACTGAGAAGTACTGTATGACACAACTACACAACAAAACACACTGAGAAGTACTGTATGACACACTGAGAAGTACTGTATGACACACTGAGAAGTACTGCATGACACAACTACTCAACAAAACATACTGAGAAGTACTGTATGACACAACTACTCAACAAAACATACTGAGAAGTACTGTATGACACAACTACACAACAAAACACACTGAGAAGTACTGTATGACACAACTACTCAACAAAACATACTGAGAAGTACTGTATGACACAACTACTCAACAAAACACACTGAGAATTACTGCATGACACAACTACTCAACAAAACATACTGAGAAGTACTGTATGACACACTGAGAAGTACTGTATGACACACTGAGAAGTACTGCATGACACAACTACTCAACAAAACATACTGAGAAGTACTGTATGACACAACTACTCAACAAAACATACTGAGAAGTACTGTATGACACAACTACACAACAAAACACACTGAGAAGTACTGTATGACACAACTACTCAACAAAACATACTGAGAAGTACTGTATGACACAACTACTCAACAAAACACACTGAGAATTACTGCATGACACAACTACTCAACAAAACATACTGAGAAGTACTGTATGACACACTGAGAAGTACTGTATGACACACTGAGAAGTACTGTATGACACACTGAGAAGTACTGTATGACACACTGAGAAGTACTGTATGACATAACTACTCAACAAAACCTACTGAGAAGTACTGTATGACACAACTACTCAACAAAACATACTGAGAAGTACTGTATGACATAAGTACTCAACAAAACATACTGAGAAGTACTGCATGACACATCTACTCAACAAAACATACTGAGAAGTACTGTATGAACTGTTTGTTTACTTACTGCCACCATAACCTCCCCATTTTATTAACTGTAATAATCTTGGGTACTGGTAATATCTTTCTACTAAATTATACGCTCCACACCTACAGAAGGAAACAGTGCCAGTCAGTTCAAACGGTTTATAAAGTAACAACATAATCAAAATCTGGTAGAAATATCTGATTAAGCTTTCAGCTAAGAAATTTGTTTCGTTATAATCCACACCCAAGTAACACAAGAGCAAGACTAGTGAGAGTTAAAAAAATCTTCAATTTATTGAATAAGTTACTATCTTCTTCTATGAAAATGAAAACTGCGCACATTTTGCACATTTTACACACCAAGAAGTGTGCAGCAAACCTGGATTATAAATACGTTACACTAAAATGGAGATTTGTCCATTTTAAGAAAACTTTTCGAATATCATGTTAGTTTGCGGGAAAAGGTTTTATTTCTCGCAGTCTCTCTTTTGTGCAAATCATGATAAATCATTCATATTTTAGCCTTTCTACAAGCAGTATTAATTAATTCGTAATTGTATCCCACATCTCTATTTCTTTCTACCAGAATTTGATTATGTTGTTTTAATTTTTTGACTTACCCCCACCACCACCCCACTTAACCAATTGGACGACGCGAAACCAGTCACCAAGCTTCATACGCAAGTCAACCGCTAAATCCCTATAACATGCAGTCGAAACAGATCAATTATGCCCATCGTATCATTAACAAACCTGCTACTACGATCTTGGACAAAAACATATAGACAACAGTTTTCTGTCAATTTGCAAAATTGTCAAATAGCTTCAACTGATGAAAACCTAGTAGCTGGTAAGCTGCAAAAAATGCACTTTTGTAGGTAGGTACTACGTTAAACATCACAGTCAGTGAATCTGTTAACACGCTCTCATGAGGAATTTGCCAAAAAACAGAATGTAAATGAACGTAAATTTTTAACAACAGGTAAGGAATATTTTTATTGTTGTTGACGATAGAAAAAGAATTGTATTGTTAATCCCATAAATGAAAAAAAAAATAAGTAAAAGTCACTTGAATAGCATAGCTATTTTTACGCTTGTCTTATTAAACACTGGATTTGACTTTAAATCCTGGGATAAGAGTAGGACAGATGTGAGCAAAAATCAGCAAAAAAAAAAAATAGCCAAATAAATCAAACATTGTCCTGTTGCATACACTATTTTACGTGAAACAGGAAGCTACAGCATTTGATGGATCTTGCACATTAGAACAATACTTTGAGAAACAGGAAACAAAAAATAGTCCCAGATTGGTGGAATGCAGCATATTGTATAAAAAAGCCATTTCAACAACAACACACAATATCTTAGAACATGAATGACTGGACAACAAACACAATGCAATTTTGTTGCTGTAAATTATATTGGACAATGTGGCATCAAATATTGCATTGAGTGTGAGAATATCTAACAAATATAAATCAGTTTGGATATCTTCTAGAATATTGTTTTAACAGTCCTTTTTTTTCTTCATATCCTTTTAGTTTTCAACAGAAAATTTACTAAAACAGCAGTTTGTGTAAACATCAAAGTATAACTTTCTTAAATTTTATTAGAACATAATGATCAAAAGCTTAATATTTTGACACCCAAAGCATTTAAGTTTGGGTGACGAATTAAAAATTATGTGTCTCTGTCTAGCATCTATCAAAGAAACCGAAAACTTACTGCCCATTACGATTAGGTTTTCAACCCTATTTTATCAAAATAAAATAATTGTTAATATAATAATTAATATTAATAATTGTTAAATATTTTTATTTCTCTTTGTTAATTTATCATTCTTGCTTGTCACATAAAACATAACATACCATCTGTCCATGTCAAGATATAGTTTTTCAGCTTCATCGAATCGTTGAAAATAAGCTGCAACTTCTGCTGTCTTGATCATCTCACTCTGAACAAAAATATATCCAAATAAGAAGGAGTTGTATAGCGATGAATATTGACATTAACAGCCATACTTTGTGTCTTACTTGGAGCACTCCTTACAAGTTTTAGCTTGTTTTACTATAGACCCCCTGCAGAGTAACTTTATTACCTAATCTAACAGGCGAACAAAGATGAAAAAATGTTGAAGCAACTATCAATATTATAATGCTCACCAATGACTACCTGAGCCAAACGTTAGCTGCGCGTAACAACAGGCAAATTCCCATTGATTTTTTCCATAAGAATTAACACATTTTATAAGGATATCTTGAGCAAAAAATAACTCTACATAAGGGTGGGTGACACAGTATAGCACTTGATACAGCAACTTACATCTAACTTGGCCAGTCGTTTCACAAACTTGATGCCTTGATAATCTTTACATTGCACAAAAGCCTTTTCTGCTACCTCTAAGTCTAACCGTTCCAAAGCACACTCTGCGAGGAGACGCCTAAAACAAGATTACATCCAAGTACTTACTATGAGAACTTATAAAAATATATTAAAAGTTACGTAGAATATTTTAGATCTTATTTCTGACGAAGTTGTAATTGTAGAGTCAATTTGCATAATAAGCAATAATTATACTAAAATGTAGCCACATACAATCATTAAATTTTTTTCTTAACAATACATTAAAATATAAGCGTCGAAGAATCAATGCATGCAACAATGAAAAAACAAAACAACATACCACAATCTTGGGTGAGGATTATCAACAATAAACTGATATGCATCATCAATACCAACTTTTTCGAGTAGGTCACGACTATCACGCAGTGACTAAAAAGTTCAAATCAAGGCTAGAGTACAAATATACTTCTAAAATCTCTCTATCTTTTTTCCCAAAGTACACAAAATGTGAAAATAAGCCATGCTCTTAATTCTGCACTTTTAAACGGCAAAAAAGAAAATGCAAAACAAAATTGTCAGAAAATTAATCAAAGAAATCAGGCAACATGAAGACTTTCCTGTCGTACCTTAGTTTCCATATCAATAACATTCTCTCTTGTTGGATTATCAGGATCCTATAGCGGAGAATACGATCAGCTAACATTAAAATTTTGTCTAGCAAAGTTGAACTACACATGACTCTGTGAAGTGTAACATTTACAGCCTAGATATATCTTACACGGTGTCTAAGAGCATAGTTTAACTTTTTTAATGCATTTTACTCTATTTATTGAGGCCACAAGCATTTTAGAAACCAAATGATAATAATAAATATAAATATATGAATATATAAATATAATAATAATATAAAAAATATAAAAAATATAAAAAATATAATAATAAAATATCAAAAAAATCTTCATTGTCAATATTTGATGCACAGGTGAAAAAATATGATTGTTAGGTTTAAAATGTTCTTTTATGCACTGCCATATGAGAATCGATGCTACCATTAACAAAATTACAACATATTATAACACCATACATTTTTTATAAGAAAACCTATATAAGTAGATTAAGGTTAACAAAATTCTACAGCATAATCCCAGCCTGAAGTGCAGAAAGAAACCTCTTAAAACATATTTTGAGTCTAACGTTTTTATAAGCACACTTAGACTGAAAAAATATACAGTACGATTATATAAATATATAAAGTATGAAATTTAAAAATCATACTGTAAATAAATAACCTGCTACAACAGTTTATTTAATAACGCTATATTTGATCTTTGTTTGAAAGTAAGGCTCATAAGAGAAGTTAGAAGTGTTTGACCGTAACAATAATGCCACAAAAACAGGGCTTCCAAAGGGGCAAATAAGTTAAAAAAATTAAAAGTTTAAAAAAACCATAAAATCGAAAAGAGTCTATTAGAAAAGAATTCTTATTTCAACAGGAAAAAGTAACAACTAACTTTCATTATCTCATCCAGTAAAACAGATTTGATTTGAAGATCACTGAACTGACATATGTAACCAGATGACAGTATAGGTTCCTGTAAACCAAAAGAGAAAGTGTAACAGAAAAGATTTTACCTAAATACAAGCTTGTCTAAAGAACAAAATTTAATTTTAGCTCACACTTGCAGAAATAAAAGCATATATTGTGCGTAAAATTGGTTACTTAAAAAACTTGGACAAAAAACATTTAAAAACAAGTTCTAGACTCTATGGTGTAACATTAAGAGACTGTATATTTATGTGTATTGTATTTCCAAAACAAACATAAATTACCTCTGGTTCAAGGCTTCTAAAGATATACATTCTTGTTTTCTCCATCATAGAAAACAGCTCTGGGTTGTCCTATAATGTAAACACCAAAAAATACCGAATAAAAAGTTATCAGAAAAATTGTGTGATATTAAATGTGTAATAAAAACCATGTTTTGTAAATTCCAAAATCATCATCATCATCATCATCATTCTCGGCTTAACGTCCGTTTTCCATGCTAGCATGGGTTGGACGGGGTATATTAATGACCCTCTTCCAATCTGATCTAGACTGTGTTAGATCTAAACTCAACTTCCTCTGTATCAAATCTGTCCTTATAACCTCCTGCCAAGTCTTTCTAGGACTGCCTCTGGGCTTTGCCCCAGGAACTATCAAGTCTCTACACTTTCTTACCCAATTATCCTCCTCCATTCTTTCCAAGTGCCCCAGCCAATTCAATCTTCTTATCTGGATAACATCTTTAATTCTACGGATACTTAGCCTGCTTCTTAGCTCATCTGAACTCTTTCTGTCTCTCAGACTGGCGTTACACATCCACCTAACCATTCTCATATCATTCCTTTCTAAACGGTCAAGATCTTCCTGCTTCACTGCCCATGTCTCACTACCGTACAACATAACACTTCTTACACAGGCCTCATACAACCTACCTTTTACCTCAATTGACAAGACTCTGCTAGTCAACAAAGGCAGTAACTCTCTGAACTTTTTCCAAGCAGAACCTATCCTGCAAGTAACACTTCTTCCAACACCCCCTTCACCGCCCAACATATCACCTAAGTAACAGAAGTTATCAACTATCTCTAACGAGCCACTGTTGTACATCATTAAAGCTGGAAATACTTCATTCTCTATAATCTCACCTTTGCAACGCTTGCATGCAAACTGAATGTCAGCTCTTAACCTTCCACCAATACTACTGCACTTCTCATGTACTCAATGCTTGCAAGTCTGACAAAAAATTGAGTTACTACCAACCCCTTTCCTGCAAACTCCACAAGGCCACTTTCCAACTACAAGGTCACACTTGGCTGCAATGCTACTAATCATGACTTTAGACTTTGCTGTGTTCACCCTTAGCCCTTTCTCTTCTAGTCCTTTCTTCCACTTCTCAAACTTTTCAACTAATTCTTCCATCGACTCTGCTATGAGAACCAAATCATCTGCATACAATAACTCCCATGGACAACCTGTTCTGAACTCCATCGACAGCGCTTCTAAGACTAGAACAAACAACAAAGGACTAAGTACAGAACCCTGATGTACACCAACATTTTTTCACTAAATTCATCACTAAGTGAATCTTTAATCCTGACACGACTTCTAGCATTGCTGTACATAGACTGTACCATCGTAACAAGCCACTCATCCACACCTAATTTTCTCATAGCCCACCAAATAACTTTACGTGGCACTCTATCAAAAGCTTTCTCTAAATCTACAAAGGCAAAATAGAGATTCTTTCTCTTTCCTAAATATTTTTCCTGAAGCTGTCTGAGTAAAAATATTGCATCTGTAGTGCCACGCCCTGGAACAAAACCAAATTGCATCTTATCTATATCAATTCTTTCTCTAAGTAACTTATCAATCACTCTTTCAATAACTTTCATTACTTGATCAACCAACTTCAAACCTCTATAGTTACCTCTTTCTAATGCATCACCCTTGCCCTTGAAATAATTCACTATTACACTCGACTGCCACTCACTCGGAATAGCACCATCCTTTATAATCTGATTAGCAAGACTTGTAATAAGCTCAACTCCAATATATCCAGATGATTTTACCATCTCTGCAACAATTCCCTGCAGGATACTCCTGCAGCCTTGCCAATCTTCAATTTCCTAATAGCCTCCACTACCCATTCTGTCTTGATCTGCATAGCTGGCCCTTCTACAACATCATCATCAGACAAATTATCCTCATCCCAATCAAACTCAGTGTTAAGCAACCTCTGATAATAATTCTTCCAAGCTACCCTTTTCTCCTCCTCTGTGCTAGCCAAAACACCTTCATCATTACGTATACACTTCTCACCTACAACATCTTGATTAGTCTTCTTCATTTGCTTTGCTATCTTGAATACCTCATTGCGCTGGTCTTCCCTTCTTAACACATCTGCAAATCTGTTTCTCTCTGCTTCTGATTTTGCATTATACACTGCTGTACGAGCACGACGCTTAGCTTCTAAGTAAATATTTTTACTACCACCTGACTTCCACTCTTTCCAAAGTTTCCTCTTTTCCTTAATACACTGGTCACACCTCATTATTCCACCACCAGGTCTGTCTATGTCTAGCTGGTCCTTTCGTCCACCCACAGGTATCATCAGAAGCTTCTAGAAGACAATTCTTCAAAGTAGTCCAAGTACTTTCAACATTGTCACTATCACATTGACCATTGTGGGCTAACTGCTGAACTTTTTGCACTAAATTGTCTTGCTACAATCTCTTCCTTCAGCTTCCAGACTTTACGACGGGGCCTGTACTTTCCCTTGGCTTCTTTAACACTCTTCAAGATAATATCACAAACCAGCAACCTATGCTGGGAAACACCCTCTTCCCCCGATATAACTTTCACGTCCTTCACCACTTTCTTGTCTGACTTTCTAACCAGGAAGTAATCTATCTGTGTCTTACAACCACCTGACTCATATGTTATCAGCCTACTCTGTCTCTTACTGAATGATGTGTTGCAAACCACCATGTCCGTTGCCATTCCAAACTCAAGCAATCTCTCCCCTTCCTTATTTCTGCTCCCAAATCCATAGCCTCCGCCCACCATGACAAGTTCAGTGTCTCCAAACTTCGATGTGACTGCTATTAACTCATCATAAAACTTATCTTTATCTTTTTCATTGAGTCCACACTGTGGAGCATAAACTGACAGAAAATTGACAATCCTATTACCTATAAAAAACTTTATCACTATAATACGACTATTAACACGCATAACATCTATTACTTTTTCTACCCACTTCTCTGCAACGAATATGCCAACTCCTCCATATCCATCACTATTACCTATCCAAAAAAGCTTATACATAAAATATATAAATAAAATAAATTATAAATAAACTTTGTTCAGAATTATTTTAAAAAGCTTCAATATACAAGGGTGAAAAGCTTCAGTTTGTTGAAGAAAGAACTGCATTAATAACCATAAAACTATTACATACATCTGCCCATTTCATATCCCAAACATCTTTACGTTCAAATCTTAAATGCTCTCCAGTTTCTTCTTGACCAGTTTTTATATCAACTTTTTTTGCTTCCTAATAAAAATAAAAATAAAAAAACAAAAACAGAAAGGAAATATTCAAAATTTTGCATGGAATTTTAAATATAGATGGCCTTACGAAGTTGTCATTTACTTTAAATGAGCCACTAGAAGAAATTTACTTACAAAATCAAAAAATGTTAAAATTCCCATGATATCAATGATAGCCAGTTTTCTAATAAAAAACAAAAAATAGGATAACTAACACCGGGAATAAATCAAAAAATTGAGACTTCTTGTGGAATCACAACACCTTTTTTTCTTATTGCAAATAAAATGCATTAATAAATATTTTCATTCTAAAAAAGTGAAGAATTATTTTTCTTCTTGAAACTTACACAGAGGTACTATTTAAAGATATTTGATATGGTCGACAATTCAGAACATATTTATTTTCAAGCGCCAGTCTCGGTAATGAATATTTATGTATGGTGCCAGATTCACGTCCCTAAAAGAAAATGAATCGTGTTATTATTTGCCTAAATGACATAGTTCTAATAATGAAATATATTTTTACAACTTACCACAATTACCATTTTTTCTGAAGCACAAATGCAACATATTGGATCTTGTGTGGGCTAAAAGAACAAGTTACTTCGTTCAATTTGAACTTGAAATTCATAGTTAAAATTAGTCCTAATAGATTCTTAGATGTCTGTTTTTATTTTGGCTATTGAAACCATTCTTATTTGCATGACACACTGCATTAAATATGTTTACTGTCCAACTTACAGCTTTAGCTTTCTTTGGGTCCAGAATACCCTCACCAGCACCTGATGGTACATCATCAATATGAAACATTCTAAACGACAAGAACAAGGTATTAGAAAAGGTCAATGTTTGTCATTATTGATGAATCCAGCTCAATTATTAAAAGTATTAACTTGGAAAAAGAGGGGTACAGTACTGTGAAAAGGTTTGTTAACATCGTGGTTCGTGTTTATTTCATGTTACGCACGAACCATGATAGCCCACGAAGCGTATTTTTTTAACAATCGTGGACCTCACGATCATGTTTCGTGGACTACACGAACAAAAATTAAACATTACACCGTGGCGTCCATGATAGATAACTTCTATTGTAAAACAACAAAGACCGTGTTAGTTTATCAATTAAATCAAAAACCGACGGCAAAAAAATAAATTAACACTTGTTGTTTTAATTCGTTGTCATAAAGTTAGCTATATAATAGATTTTAATCGTTCGTGAATCAAAATGCGATGTAAAAAACATTTCTATCGCCGCTTTTCGTTTATAAACTTTTAAAATGCGATCTAAAAGAGCATTTCTATCGCCGCTATTCGTTTTTAAACTTTTAAAACGCGATCTACAACAGCATTTCTATCGCCGCTTTTCGTTTAGAAACTTTTAAAATGTGATCTTAAAAAACATTTCTATCGCCGCTTTTCGTTTAGAAACTTTTAAAATGCGATCTTAAAAAACATTTATATCGCCGCTTTTCGTTTATAAACTTTTAAAATGCGATCTTAAAAAACATTTCTATCGCCGCGTTTCGTTTATAAACTTTTAAAATGCGATCTAAAAGAGCACTTCTATCGCCGCTATTCGTTTTTAAACTTTTAAAATGCGATCTAAAAAAACATTTCTATCGCCGCTTTTCGTTTATCAACTTTTAAAATGCGATCTAAAAAAACATTTCTATCGCCGCTTTTCGTTTATAAACTTTTAAAATGCGATCTAAAAAAACATTTCTATCGCCGCTTTTTGTTTATAAACTTTTAAAATGCGATCTTAAAAAACATTTCTATCGCCGCTTTTTGTTTTTAAACTTTTAAAATGCGATCTAAAAAACATTTCTATCGCCGCTTTTCGTTTTTAAACTTTTAAAATGCGATCTAAAAAAACATTTCTATCGCCGCTTTTCGTTTATAAACTTTTAAAATGCGATCTTAAAAAACATTTCTATCGCCGCAGACAAATTTAACTTTTCTAGACAAATGACATTTCGTAAAAATACAATCGCGTCCATGACGAAAAAGTATACACCAAGCAAAAACTACGAATATGCTTTTTTAACTTGATAAAACCTGAAACAAACAAATTAACTTTAATCAAAGACTTTTTTGAAAAGAAAAAAAATTAAATTATACTGGCTATAAAAATCGTGGAGCTTGCGAAAATAATCATGGGACACACGATCCTTCGTGGAGATAATAATATTAGCGTGGTGGCCACGATAGAATGTTTGAATGTTTGTTATACATAAAGACCACGATTTTATCGTGGTTCGTGTGCACCACGCTCGTTACACGGACACGATGTTAACAAATCTTTTCACAGTACTGTAGGAACTAGTTTAATGCTTGGAAAGTTCTAAAGATCACTTTTCAACACAACAGAACCTGCCAAATAAACTAACATACTTTTCTGTTCCATCTCTTTTTCTTTGGATGGTTTGGTTCATTTCAATAGAGTTAAATTTTTTTGTTGTTTTGTAATGCCATGTGTAGAATGCTTCTTTTGATGCAGCTACTACATGACCTGCTGTCATGGCAACAAACAAAGGATCTATAAGAAAAAAAGGGATTTGTATAATGATTAAATAAAAAATAAAATATTTGCAATGGTTTAATGAAACTAGTGGAATAATAAGGTGACATTATTTTGATGAAATACTGTGTATTGATACAACAATATTTTGGTACTTTACCGATATCAATATATCTAGAATCAAGTGGAGTTCCAATTGCATTACATAACACCAAAACATACTAAAGTAAAGAAAAACATATAAAAACTTAAAAACAATAGAAAGTAAGGCAATAATAAATAAATAGTTTGAATCATGATACCTGAATGTTAACATCGTCAGCCTTGGTGACTAAAACACAATGCTCAGCACAAGCTGTGATACTGACCAAGTTACGAACGTACTTCACGTAACGCTAAAAAAGAAGGCATACCTAAAATATTTTCCTTTTTTTACAATCTAAGCCAGAAAACGTTTAACAAAATAACACCTGAACTACGAGTAACGGAAAAAACATGCTTTCATAAAGCAGATTTTTTTCAATTAGCAAGGAAACATATACAAAAATTTAGGAGATTTTAAGAGTGTTTACATTAGTGAAAACATAAACTTAGTATTGCAAGAATCAAGGATGTCAAAGGAATTGAACAAGGAAGACAAACTAAATTAATCATATCATTTCCACAAGCTGATGGAGATATAAATATTTTGGACTTTATTCCACGAAAGAAAATTTATTATTAATATCGACATTGACAAATTGATGTTCCCTCAAAATGTAAAACAATTTTAGGAATTTTTACAAAAATATCAGGAAACTTTAGGAGGATTGTATTTTAGGATTATAGGATTTTTAGAAGACATATGAACTGTGCACACAAAAGTTTTGAAAGACACAAAAACAATGCTTACCTCGTTTCCCTTAGTATCCCAAAATACAACACACCATTCTTGTCTATCAGGTTTTGTAAATGCATACACTAACGTATTTGCAAAGTAGCCCCACTAAATTTAATAATATATTAAATAATATAACAACATAAAAAGTAAACACGCAATTAGTTTGTGAATACAAAATACAAGAAATGCACTGTAAAGTGTGAAAACAACAAATTAGTTTAAAAAAACTCCAATTGATGGGTTGTCAACTACAAAAAACATACCTTGTAATCAGGACGGATGTTTGCAAAATAAATAAATGAATCCACAGCTAAAGCAATACGCAAACTTCCACCTTCCCATGACAGAGAGTTTATTTCTTTCCCAGGTACTTTGAGTGTACGTAAATGCTCTCCTAATGGGTTATAAAACTGCACACAGTTTATTTCTTTATCTTGACCAGATATTTTCTGGGCACCAGCAATGGCCAACACTGACCCATTATGACTCCATTTCACTGATGCAATCTTCATGAATGTATTCATTAGTACTGGTGCTTCATCAAATTCATTACGCATTATTTGACATAGCCCGTTATCAAAACATACTGCCAGGCAGGGGCAATTAGGTTCCATATATCCAAATCTGCCATTATACCTAAGTAGTAGAAAAGAAACATGTGTTCACATGTTTTCTACATGTTTTAGATTAGGTTGCTATTTTGTACCAACTTACCACTCTAACCCAGCAATTTTATATGCACCAGTAGCTTCTTCCAGACAATACAAAGTTACTCCTCCCTATTGTAACAATAATTATAATAACAAACATTGATTTATTAAGAACAAGTACTTTGGTAAAAATAATGTTATTTTATTTTTCATATTGCAGCCTTTCTAATTCATAAATGTCAACGTGTTTAGTAAGAGGACAAACAAGTTTAACGAGTCGGTTATTTCTTGCTTTCTAACTGAAGTTTATACTTTTTTTGAATTCCCTCCTTAAAAACAATTGCCTTGCTAATTTCCTACCAAAAAATTAGAAGCAAGATCTTCAATCCTCAGTGAATTTGTCACAAAAGTTACCGTATATCAATGCCTTACCTTGTATAAACCCTTACACATCACATTACTTGTTATTGTATAGTCTAACTCTTACTTACAATAGGGTTTCCCATGTTATCAAAGACTTGTACTTCTCCATTTGCAATACCCAGTAAAATGATTTTTCCATCAGGTGACCACTAAAAATAATTATCCTTTGAATTTTTTTTAATTTAATATGTGCATAATACATTGTACTTTTTACTTGAAATTACCAAATCTCTGTAAAACATGGAAAAATATAAGTACGTTGATGTATTTTTTTTCTTAAACTGTACGTCATGGTTTAATATTTGCATATACATATACATTTACATTTCGCACATTTTTGCTTTCCGAATTTGTTTCTTTTTTATTAAGTGATTATAGTTTTATATTAACTACATTCTCATAATATAATTTTCCGCAACTTTTGGTTAATTTGAAGCAGTTTCGTCTCTATTGAGTCTTATTGGATTGCAGAAGAGATATATATATAGATTGGAAATAATTCTCTAAACTCAACTCATTGTATCTCATAGAATATTGATAAATAGTTTCCAGAAATAGTATTTTAAGACATACACAGAGTTTTATATTTTTATATGTGTATGGATATTTATGTGTTAAAAAATATTTCAACCCTTGTTTCAAAAGTTGAAAAAGCAGGTTGTCAGAATATAAGAAAATGCGAATGTAAATGCAAGCACTTAAATCAGGACAGGGTGGAATTTTTATGCTGGATAAAAGTCAGATACAACAACATCTTGTAAAAGTGACACAGGACCTAAAAATATTTATGCTAGTATTTTTTTCACATATCCCAAATTTATGTAAATTTAAATAAACTACCTCAACTTTGCTTAACTGCAGATTTTTCATTTCTTTCCCCCAAATTCTATTGCCATCAACAGAACCCATTATTACAGCACCTAGTAAAGCGTACATCCACTATTTCATAAAATATAAGGCATTTCTATCTCACCTGAAAGGATAGGTGCCAACTCCTAACTGGCTGACTATGTCTTAACAATATCACAGTACAAAACTCTGCTGCTACGCATAAAGCAAGTTATTTCCTTCTTGAAGCACCTCAAACTACATTTATTTTGGCAACATCAGAGAACCTCCAGTGCATTTAAAGTAAAATATTTTTGAGCTACCAGATAAAATTGGCAGATAAAACAATACTTGAAAATATTATCCAGCTAAATATTTTGTCTGTCAACATTATACCTACTAAAGTTTTGCTTTTCTAAAGCATACTTAACAATATGTCTTACCATCCTCGTAAGCGATACAAATTTTCTGTCCATCAGAATTCCATTTCATGTCACACACAATACTTTTATTTCGATTGTTGATCATTTCTTCATACCACGCACCTAAATAATAAGTTTACAAAAGTTAAAATCAAAAATGCTGATGTGGAAATTCTTTAAAATAGATCTTTTGTCTAAGTAATTCTAAGTAGGTCCTATTTACTGTTTACTAAACACAAGATGAGTCTGCCTCATGCAAGTTCAACATAATTTTTTATTCTGTTAAGTTAATTCCTTTAGAGCATGTCTTTATAACTAGTTGCAAAGTCTGACAGATTTGAAACAAATATCAAACTTTTATCAGAAATGAAGATTAAACACTTTCACTGCATACTGATGCATTTCTCAATAAATCAATTCACAGTATTTTTTAAATCTTTTATGTAGTTAAAAGAACATGAAAGTATACACAGCTACCTTTATAAAGTATCCAAACAATGATCAGCCCTCCTTGATCACTTGTTGTTAACTTGTGAAAGTGTTCATTCCAGGTTGCCACTTGCACTGCACCTAAAATTATTTTGGCGGATAAATTGATTACAAACAAAATAATAAAATCCACGAAAAAGTCACTTATAAATATTCAAAATAGCAAAATAATTGAAAACATTTTCAACTAAATATAACAGAGATTACATTTTTTTTTGTTTACTATATATACAATCCTGTTCAAATGATTATTGGAATAAATAAATGCTTACTCTCCCGCAAACAGCTATTTACAGCCTTTATATTAGACTTGTTACTCGAACTTCTCAAAATTCACTTGTCAATGTTCACAAACAGACTTATTTGTTTTTTGGTTAGGTTTGAAACCACCAACATCACCTTGCTAATTTTTGCTGACATCAACATGGCCTATTTTCTTAACTTCCTGGACTTTTGCAGGTCGTTGCGTTAATTGTTCCATAATGCGGCCATCACAGAAACTTAAACAGCGCATTTTCAATGTTCCTCACTCACCCCACACATCTACTAGAATTATCACAACCTTTAGAGAGCATTTACAAGGTGATGCAGTTCAACATTTTCAAGTAATGGCTTAAAAATGGCCTTTTTTTCAAAAAATATGAACAGTGTTGTAGACCATTTATTAAAATGATTTTTTTACCATAGCTTGATACAGACAAAAAGTAAATTTCTTTTAAAGGAGAACTAACAATTGAAAACAAGTTGTGCTTAAAATGTCCATTATAGTGTGAATATCAACTGTGTAATTTTTTTAATATTTATGAGCTTTGGTTTTCAAGATATTTAAGGTCAAAGTATAGTACTACAGTTGCTGCCATGACAGTGTCGATGAGGCCTTTCTGTTCGCTAAATTACTAACTTGTGTGACGTAATTTGTCGGGGATGTAGACAAACACATTCTGAATGAACAAAGCAAGGTAATGCTAAACGGGAAAACTGTGTCTCCTGTGATTGTCTGAAAGTAATTTTATTCATCATGTTTTGAAAAATATCTTCCACAGAATAAAATGTTTCACTGTCATAGATTTTTTGTATTAAACGACGACAGGTGCTTTAATTTGCTAGTTTCAAAAACAACAGTTCAAATGATTATGCGCAATGAAGTGTACTGGAAGTGATTTTATAAAAGCAAAGCAAAGCAAAAACAGTCTCAAAGTTTTTATTTATTCTTTTACCTGTTTTCGCATGTCAAATTCTTGGACATTATTTTTTTCTATGAGGATGGTTTCTACTAGAATTTAGCTTATTTTCTTTATCATTCGAACCTCGCGATAAATTTAAACCAGGGTTCGAATTAGCGCTTCGCAAAATTCTTAGGTCGACGTAAGAAACAACTATGATTTATAGCCGTATTCTTTGTGGGACTAACATCTTGTTGAACGCTCGTCGATTATCTTTCAGCGAGGTTATCATTTTTAAATGCACTCGTTTGCCCTCTTTCACCTTACGAGTCTATGCGCGAGAATGGTGCATTGATTTGTAACAACCTAAGGTTGTTTTTCCTTTGTGTGTTGCTAGCATATTTTTTAAATGTTTAAAACTTAGATCCTTTGAAGTTTATTTTTAATGGCTGAATGCAAAATTATGCCATGTTGTTTTTGTGATATGTAAGAATGTTTAACATACATATATGTATGTTTTTTCGTTAGTTCTCCTTTACCACATTAAATTTAATTTCTTTGAAGATCTAAAGCATTGCCTCTCCAGTCTAAAGTCGAGTGTTTAAGACAGATTTAAAATTTATAGGTACCTGTGATGTGATTATGGTCTGTGTGGGCATATGCATGTGCAATCGAATGTCATTCCTGGTATATAAAAGTTATTTACCTGAGTGGCCTTCTAGCGTTTGATTCATTGAGAGATTGCTTGGAGCAGCAAGTCCCTTTACTTTCTGGTCTGTACCTACAATAATAATAACAAACATAAATTGTAAAAACATCAAATACTGGTAAGAAGACTCCACAAAACAGATCTTTCCATATTATCCTAATCACAGGAGCTGAAACAGTTCAAAAAATTTTTTTTACAAAGTCCTACAAAAGAAAGCTGTTGAATGCTAAGTACACACCCATACAATAGTTTATATTTTTTTAGTATTTGCAACATTTTTGATCTTAAAAAAATTATTTTGGGGTAAACAAAACTCTATTAGGAAAAAAAAGGTTAATATGAGAAAAACTTTTCAACCAGAAAATGCTAACATAAATAAGAGACTAAAATGAAAAAAAAACTTCAACAGAAAAAAAGGAACAAAGCTGGTAGGATTTTAATTGAAAACTTGAAGACAATATTTAAACATATTTGACTGACTATCACTTTAAATTTTGAGGCAATAAGCAAATTTGATACACCATGCTTATATAGTAATAAGGAAAATCCATAGCCCAAAATCAATTTATTTGAAATATTGAAACTCTTTCTTCCTCTCATCACATAATTGAATTGAATTTATATTTACCTGATTGAGTTTCCAACTTCAGTACTTTAAGCAGACCATCATCACCACCACACGCAATGTAGCCATGTTCTCGATTCCATCCAATACATTTTAATTTTGTATTGTTGGGGATAGCAATCTGTAAATAAGAAGAAAATGGTTGCAGTAAAAAATGTGCAGTGGATCAAGATTTAGATTACAATGAAAATAGGCATACTTAGGTTCCACGAGTTTAAACATCTCTAAAGTAAAAGACAAACAAAAAATTTGCCATAACTTTGGTTGATTATCAGGATTTGAGAAGTTTGCGCATGCTAACATTTGAAAATTGCTGATGTGAAAAAAACAGTAAAATTGCAACGAATTGAATAATCATTTGTGAATACCTTATTCCATGAAATTAACGAGTCATGAAATTAACGCGGTTTTTCATAATTCGCGTTATTTTTATGACCGTTAATTAAATGCAGTGTTAATTTAAAGACTGTTTAATTTCATGACTCGTTAATTAAAATACTGTTAATTTGGTGACTTTTTTTTAAAATACATAAGAGTAAATAATACATTTTTTTTACAAATTTTTTACTATTTTCTTCTCATCGGACGATAGCTCAACGGTGCTCTTTTTAGCCATCTTTTTTAAAATAGATTTTGTATCATCTTCATACTCTGATCCAAGTGGAAAATTAATTGAAAGTTTTCTTCCAAAATTTTTAAATTTTTAACATTGTCTTTAAAAAAAAGTAAACTTTTATTTCAATTTCCAAAACGCCTTGTAATAGAGGAGACCGCTTCACTATCTAAACCCTGATCGTGACGTGACAACCATTGAAGTTGATCTTCGCTTGTCAACTTCAAAACCAGAACATGCGAAACTCATGTAAAGCATTTCCAAACTGAAAAAGGTCGTAACATCATCACTGCTGGTTGGAGACTGCTGGGATAACAGAAACATTAAAAAGCGCCAGAGAAGCAAATAGCCAGATCAACATGGACCCATTTTTGTAAAATTACAAGTTCATATCATACGAAAAAAGTTACTATTAAAATTTTTTTTATCTTCTTTCTCAAATTCGCGTTAATTAAATGCATTTTAAAAAAGAACCTTGCTCAACCACGTTAATTAAATGCCTTTTTCAAAATAATTTCATTGAACCGCGTTAATTTCATGACCGTTAATTTAATTTGCGTTAATTTCTTGACTCGTTAATTTCATGGAATAAGGTATCTCTTCATTTCCTTAATTTTTCTTTGTTTACAAGATTGTGATACACCCCTACTATTTTTTTTCCCATTAGTACTTAATCATTCAAATATAAAAACATTGTAAAGGTTATTGTGGAAGATCCATCTGTATAGATCCTGTATAATACACTCTATGATGCCACCAGGTAGACTGTTCCACATTTAACAACGATGTTTGAGAATGCTTGTAGCTGTCAATTTGAGAATTAGAATACCATGTTACTTTATCATCGTAGTTAGTGACTGTTCAAGATTTCATATGTTCAGTCATGAGGGCTTTGTATCTTCTATAAAATAAAGATGGTAATTCAAGTGACTGTAGCCTGTTCTCATAACAAAGGTTTCTGCTTGTAGCTCTCCATTGGACATTCTCAATAACGGCTGAATCTTTTTTCAACCATGGGTTCCAGGAGACATTGGCATATTCTACATGTGGTCTCACCAATGATTCATATAAAAGTTTAAAATTATCACGGTCTAAATGATCAAACGTTCTTCTTATCAAACCCATGATTTGATTTGCCTTTGATGCTTTCTTTGCTAAAGGCTACTGAAGGTCAAGAGCTTATTGATGATAACATCAATAAGCACTCCAAGATCTTCTTACAATTTGGAGGACTTCAATGGTAGGCCATTCATATAATATATGTGGAAAGTTTAGTTATGCGTTTGTATAAAGTTGATGAGGGAAACACAGCTTGGAATTGTAAATGCATTGGGTGTACAAAATGAATGAAGTCACAACAGATGTTAAAACAATTTTCAGAGTATCCTTTGATATATGTCATTGAATTGAATAACACACTAAGTCTGTCAAAAATCTACGACCCAAAAGATATTAGCCAGTGAAATAAAGTGAAAGTGAAATAAAGAAAAAGAAAAAATGCACAATATATGCTCTTAAATTTTGTGCAGGAGACTGGGGTTTGATTCCCCTTGACGGTGATTTAATATGGGTGAGTGAATGTTATCAGAGCCCAGGGTTAAGCAATCGCAAACTCTAATTGGGTCTGCGTATCTCTAAAATGAGCATTAAATACTCTAGGACTCCCCATATAAGCTATGTCCCCTCTTGGAAATAATAGACAGGATATATCCCTTGGTATTTGTGAGGCCAGTCATGTAAAATATGTAGCTAGCTACATCTTCTATATATATTTGTTTGATGGCAAGAGAATTAAAAACAGGATTTAGATTGCCTGCAAAATAAAAAAAGCAATATAGAGCTGGCTTACTTTCTTGCTAAGATAAACAAACATGACCACTCAATTCTCTTCACTTTGAATTAACCATGAAAATGTTTGTCGCCAGGATAAGAAATAGCAATTTCCCAGTGATTTGTGCCCATTTGCTTGTCAAATTGCCAAGGACGCTTTTGCTTGTTAGTTCAGATCGTTGTGAAGGAATCAAGTTCGGTTACTTGGGAAGTAAGCAAGACAAATAATCCCGGATATGATCCGAAATGTTCGGATTTGTCTTGCCGGGACTCAATACAAGAAATATGCTGCACAACAACAAAAATGTGGGGACAGAAATTTTGAATCAAAACATTGCCTAATAATAATTTTATATCAAATGTTTGCGTTTTATTGTTAAAATTACGAATAGTAATTTACCGCGAAATGCATAACCTGAAAATTAAACTATTATTTTTCCTCTTCTAATTATTAATTAGCCTAGTTAACTAAGCTTTCTTCTTCTAGTTGATAAAATGAGTTTCTCTCAAACTAAAGCTTAGACGCAAACGAATGACTCAGCGGAAACCCCGAGTTTAAATTGGACAATGTGACTAATCGCTTCGGAGGCCATTTTAATTTATCTGTGAGTTGTTTACCAAGCTTGGCCACATCTTACTCTGGTAAAAACTTTATAGTTTACTAATGTTTGTTAGGGTGAGTGAAACCACTCGCTGGAATATTCGGATGAAAAGGGCTTTCCCCGACATGGACTACGTGAGCAAAGAACAATAGAATTAGCCAATTAAAATTTGGCCGCAGAAAAATCGTTTGAGACCCAGCGTAATTTTTCCCACCTTAACTACTCCGATTTCCCGGTGGTAAGAAAAATTACGCTGGGTCTCCTGGCTAATTATTAATTAGTAAAGCAAGTAAGTTTTGGAATTATTTGGTTTTCCTCTTACCTATATTTAGTGCGGCGAGGGTTTTCGTGCGTGTTGACTTTTTCCAATCAGAAAAAAATAAAATCGACACATTTCCAACTTTTTATCGTTTCTTTTTCTTCTATTTTTGCAAGGAAACATTACAAAATAAATGGTTCGTCTTTCGCGACATATAATCGTCATATTGAAGATTTGAGCATGCATTATATAACTTTTTTAAAAGGAGACATTTCAGACTTTGCTTTTGTCTGTTGCTGCCATATGAATTACCATATGAATAAAATACGGATGGAAGTTTTAATTTAGTGCGATAATAAAATAAAATTTTCCTCTATTTATTACATTAGTGAATAATGATATGACAGCAATTTATCTCCTCTAATTATTAGTGCGGCATACCCAAAATAATTAGGTTTTGGCCGTAATAAATTAGAAAATTACGATATGTGAAACTCCCGCTAAAGTTTTTCAAAGGACTTTAACAACAAAAATTAATTTATAAAATTTTGCGATGACTTTGGTAAACCGTCATATCATGCCAACGAATGTGATTGTGGTTTTAATCTAGTAGAACCACTGTCGTGTAAAAGGTGGTTTCATCACACTACAACAGCAATACAAAATCTGTCAGCAAAATCTTTGTCCGATGGGTGCAAAGACCGCTCCTCTAAACCCGATGACAAGTGCGCTGTCATGAATGAAAATAACATGTAACAAGGAAGATAAAGCAATATTGACCATCGAAGCTAGATGACTTCGGAATTCTGGCCAGAAAGCATTCTTTAATATAAGGGTCTGAACTCGATCGCTCGAAGGTACAGAAATACCAAAAAGAGCATGCGAAACCAATAAAAGAGAACACATATTCTTTAACAAATGGGTTCCAGCAGTCTCATCCCAAGGGTGTTATACAATTACTTTATTACACGAAAATAAGTAGTCAACTTAATAAAGCGGGATTAATTATGATACATGAAATTAACCCGAATTTATAAATTTCGGTATTTAAGTGTGTGGTAATTAAGCGAATTTAAGAAGTGAAAGATGTTGAGTACCCGCTGATTGGGGAATATGTAGATGACTGTTAGAAATGTTAGGGATCGAAAAAGACGGTATGACGAAGATGACGATAAAGAAGATAAGATTGAAGATGTGGAATTTTTAGCTTGATGTATTTAAAATATCGCTTGTAAGGATGTTGATTTGTTAGAAATAAGAAAAGAACACTCCACCTCTCCGTTTTATGTTTTGTTGACCGCTTTCTAGATTAGAAAGAAGATCTTGAAATCATAAAATTATATTTTTGAAAGGCATTTTGCAAAAGGTATATATAAAAAGTAAGATGCGTTGAAATATACAGATGTTTTTTTAACGCGAACCATTAATTAACAGAGGAGAAATCTCAACCTCGTCCCCAGGACTATTTGCTTCTCAACGGCGCTGCGCTTTCTGATAGTTCTAGCGCCACGGTAAAAGGTGCTGGGGTCGAGCTTGGAGAAATCTATGCAGGTATGAAATTAACATGGTGTTAATTAACGCGAAATTTTCAAATTCGCGTTAATTAGTTGACTAGTTATTTTCGTGTAATAAGGTAGTTAGTTAGTTGGACAATTGTGTTATAGTAAATTAACATTAAATTTCTTTCCCTTTCCTAACAATGGAATTCTCATGCCGCTGGACTGTGGGAAAAAGTAACTGTAAAACGAGTTTATAAGACTATTTTTATCCTGCCATTTTTAACTATTCTAGCTAAACTTAAGGATATGCAATCACATATTTCTAGATTCTACATTATTATAATAACAGCTATAGTTTTGTAATTATTTTTTGTATTTCTTTTTCTTCAACAGCGAAATAACAATTAAAAAAGAAAGTGGCATGCAGTAAACCGTTCATGATAGGTGAAATTTTGACAGGGTTTAAGACTTTGTGCACGTTTTTTTATTTGAAGTTGGGGGTCCATGAAAGTTATTAATTGAAGCTGTTAAATTATAACGGACTTTACGAAATACGAACAGGGCTATCACAACAGCGTTATCAATGACTTTTCAACTGACGAAAAGACATAAAACACACAAAAGATTTTTAAAAAACTTATATTGATGCTTTTTTTTCCTACTTTTATCAGTAGTATTTTAATATGACATTTTTTTACGTCATTACAATATTCAACGTTCTACCCATAACCATAGAATGGTTGTAGGTAGAAGTCTAGTCCAAGTGAGAAAGCAATTTTGTCTTGAGGGGTTTACTCTGATCTGCACATGTACATTAAAAAAATAATAAAAAGGTCGCTAATATCTCCGTAAGACGGCACCATAGTAACCGCGAAGGTATATTTTCCATTTTAAAGTCTCTACATTGACGGATAATGGCATTCCCCGACTACTTAGTCGAGAAAGGTTTCACATTAGTCTAAGTATAAGGACTTTGGCCAACACACCATTGTTGCGCTCTCTTCTCCCTATTTCGGTGCTTCGGTAAAGTAAATGACAGCATATTAACGCGGTTTGGAAGAAGTGTAACAAAAATACAATTGTGTTACAATTTTCTTTGTTCAGGTCGCCCAAATATAAAAAGCCTAACCTTTTCCATTCAAGTAACAGAGTTAAATTTAACTACGCCACCGCTCGTAGCATCTTTCTTTGCTGATATTTTAAATAACATTCTGGACAAAGATTGAGCCATCCAAATTGAGAAGAGAAAGATTATTGATGAAGAAATAGATGAATAGAATACGTTAAATAAACGATACAATTCCAAAATCCTATCCTAATCCAATTTTCGCGATAAACGTTATGATCAACGTTCATGAAACAAAGGTGAGGTATCACTTAATTAACGCGTACATGAAATGCGTCATAAGAATAATGCAGCCGAGGGGCAAACGGCGTAAATTTGTTGTAAAGTCTCGAGGTAAAGTCTTGCATAACACCTTGCAAAACTTTCGCCTAATGGGGGCTTTGTAAAAATAATACTGTAAGTGCAGAAACTTTTACGAATGAGAAAATTCGTGAATTTTTGCACTTTACAACGTAAATTTTCGCGAATGAGGTTTTACGAGCATCCATACTTTCTTGAATTAACCTTATAAAACAGGGATGATAATTTAAAAAAAAAAAAGCACAGTCAAGAGACTAAACGCAAAAAGAAGTTTCTTAATATAATGAAGAATCCGCTAATGGGATATTTAATTAACACAATTTAGTCTTATTTTAACAAACCTACGCTCACCAAAACTATTCCAAAAGAAGTGCAAACAAAATTTAATATGGGTAAAGATAAAAAAGAGGACTAAAATGCACTAATATGTATTAATAATAAATTGCTAAAATTTTAATTCTATAAAAAAATTACACTATGTTATCTAATAATAATAATTTTTATTTATTTTTACCTTGTTCATTAAACTTCTACGTCTTCTCATTTCACTTAAATTGCAAAATAATTAAAGAAAATTAAACTAGAAATTTCAAAATTTAGGAGTTTCAATGTTCCATATCGTTTTTATTGTCGTAAAAAAACTATGCAAACACTTTCATTGCAGCTTTTACCAATTCTGGATAATTAGGGGTACCATTACCAGATACTGGATCATAGCCAGTAGTAGCACAAAAACCTTTATCTCCAGAAAGGCAACCTTCATTGCAACCACTAGTTACATCAAACAAAGCCTGTGCATTTTGGTACAAAAATGGATTCAGGAAACCCATGGTTGGCTTTTTGTTATGTAATCGATGTTCATTCAGCATGCTTATGATACCTGCAACGGTTGGTGTTGATGCTGATGTGCCTGCAACACCTGGAACAGGGATGCGGTTATTAACAATCCAAAAGTGACGAGATATGGCAGCTATATCTGGATATGCTCTACCAGTTTTATTAAAATATTGTGCAGACGGCACACCACTTGAGTTTAGGAATTTTTCCACTTTTGCAGATTGATAACTTGGTTGACTAAAGACATTGCTAAAACCTCCTCCACTTATTTCATATGCAAATTCTTTCCCAGCAGCAAATGGGTTAACAAAACCTGTTCCACCAACTCCTGTAACATAAGGACTTGTAACAGGGAAACTTGGTCTAAATTTGTTTTTCTTGCAGCCAGCTCCATCATCACCACTCGCAAACAATATGGAAAGTCCTCTTGTTCCAGCTTTCATTAATTCTGTATTGATTCTCTTCATATACTCAGGAGATAAAGAATCTTCATTATCTCCATAACTAACACTGTGTACCCAAGGTACTGTAGTAGTATTACCTACAGCTAAAATCCACTCTAGGAATGGCTCTTGGTTTTCATGTCTACCAGCTGTACTCCAAAACCAAGTTGTTATGTTAGCACCAAGTCCCATGATGTACTGTGTATCCAAACTAGCTTCAATTCCAGATCTTCCAGTGTTCGGGCCGATAATTTTATCAATTTTAGTGTGATGAACAAAATCACTACCAACGAAGAGTGACATAAATTCACTCAAGTCTGCTGGAGCAAAATATTGTTCCAAAAATTGAGCAACAACTTGTGCATTATCTGGATGTGAACCAACATCTTCCGCAGTAAGATTATATCTTTCCCGTAAAACTTTCGGATAAACACCAACATGAACTGAATTACTATCAAATGGTATTGAAGTTGAAATTTTTTCTTTGCGTGTTTTTAAAAAATTGATTGATGGAAATCTGTGAACACCACCAACAAAGTCTAAATATTCAGCAATGTAAGTGGGGACATAGTATTGAGAAGATGATCGAATGACATTCTTACTATACTTATCATGCATAAAGTAGTGAAACACAGCACCAGTAAGTATTTCCTCAGCAGTTTTGCAGGGCATCCAGCATACCAAGAAATCCCTATTTTGTGTCAGGTCACAATCATTTACATGATGATTTGAAAGCCAGGTCTTAACTACATCAACTGCATGTTTTGTTGGTGAAACAATATTAGTAATGTCATCTACAGTAAGGTAATGTCCATAGGATTTGGAAGCAGGATCTGAAACCTTTAGAAGGAGTTCTTCTAACTGTCCAACATTTTCTTGCTTTAGAGCAAATGTCAGTTGCAATAGCTTGGTTTGCTTCACTTTGCTTCCTTTAATCCATCCCTCTTTTTGCCAATAGGTCAAATCTTGGCCTTTTTCTAATGCAGAATAGATAACTGCATTACAAAGGGACACGAAGCAGCAAAAGAAAACGAATGTTGTTTTCATTTTACCAACAGCAATCATAGCACAACACACAGGATGCAGAAATATGTGTCAAGGCTTGTGCAAGTTTTGTGGGGCAATCTCATGCAGCAAACTGCAGCCAAATCACATGACAAAAACAAAAAATGAGTAATTTGCAGAACGGCATTTGACGGATTTACTTATTTGTATGCTGGAGCGCGACCGAAGTATATTTTGTTCTACACTCGTGTGTTGTGTTGCTGTTGTTTTTTGTCTTGTTAGCTACATTTTTACATTTTTAGCAGACTGTTACTTTTATAAGAGTACATGTTTTTAAGCCTAACGCTTATAGGCATATTCAGGCTCAGATAGGGAAATTTTCAAACACATACTGAGCATATTGCCCAGTTTTGTGAGTTCTTCTGACCTGACTGACGTGTGTTTTTTTGTTTTTTCTTGTCCTAATGTGTATTTTAATTAGACACAGACTTTTTTAATTCCTTATACATAATAAGACTTTAACACCACTGTACTGTATAAACTTATGTCAAGTAATTACACCTTTGATTTTGTTGCTGTTCTTTTTAAGGTAAAAAAACGGGACCATTTCTATTTTATCATAAGCTACACTCCTTCTTGTTGCCTGTCTGACTTGCAAAGAGGGTGTATTTACGTCTCATTTGTTTTCTAAAAAGACGCCCTCTTGACGTGCATTAGTTCATGTCAATGTTATTCTTATTGTGAAGCCATTCAATGTATTGAACTTTTATATTTAAGGCTAATAACTTGAAACGGGTGGAAATGACTGATGTCATCTCCTGTGTGTGACCAAAATAGGACCACTTTCTGCAAGCTTGGTCAATCTACCTGTTTAGGAACAGACAGGTTGATGACATCGTAAAAAAAAACCTTAACATCTACAACTGTTCATCAAAAGCACACACATACATATTTTCTTGATCAGCATGTTGAGTTTTACGCAACAGAAATAACCCATGCCTCAACACGGCCAGAAAATCTATGTGTTTTGAAAGGGGCATGTTTGTCAGCCACTGTTTTAACATTTTTATTCAGTTTCTCACATGCTTCATCAAGGTCATCATAATTATTAAAATATGACCAGTCTAAATTCCTGAGGTCCTTCAGAAAAGCCTCTTCACTGAAGTTCTTGTAGCTATGAACATTGATAGTTTTAGGTTCAAATTTTGGCCTTTTGAATTTTCTGATCACGTAAACTAAATTGTGATCACTGATACCTAAATCCATGACACCAGTTTTAGAAATACAAGAACTGTTAGAAAGTATTAAGTCTATAAAAGTGCTACTATTTTCAGTAACACGAGTTGGCTCTGCAATATGTTGTTTTAGGAAAAGAGTGGAGCATAATTCCTTTATTTTGGAGGAAAGAGCATACTTTGAAAGCATGTTACAGTTAAAATCTCCCAAGATAAAAACTTCTTTTTCTTTTGGGAGTTTATTAAAACACTGATTAAAATGAGTACACAGGTTTTCGGTACTCTGCAAATCACTACCTCCAGGTGGCCTGTAAACCCCACACACGTAAATAGGTTTAGTTTTTTTCAGGCACACTTTCACCCATAGTGATTCAACATTTTCGAAGTATAGGTGTTTCAAAAGGTGGCTATCCAAGTTTTCATTAACAAAAATCAGAACACCCCACCTCGCCATAGCCATCAATTTTAACGTCATTGTCAGTGATGGTGTCATCAATTTTGGTTTCACAGATGGAGAATACATCAAGTTTTGTTTGATGTAGCAGAAGTTTAACATAGTCTAGTTTGGATGACAGACCATTAATGTTGAGATGGGCCATTTTTAAGCCCTTCCCATTTCTGATTGCCTCAAAATCAAAGTTTTCATCAATAGTAATATTGATGTTGTCCGGAATTTCGTCACCAAATGACTCCTCATTAGCAAAGGGCAAATTACGAGAAAGACAGGGACTGCAAACGAAAAACAGTTTATCTTCAGGAGTCTTCATAAATTGTTGATATTTTTTATCAGAAATGCGCTCACATTTTTTATGAGCCCATAATCCACACTTGTCACAAGAAAGTGCTTTTTGTGTTTTTGCCACAGGTTTTAAGCATGAAGAACAGGGATACTTAACATGACCTGGGTTGAGGCAGATGTCCCCTGACAAGAGGATTAAAAAATAGAAATACTTGTGCCTGCTTGGCTTAAGTTTTGATAAAGCCATTAATTTTAATTGGAGAGTGAGCTGGCTTTCAGAAACTCTATTGCAGGCATCAAGTGAAGAGATAGAAAAGAAACTCCTATCTAGTCGACTCATTTTGTTGTTGTTGGGTGAGCTACTTTTGAACGAAGGTTTTGTATTGCTCAAAAATACAACGAACACAAATATCAGTTTTAGCGTAAATGTGGGGTTTCCTACCTGAGTAAAGTTATTTTTAAGTCGTAGTGAGATCATTCTACGGTTATGTGCTCTTCCAAAACTATGTTTGAAGGATCTGAGGCAAGCCCATTTCCTTAGGATGTTACACAGAAGGAGCAGCAGGAACCCACAACACAGCAAAGCTACCATATTAGATGATAGATGGATAAAAAACTGACTGGGATAAAAACAATTTATTATCAAAAACAATAATTTAAAAACTAACAAAACAACAAATTAAGGAAATGAAAAGATATAAATGAAGTAAAGAAGGCAGTGCAATATATAATAAATCAAAAAGGACTTAGCTGTCAAAGCAGGAGCTCTTCAAGCTTCAGTCTTCTTTTTTCTTTCTTCGACTTAGCGCGTCAAGACCGGAGCGTTTTAGATACGTCCGACCTCAACGAGAGCTAAGCTAAGTCATTAACATTCCTAAAACATCCTACCTTTTCTATATATTGTTCTTGTGTTAAATTAGATGTTCTATGGGGTCCTCAACTAGCATAAGAATACTGTTTTACGTTTCAACATGAAAATTTTTAACTTTGGGGCAAAAATCATCCTGAATTAGCACAACTCTAAGGTGCTGTTATTTAAGCACAGTTAGGGTGACAAACAGACAACTAGATTTTGTAGGGGAACATACTTCAAGTGAAACCTCAGAAAAGACATTTTACATCAATAATAAGAATAAAAAATTATATGAGTTACAAAACAATAAAGATGAGCATATTCTTAGAATAATCTTCACTTTTCATCGAAATATTCTTATAAAATATATTCTTAAAAACGTTTGTATCACATAAGGCGATATTTCTGCAAGCTGCATAATCTAAGCATACTCCAAGCCTTATTGTGTTTTATCCATAAGCATTTCCCGCTGTGATTTTAAATTTTTAAATTTTTACTTATAAAAAAAGATGTATATACAGTGGAATCTCTCTATCTCGAACTCGCGAGGGACCAAAAATTTGTTCGAGATAGAGAAAGTTAGAGATAAAGAAAGGAAAATACCTTAGGCAGACCACAAAGGGACCGAGACTTTCGTCCGAGATAGAGAGATTCCACTGTACCTGTAAAACACTACTTATAAAACAGTATATACCAATAAAATGAACTAAAATCAGAAGATGTCAAGCATTTTAGATTTTCTTGAAATTTTCGTCACAAGGTTATAAATAAGATTAAAATTCTGAAATGTTTAACTTCTTGGCCCCAGTGGTTCCTGCAGTATACGGCTTTTAGAATTGTTTATGCCTAGAACCCCACATGTTTGTAAGTCCCCAAAACTATGGTATTCCATTCAAATTTTTAAAAAAAGCAAAAATTGCTATTGGGAAATTTTCAGAATTCAGCCATATTGGGTTGAAAAAAGACTTGAAAAAAAGAACTTTAAAAAAACTTTTTTCTCCTATTTTGTCTGAGCACATTGGTTTGATTTTTATTTCATACTCAAAACAGCATGCTTCTGCTATTTTCCATCATTTTAGTTCAATAATTTTAGTTCAATTCAAACTCTTCACAATAAATTTGTTTAAATTTATGGTATTTTTCTGTTGTTTATGGTATATACATATTAAACATTTTGGTAAAGTAAGAATAATAAGTAAGAATTAAGAATAAAATGTAAAACTGCATTCTTTGTTTTTTTAGTTCATAAAATGGCAGGGGCATGTGCATTTTTAAGTAGAATAAAATATGTACATTATGTTCTTTAAGGAAAACAGATAATCAACTTTCCTTGGCCTTAAATGAGAGTTTCCTAAGTATTGACTTATGTGATCTATTTTTTTAATACATTGTTAATAAGCTGTTAATTTAACTATAGTTTGGAACTTGTATTGTTATCCTTGAAATTGAAAATTTGACTTGGAATTCAGTTAATTTATCCATAAAATTCCTGAAGTGCTGGAATTTTGTTTTCGAAAGTTTGGTGTTCATAACATGTTATAAAAGTCTTAGCTTTGTTTCATTTTGTGCAGAATTATGCACTGGTTAGGAATTTCATTGCAATGGTTCATTCTGGTTCATTTTTTATTTTGAGTTTAATTTGAAAGCAAACTATGTCTGCTTTAAAAATCTTCATGAATATACGAAAAAAATAATTTGTCTGTGCATTAGTTCTTTACAGATTTTATGATTTGCAAATGTTTTGAATAGTTATTAAATAATAATGTCATTTTACTGCTTAAAATCACAATCATGACTGGAAAATGAATCTGTTATTAAGACTTAATTCTTGGTCAATATTACTTAACCAAGTTGTCAATTTCACAACTTTAAATTTATTTGCAAGCAGTGTAGTAAGGACTGTGCAACCACTTTCAAATTAAAATCAAAAACAGAATACATTTTTTGACTTTGTTCTTAAAACTTATATATATGTTTTCTCGTTTAAAAGAGGGCACAGTATGTTTGCGGCTAGAAGAACAATCCGATGTATGAATATTTTGGCTGCAAGTGCTATACAAAAACACACTTATCAATCTAAATATTTTGTGAAGTCTGTTCATGTAGCACACTCAAGACAACTGTGTAGTAGTGGCTGGAAAATATACACTAAAACAGGTGATAAAGGGACCTCTGCATTGTTTACTGGTGAAAGAAAATCGAAAAATGATGATGTATTTGATGCACTTGGTACTGTGGATGAGTTGTCATCGTCTTTGGGTTTTTCAAGAGAATTCTGCATTGACAATGAACACATAGGTATTGTTGAAAGGTTAGAAGAGATTCAGTGTATATTACAAGAAGTTAGTTCAAATGTTGCAACCCCTGCCTCTAGTACATCTACTGCTGTTAACAAAAGTATAATCTTGTTTGACTCAACATATATTAAAGAATTAGAAAAATGGATAGATGAGTATCATGATAGTTTACCACCGTTAAAAAACTTTATTTTACCCTCTGGTGGTAAGTGTAGTGCTTCTTTACATATTGCGCGATCGATTTGCCGAAGAACAGAACGTAAACTAGTTCCATTATTACAAAGCTCTGAACTGGATGAAAATGTTTTTAAATTTGTAAACAGATTAAGTGATTTTTTGTTTACGGTTGCTCGTTATGCTGCATTTCAAGAAGGTGAGCACGAACTTGTTTACAAGCGACGCACAAAGACAGTGGAAAAAAGATAGATTTACTTTTTAGAGTAGTTTGCAATATATTTTAATTTTTGTTTTCTTATATATTTTTTATGTTTATAGTAATATTTCTGAACAATCATTTACACTCTGTTGCTGTATATGTTAATCTCAGTTTTGTTGTCTTGACATTGTTGAGAATGAAGTAAGTTTGAAGAAGAAAAATTCTTTACTTTGCATGGCTGTATTTATTAGAAAAAGAAAAAGAGAATATAAATATACACACAATTATATTTCACAGCTATTTAAATTGAACATATTTACTAGATAACTGCATTGACTCCTCATTGACATTTTTTTAATGTTTTCTCAATGCAAAGCTGTGGTATTTAATGTTGTTATTTCCTGTATACATCTTGCATACGTCTAGTGTAAATAAGAGACCAGATATGATGTCATTTTAAATGACATTATTGATGTTCCAAATAATATCATGATATTTTTTATGCCTTCTAACCATCTAAAATGCAATGTTTTGTGGGCATACCAAATTCAGCCATTCTAAGGAAAATTTTATAATTTTCTTGCATTTGTTCCAGAAAGGTAATTAATGCGTCATTCTTAAATTATGTGCACACGAAAATTAATACATGCAAAATTTTAAAATTACTTTGAATAAGAAACTTTGTTGCACATATTTTAAAAATATTGATAAGAAATTAAAAAGGATGACAATCAAAAGGATATCTTAAAATGTGTGTTCTCTAAATATTATGTATATACATTAATTTGCATTTTTTGGTGCTGCTCCTGTTCTATGCTTTTGTCAATACTCTAGCATTGTTTATTTACCTGGTGTGTGCTTCTTGCTTAGAAACAAAACAATATTAAACATGGCAGGAAAATCAAAAAAACAAAAAGTTACATCACCAACAATTAAATCTCCAAAAGTTGAAATGTCTTTAGGAACTAAAGTAGAAGCAATGGATTTTCTTGGAAACTGGTAATAAAAGTTTATTTAATTATTTTTAGTAAAATTAGTAGAATTCTGTGCGTAACATGTTCGAATTGCGAAAAATTAGGTCTTGTTTTTTTTAAAATGACTTTTGAATTCATTTATTATCTAATTTATGTTGCGTGTTCAGGTATGCTGCCAAAATTGTCCGTGTGAAAGCAGATTCATCACAGGTTCTTATTCACTTTGATGGTTGGAACTCCAGATTTGACGTTTGGGTGCCAAAAGACAGCAAAAAGCTGCGTTTGCCTAAATTGAACAACAAAAGCAAACTGAAAGAGAGGGTATGCTATATATTAGTTTTCTGAAATCAAAATGCTCTCTCAGAAATATATTTTTGAATTGATTGCGGAATATTGAGACAAGTATTTGAAACTTTGTTCATTGCAGGCCAGAATTTTTTTGTTTGTTTGAGAAAAGTGGACCTTCATTCACCCTAATTTTACCCAAGGGTAATGAATTATACAAATAAAGTAACAGTTACACATAAAATTGTCTCTCTACTACTTATAACAAACATGAACATCGTCATCATCATCCTCATCATCCTTGGTTTAACGTCCGTCCATTTTCCATGCTAGCATGGTATATTAATAACCCTCTTCCAATCTAATCTGGACTGTGTTAGATCTAAACACAAATTCCTATACATCAAGTCTGTCCTTAGTACCTCCTTTCAAGATATTCTTGGTCTACCTCTGGGTTTTGCCTTAAGTCTCTACTCTTCCTTACCTAATTATCCTCCTCCATTCTTTCCAACCAACTCTATCTTCTTATCTGGATAACATTTTTAACACTACAGATACCAAGTCTGCAGGCCTATCAATAAGAATATAACACCAGAGCAATAAATCGCTCTCCCAAGGTTACAATAATTTAAACTGGTCGAGCAATCTGAATAAATAGAATAAGTTTATAAACGCATATTTTATCACAAAGTCTTTTTTATCGATTTTATATCTTTTTTTATATATTTTGGTTCTTTTTTATAAGAAAGGGAACATTGATTTCCATGTGAGATGAATTGATATTGCTCGGCCAGAAAAACATTTTTTTGGAATTGGGGGAGCAATTAATGGCTCAGCTAGTTTCTCATTTCTCAGAATTGGGCGAGCCTTGCGCGAGCAAGAGCAATTGCTCTCCCCTTATTGATAGGCCTGAGTCTGCCTTTTAGGTCATCTGAACTCTTTCCGTCTCTTAGACTGGCATTACACATCCACCTAACCATTCTCTAATCATTACCTAAGTAACAGAATTTCTCAACTATTTCTAACGAGCCACTGTTGTACATCATTAAAGATTTTTCATTGTCTATAATCTCACCGTTGCAACGCTTGCATACACACTGAATGCCAGCTCTTAACCTTCCTCCAATACCACTGCACTTCTTATGTACCCAATACTTACAAGTCTGACAAAAAGTTGAGTTACTACCAACTCCACAAGGCCACTTTCCAACGACATGGTCACACTTGACTTCAGTGGTACTAATCACGACTTTCTCTTCTAGTCCTCTCTTCCACTTCTCAAACTTTTCAACTAATTCTTCCATCGACTCTGCTATGAGAATAAAATTATCTGCATACAATAACTCCCATAGACAACCTGTTCTGAACTCCATCAACTGCGCTTAATTACTAAATCAAACCAAACTAGTACAGAACCCTGATGTACCCAACATTTACACTAAATTCTTCACTAAGTGAATCATTACTCCTGAAACGAATTCTAGCACTGCTGTACATATACTGTACTAGCCACTCATCCACACCTAATTTTCTCATAGCCCACCAAATAACTTTACGTGGAACTCTATCAAAAGCTTTCTCTAAATCTACAAAGGCAAAATGAGATTCTTTCTCCTTCCTAAATACCTTTCCTAAAGCTGTCTGAGTAAAAATTTATTTATTTATTTATTATTTACTCTTTCAATAACTTTCATTAATTGACCAACCAACTTCAACCCTATATAGTTACCTCTATAATTATGCATCACCCTTGCCCTTGAAACATTTCACTATTACACTCGTCTGCCAGTCACTCTGGATAACACCATCCTTTATAATCTGCTTAGTAAGACTTGTAATAAGCTCACCTTCGGTATATCCAGACGCTTTTACCATCTCTGCAACAACACCTCATACTCCTGCAACCTTGCCAATCTTCATTTTCCTAATAGCCTCCACTACCTATTCTGTCTTGATATGCATAGCTGGCCCTTATACAACATCATTATCACGCAAATTATCCTTATGTCAATCAAACTTGGTGTTAAGCAACCTCTAAAAATGACTCTTCCAAGCTAGTTTTTCTCCACCTCTGTGATAGCCAAGAGACCTTCATCTCAGGGGGTGTAATCCAGAAATGTAAAATACGGGCCACTAAATCCCAAGGAATTTCATCAAGGTCTTAAGTATTATTGAAATCTTATTCCTTTACAACTTGCATAAAATGGGCTATAAGTTGAATACAATTAGCTCCTCTAATAAGTTGGGAAATTTGGGATAAATTTCAATTGGGAAATAGCCTTTAACAGCTACTGAGAACGCTGGATTACACCCTACCTCGTTACGTATACACTTCTTACCTACAACATCTTGATTAGTTTTCTTCATATGCTTTGCTATCTTGCACACTTTATTGCGTGGTCGTCTTAACACACATGCAAATCTGTTTCTCTATGTTTCTGATTTTGCCTTATACACTGCTGTACGAACACAACGCTTAGCTTCTAAGTAAATATTCTTACTGCCCCCTGTCTTCCACTCATAGTGGAAGACAGGGGGCATAGTTTATTATACACTGGTCAACCTTATTATTCAACCACCAGGTCTGTCTATGTCTAGCTTGTCCTTTCGTCCACCAACAGATATCATCAAAAGCTTCTAGAAGACAATTCGTTAAAGTAGCCCAAGTACTTTCAACATTTTCACTATCACATGGACCATTGTGGTCCAACTGCTGAACTTTTGCACTAAATTGTATTGCTAGAATCTCTTTCTTCACCTCCTAGACTTTATGACTGGCCTGTACTTTCCCTTGGCTTCTTTAACACTCTTCAAGATAAAATCACAAACCAGTAACCGATGCTGGAAAACACACTCTTCCCCCATCTAACTTTCACATCCTTCACCACCCTTTTGTCTGACTTTCTAACAAGAAAGTAATCTATCTGTGTCTGACAACCACCTGATTCATATGTTATCAGCTTACTTTGTCTCCTACTGCATGATGTGTTGCAAACCACCATGTCCGTTGCCATTCCAAACTCAAGCAATCTCTGCTCTTCCATATTTCTGCTCCCAAATCCGTAGCCTCCATGCACACCTCTATAACCTTCAGATTATTTCCCAACATGACCATTAAAGTCCCCGCCCACCATGACAAGTTCACTGTCTCCAAACCTTGTTGTGACTGCTATTAACTTATCATAAAACTTATCTTTATCTTTCTCACCGAGTCCACACTGTGGAGCATAAACTTACATAAAAGTGACAATTTTACTACCTTTTAAAAGCTTTATCACCATATATAACTATCAACACGCATAACATCTAATACTTCTTCTACCCAATTCTCTGCGATGAATATACTAACTCCTCCATATCAATCATTATTACCAACCCAAAAAAGCTTGTACCTTGCCTTCCTACCTTTGACAAATCTCACTGAAGCTCCTCTCCAGCTGACTTCCTGAACACAACACATATCAACGGATCTATGTCCTAACATTTCAACTACCTCACTTGCTATACCTCTCAGTGTACCAAAAACTAAGGTATGGTGGAGGACGTTCAACTCCTTCCTTGTCTCTCAAAGAGACCCTTCACCTTAGGTGAACATGTGGAACAACTTTTTTATTTTGTCTGAGGAATATATTAAAAATTAGCGTTACATAACAAATTACTTCAGCATTTCGGGGCTTGTATCGTCATTTTATTGCTTTGGACAGAAGTGCAATGTACGATGGGTACATAAACATTTCCAAAAAAAGTGTTTCTTGTATTGGCCTTTTTAACTTGATTGCCCCTTGTTGACGTCGACTTTCAAAAAACAAAAGGTAAAATCTATTTTTTTATCCAAGAAAAACACAGTGATATCAATGCAATCAATCAAGGCAATGAACAAATAAATATAGATGGCCTTACATTAATAATTTCGTAAACCCTCTTGGGAAGCTGTTTTTAGTAGAACGTGTGTTCCTTATAATAAATAGTATAAACAGGAACAATATCAATTCAAATAGAAAATAATTTAATTTGCTTTTTTTAGGATTGGCGTATTGGAGATCGAGTTATTGCCAAATGGGGGCCTGCTGGAAAGTTGTACCCGGCTACAATATCGAAAATAACGAATGAAAGTAAGATATGCTTAAGAAAATGTTTAACTGATGTCTTTCTGACTGTCTGTGTGTAAGGTAAAATATTCGATACTTTATTGGTAAGAAATTTAACACAAATTATTTCAGTAGGTAGGCAATGTTTTTATCTTTCTGTAATAACATTGTTACTAAGTAAAACCATAAAATTTTGCTGCTAAATTTCTCTTGTGCAAATTTGCCTTTATATGACATGACAGTGATTTTAGCATAATGGTCACCTTTGCCATTACATGAAGTACTCTCATCAAGCAATCAGAATTTGTACAATAAAGTAGAACACTTTTTACACTTCAACACTTCCTTTTTTCAGCTCACGTAGAAGTAACATTTTATGATGGCTTCAAAAAAGTTATCACCAAGTCTTCACTAAAGGCTGATACAGAGGTTTGTCACCAATTTATTTGTTTAATATTGCAGTCTTACTCAAGAGATAAATGCAAATAGCAATTTCTAGATTTTCTACTATGTACCTAAATAAAGAGATTTTAGATTATAACCTCATCAGTGGTGTTGATGTTGTCAGGTAAAGAGCACTAGTTTTAAAACAAGCAAACCTGAATTAGATCTCAACTACCACTTTCATGTATAGCCTTTTTTAAAGAACAATGGGATTTCTCTTGAAGTACTTTTCACCGTAGTAGGTTATTTGAGTATATAGAGGTTTTTAGCAGGGTTTTTTTCTTTCCTAGAGATGTGTATATACTTCTACTTCACCTATTTGTAAACAAAAAACATGTTTATTTTGATATGCAAGAATATTTTACTTTGATGTAAAAAGAAAGCTGTTGTGTTTGAAGTTGCCACAACTGAAACAATTCTTGCTAAAACAATGTGGTTTTTATTGGGCCATTACCATACTAAATATGGTAATGGGAAGTTTAAATTCCTACATGTTTAATTTCAGTTGCCAACTACATATTAATGTGAACATCCTTTACGCGTATTATATACTATTTTTAGAAACTCTACCGTCAATATCTTGAAGGCTCTCCTCGAAAGACTATTGTTGCACAACCTTCAGTACGTTCCCCTAAGGAAACCACTGCTGCTTCCTTCCCAGAAACTTTTGAGCAAGGTAGATCAAAACGACGTCTTACTGAACCAGCAGCGATGGCAGACTATGTCACAGATTTGCATTCAAAGAGAAGAATGAAAAGAGGGTCTGACAGATCGACATCAGAAGATGACAAATCTAAGTTAGTTTGTTACAAACTTAATTTTTTGCTGCATAAATGCCAAATCTGTTTTTGTAAAGTCAAAACAATCACACCAAGAACCTGTTCACAATCTTTGTCATTAAGTTTTTTAACATAGATTTTATTGTCTTAGTGCAACTGGTCGAAAATTGTCTACATCATCTTTACGTTCACCAAAACATTCATTGACTGATTCAAAGGTAGAATCTCCCCAACCGTCTATCCCTAAAGTGAAGTTAAAAGTCCAAAACGACTCTGTAAGTGTATGCAAGAGTGAATATAAAGGTTTAACGCCGTCTAAGAATGAGATAAAAGAAGAGTCTGTTATATCAAAAACGATAACACCATCAGGTGTCGAAATTGTGAAAAGGAACAATAAAAGCTACATGATGTTTCCAGTGTTGACTCCAGAAGAAAGTCAAAGCAAACGTGGTGCTCCTGTTGAACTTGCACCAGAGAATCAAGCTGTTATTGAGAAGGAAAGCATTACAAATGAACTCAATAAGTTGGAATTACCTCCAGAAAAACTAAAGGCCAAAATGTTATCTGACCCCACATTGAAAGTAAAGTTTCAGTTCGGTTCTAAAACAAACAAGTGAAAGAGGTCAAGGAAGATGCTAAAGTCATGCCAGCTGCTGAATCTGCTTCTTCTAACCATAAGGGTGAGGAAGAGAAAGATGTAAAGTCTGAAAGCATTTCTGTGGAAACTGAACAACATATTGGAGATAAAGATAATTTCGCCAAGGAGAAACAGGAGAGTTCTTCCCTTGTTAATGAAATGCCTTATGTGAGTAAGAGAATATCAGCCAAAAAGAAATCAATTGAAGGAGTTACAAAGAAACCTGCATTGAGTGAAACAGTTCCGAAAAAACCTGTGTTGAGTAAAAAAGTCACAGAAAAACCCGTGTTGAGTGAAAAAGCAACAGGGAAACCTGAGTCAAGTGAAAATATCACAAGGAAACCTATATCAAGTGAAACTGTCACAAAGAAACCTGTGTTAAATGAAAAGGTCATAAAGAAACCTGCATCGGGTGAAATGGTGATAAAAAAACAAACAAAAGTGACCAAATCTACAGGAAGTAAACATAGTGTTGCACCTAAAAAAGCGAATCATGGGAAAAAATTTGAAGAGAAGTATGAAATGTTTAAATTAAAGTGGAAAGAGGAGAAAGAAAAGCGAAGGAAAATGTTACAAGAACAAAACAGTTCTTTCCATGATGAAGCAGCCTCAAAGAAAGCAAAGCCTTCAACAACACCATTACCTGAAAAAAATAATCTAGTTAGTCCCCAAGTTGACTCAGCTACATCAAATGAACGTGTGGTAATCAAGGGTAATAAAAATAAAGAATGGGGAGACGCTACTGAATCCACTGTTGTTTCTCTAAAAAAAGGAATTGTAGTTACCCCTGATACAGACATATCTATCAAGTCAACAGCAGTACTACCAACTCCACCATCTATTTCAAGTTCAACAATGTCTGTTTCAAGTAAAGTGACTGGAAAACACCATCCACGAATTAAACATACCCCTCATTCACGATTTGGCAGGATTCAAAAACACAAGCAACGTCAGTTAAATGTAAGTTTTAAGAAAGGACAAAAAAAAGCACTGAAGACTGGTCATGCTCATTTTAAATCAGTTGTTAAAGATCCACTAAACAAATTACCTGAAAAAAAATTGCCTGTCGTAGCATCTTCAGAAAGTTGCCTGAGTGTTACGAAATCTTCAGACAGTTGTTCTGATATTGCAAAATCTTCAGAACTTTGTGCTGACGATACTAAAAATGAGGTTGCTCCTCCGGAATATGTTGACATAAAAGATCCTTTCCCTGCTGTGCCATTGTCTGTGAAACCTATCAAACCTAAAGTTGGTTGGCCTAAGGGAAAACCAAGAAAGAAAAAGATTGACACTGAATATACACCAGAAGGGTTTATCCCAGATACTAGTCGCACACCTAATGTAAGCGATACATTGTCGTTTGCAAGTATGGTTTCTGAGGAAAGGCCATCACAGCGCCAACGTCCAGAACCAGTAAAATATACCTTTGACGCAAAACAAATCAAAGTTTCCAAACCCAAGACAATAAATCAACCAGGTTTGTCGAAATCAACAGGACGCCATCTTGGACCTAATAAACTCTATTTTAATTTCATAAAGCCGTCACAGCAAAATCTTTCTGCTGCACAAATAGTTGCTGCTAAGATCCAAAAACGAGTCCACCAAAAATTCATGTATCCATCATATGTATCAGATAGTTACATGTCTACTGCTTCACCCATGTCATATCCTTTGCCTGGATCATCGGTTCAAGAAGAGAAAGCAAGCGTTGCTTTACAAGAAACAAAACAAGAGACACAGACCATAGAGCATGATTCAGATGATGCTATTATTGTAGTACAACCTTCAGAAGATGCTGAAGAAATTAAAAATCCTAATGAGAAACAGAATAACGAATTAGATTTAACAGGTATTGAGTTAAAAGAAGGCAACAAAACATCTTTGCCTAAACTCAAACCAATTGTGAAGAAAAGAAAAAGTCTTGATTTTATCACTGGTAGACTTCAATACAAACAAAAAATGGAGACATACAAGAAAATAAATCAACAACTTCAAAAAAACCCACCACAACATGTAAATACTCCTTTTGATGTTCACATCCATAATGTTGCACGCAGTCGTGTTGTTTCTCCGCCATACACAGCTATACATCCTGCAAATAGCACAAGGTTATCTATTTCACCGATATCACCAGTGGTTCAAGCTTCACCAGTTAATATTCAATTACCCCCAGGGGTGCCAGCACACAACTTATCAACAACCTTTCAGCAAATTAATGCAACATCATGTCACATGCTGCCTAATGCTCACATTCCATTGGGTTCAACACCAGCTCACGCAAGAATGATATCGCCTCCACTGATACATGGTACAAATCAAACTAGCAGACCTACGATACCACACTTTGCACAGAATGTTATGCAGAATGTACCAAGAATTCAGCAAATTTCTCCCAACAAGAGTTCCTATCCTTCCTATTTTTTTCCTCATGGAACTGTCCAATCAGTTATGCCACATTGCTCTCAACCCAATTGTCAATGTAAATTTGCCGTACATCAAAATAATACCAACCATATTCCAGTTACCCCCAATCGTTCCATGGTCGCATTTACACAACAGCCTCTTTCTAATGTGATTACGCCACATATACAAGGACCATGTCAGCAAATAAAAGCTGAACCACCAGTGTATATTATTAACCAGTTCGGGGGGATGCAGCCTCAATCAACCAATACCATGCAACAAGTATTTTCACAACAAGCTGTCCCCACGAAGACACAAACCGCCCCGATAAAAACAGATGTAAAAAGTAAGTGCAAGATTTGACTTCACTATTGAAATTAAACTGTGTGTTATTTGGTCATCCCTGATCGATTGCAGGCTTGCTTTACTACATTTCAACATTATCCTTATTATGAAATATTACTTTTTCCTTAAACCAAGAATAGAAACACACCTTTTCCCCTTTTTTTATGGTGGAGAGCGTGAATTTACTCTATATAAGTGTATATTTTTATCATTTTTAACTATTTCTTTTATATTATTATTTTTATTTGTCTCAAGGTGCTCTAACTGCTTTGTTGATAAGCAAAGACATCAAAAAAAACAAAATCAGTTCTGTCATACAACCTGCCAAAGGTAGTTATAGTTTTATTTGTGTGCAAAACGGACTGACTAGCAATGGAGAATGAAAATTTTTAATTTTTCTAAAAAAATTTTAAGAATCTTATTTTATCGATATTTAATGTGATGTGTGGGTTCAAAACTTTCACTCAATCCCCATTCTCTGTCCCTTCTGTGAGGTGTAGGTCCAAAACTTTCACTCAATCCCCTTTCTCTGTCCCTTCTGTGAGGTGTAGGTCCAAAACTTTCATTTAAGCCCCTTTCTCTGTCCCTTCTGTGAGGTGTAGGTCCAAAACTTTCACTCAATCCCCTTTCTCTGTCCCTTCTGTGAGGTGTAGGTCCAAAACTTTCACTTAATCCCCTTTCTCTGTCCCTTCTGTGAGGTGTAGGTCCAAAACTTTCACTCGATCCCCTTTCTCTGTCCCTTCTGTGAGGTGTAGGTCCAAAACTTTCATTTAAACCCCTTTTTCTGTCCCTTCTGTGCGGTGTAGGTCCAAAACTTTCACTCAATCCCCTTTTTCTGTCCCTTCTGTGAGGTGTAGGTCCAAAACTTTCACTCAATCCCCTTTCTCTGTCCCTTCTGTGAGGTGTAGGTCCAAAACTTTCACTCGATCCCCTTTCTCTGTCCCTTCTGTGAGGTGTAGGTCCAAAACTTTCACTCAATCCCCTTTCTCTGTCCCTTCTGTGATGTGTTGGTCCCAAACTTTCAATCAAGTCCCCTTTCTCTGTCCCTTCCGTGTTGTGTAGGTTTTTGAACTGCAATGACTAAGTTGTACTTCTTGTTTCCGGATTTTTTCTTGATTCCTGCTACCTACCATTATTGTAATTTGATATAAACTTTTTACCTGGAACAGCCCAACAGTATTGCATGTGGGTTAATTTTGTTTTCATGAAAGCTTTCAATTTTGTTAGTTTTTTTTAAGAATTTTTTAGAAATCAAAATTTCCCTTAATAAAAGAGAAAACCCATTCAGCTTTATTATTTTACTATCTGGTCAAAAAGTTTGCTTAGCCTAGTGTCATTATTTTGTAAACATATCTGTTGTCATTATTTCATTTCGATACAGATGTCAAGACAAACAAGGAGGAAACTCCAAAACAAATATCAAACGTGAAAAAAGAAGGAACTGTTGAAAAGACAGACGAGAAACAACTCACAAAGAAAAAGAAACGAAAAAGAGATCTATCAGACAAGGAAGAAGGGTATCAGTTTCGAAAAAAAAAGAAAGTAAGACCAGCAAAATATAATTCTCCTGACAAGGTATATACTCTTAATACTCTATAACAATGTCAGATGTTACGATATATTGACTATTTCACCCTTCCCACAGTGATCCAACCCTTTTTCACAGTGAACCCACCCTTCCCCACAGTAACCTTATGCTGCCCACCGTAACTCTATGCTTACCACATCAGCTCCATTAAACCTGCATCTCTCCCATAGTAAGTCCATCCACCTTCGTAGTAACTTTATACATCCTCACTGTATTTATATCCTTCCCCGCAATAGCTCTGTTATTCTCCACAGTAACTGCACTCTTCTCAAATTCAACTCCTTTTTAACACACAGTAATTCTTGCCCTTTTTCACAGTAACTTCAACTCTTTCCAACAGTAACTCCAATTCTTCTTCACAGTAGTCCCACCCTTTCCACAGTAACTCCAACCCTTGCCACAGTAACTCCACCCTACCCACAGTAGCTTCAACCTTTCCCCAGAGTAACTCCCACCCTTCCCACAGAGTAACTCCCACCCTTCCCACAGTAATTCCAACCCTTCCCCTCAATAACTTCACCTACTCCTACAACTAATTATAAAGGGCCGATGTGGGTTTATAAAAAAACTGAGGATTAGTGTATAATCCAAATTTATTACCTGTTTAGAAACTAAAACTTGAGCAAGATGCTAAAAGTAAGTTATTTTAAAAGTTCTGTATTTACCTCTTTGCCAAAGTTGTATAGTTATGTTACAAAAGCATTTGCATTGTGAAAACAATGTTTTTTCAGTGTCTTCTGTACATGTACTCAGTAGACTTTCATTCCATTTTTTACAGTGTTGGCACCAAAAGAATTCAGTGTGGAATCTCCGCTGGATGAGTACAAATGCTCAATCCAGGCTGCAACAAAAACCTTCAGGAAGTCGCATTTGCTTGAATATCATCACAAGTATTTTCATACTGTTGCTCCATTTACAAAAAGAAGTCGTTCCTCAAGTAAGATGGAAAAGTTTCTTTCCTGTATGCTGTATGATACATTTCAGACGTGCACATATCCAGACCACCCACCCTGTCAAAATTTCAGAAATAAAGTTTGAAAAACAGCATTAAGGCTGGTCACCACTTGACGGCATTTTCCACTATAGCGCAAAAAAAATTTGAGCTTTTGTGTCAGTGCGCGTACTTGGAAAAAATCTCTGTGTCAAATGTGCTCACGCTGACAACAGAAGACAAGTGGAAACGAGCCTTTAATGAATGGATTTGACCTTTAATAATGTTGAGAGACCCTAAACTTTCAGGTGTACTTATTTATAAGAATTTAGATGGAATGTTTTTATTTATTAAAGTAATATTTTTTATATTAGTTTCCATATCATCAACTGAATCTAACCCTCCCAGTGCTCTGCCATCTCCAAATGAGCATGCTGGAAAAAGCATTAAATCAGAGGTAAGCGAGTCAAAGTGTTTTATCTAAACCCATAAAGGCCAGTCCGTTTTTAAAAGACCCTTTCTTCAGTCAACATAATCAGTTTCCTGAAACCTGGACTTCGACCTTTAAGGGTTAACAGCTCGTGTCTTGATTCTTGGTATGTTATAATTCTCTACCAAATAAAGGAACTGTTGTTAACATGTTTTTTATGAAATCCGATTTGTCTGCAGCTCCCAGTTCTGGCAGTATGTTAGTGATGTACAAAGTAGTTCCATTTCAATTTGATTACACGAATTATACTCGCCCATCCCATCATGATGAGAGTGCTAACGAACCATTCTCAGTAGAGAATAAAGACACGGGTGTGCCATAATAAACCTTCATCCACATGTTCTTTATTCTTTTTACAAAATATACTCAAATGAAAACAGATGCACAAAAATTATTTATTAACCTCGTAATCCTTCTCACGATATTATGTTTAGGACTTGAGCAGATTGACAAGTGTTGCTAGCGAAGTTGACTTACCGCCGAGTGATGTCACTGATTGCTCTGACACTGACTCAGATAGTGGTGACGAAATCCCTTCTGTTGATGACTGTGTCAAGTGCGTCTGTGAAGATGAATGTGAGCTTGGATTCATGATACAGGTACACGAATTTATGTTATCGGTAAACTGGGTAAGGAATATTCGAAAAGTCCGGAAAGTGGAGTATTTTCTTGAGAATTTGAAGGTTTGTGTAAAATTAAGAGCTACTTCGTCTATAGTAAACATTTGGTTTAAATTTATCTTATGTTAATTAAAATCTTATTTTAGACTGGAAAAATGAATTTATTTGGTCAGAATAAAGCTTGTGTTTAGGAAATTACATTTTTTTTTTCATATTCAGGCTTAGATAGGGAAATTTTTTTAACCTATGTGTATTATTCAGCCTTAGTAAATCCCTCTGGTATAATTGTGCTTTTCCATATACGTATTTAATTGGAGAGTCTTACCATCTTGTGGCTGTTCTCGTAAAGCTATTTCATCTTATCCGTAAATCTTATAAAGCAACGTCTAAGTTTTTTATTTACGTATGCATACTCATGACTACGTTGTTTTTTTGACATAAGCATATTTTATTCATGTTTTAGCTTGATGTCGGATTTTTACTTGCCTATAAAAACGTATGAGCCTTCTGGTCTCTTTTCTTTGTGCTGATTCAACTTTATCAAACTTTATTAAACCTTACCCTGCTCATACCGCCCATACTAACACTGTTCTCAATTATAACACATGCAGCGTATTCCAATTACCATCGTCCGTTGTCCTTATTCTCGGCTTAACGTCGTCGCTCTTGGTTTGACGTCCGTTTTCCATGCTAGCATGGATTAGACAGGATATATTAATGACCTTCTTTCCATCTGATTCTAGACTGTTAGTTCGAATCTAAAATTTCTCTGCATCAAATTTGTCCTTATTACCTGCGAAGTTTTTTTCGGCCTGTCTCTCTGGGCTTGATTCCAGAACGACCAAGACTTTTTTACTCCATTATCCTCCTCAATTCTTTCCAAATGATTATCTGAATAACATCTCTAATACTACAAATACCTCGCCTGTTTCTTAGCTTATTTGACCTGTTTATGCCGTAATGCAGTAAAAACAATTTTACTCTTAGTGTGAACAATGCTTTACGTGGCAGCATGGTGAATGTGTTGGCTATTCACAGCAGAAGTCGGTTCCACTGTTCTATTTATGTCACATCTGTTCCAACCCTAAAGGTAAATTGAATTAGTCATGGCGAAAGCTCAGTTTACACTTAGTATAGTTCAACGTAACTTTTTAAACTTTAAATGTTAACTAAGAAATCATCTGAAAATACACAGCCCTAAGATACAGAAACTTTTTTGTCAGTGGAAACCTTAATCTTGATTCCGTTTGAGCGTGTTCAGTATTTGTACACGACTGGTTCTTTATGTTAACTTTTTAATATTTACTCTCTATTGTTCTTATTTGTCATATATTACTTATAATATTTTATGTCATAGGTTTACGAAAATCTTCGTTTTATGATGTAAGTCAAAAAGTATATTTTTCTATGTATTTAGGACATCTCAGAAACGGGAATATAATACTGTCAAAATCGGAATATTTACTGTCAAATTCGGAATATTTACTGTCAAAATCGGAATATTTACTGTCAAATTCGGAATATTTACTGTCAAAATCGGAATATTTATTGTCACAATCGAAATATATACTGTAAAACATCGGAATATAACTGTTAAAATCAGAATTACTTGTCAAAATCGGAATATTTACTGTCAAATTCGGAATATTTACTGTCAAAATCGAAATATATACTGTCAAAATCGGAATATTTACTGTTAAATCGGAATTACTGTCAAAATCGGAATATTTACTGTCAAAATCGAAATATATACTGTCAAATCGGAATATAACTGGTAAAATCGGAATTACTGTCAAAATCGGAATATTTACTGTCAAAATCGAAATATATACTGTCAAAATCGGAATATAACTGGTAAATCGGAATTACTGTCAAAATCGGAATATTTACTGTCAAAATCGAAATATATACTGTCAAAATCGGAATATTACTGTTAAAATCGGAATATATACCAGGAAAATCGGAATATTTACCGTCAAAATTTTCCTCAGCTCATTAACAAGTGTGTTGTTCTTATTTTTCTAAATTAGCATTCAGCAATTCTTCAGTTCTGTTTTCTAAATTAGCATTCAGCTATTCTTCAGTTCTGTATTTGCGCAATGACATTTAATAAATAGCTGTAATAAAATATAAAACATAAACCATCTTATAAAAAACATAAAAATCAAAAACTAAAAAAAAATTATTTTTAAGCAAATATTTCTATTTATGGCTTATGCTGTCAATCGTCTTCTCTAACCCTGATGTTCTTATTTTTAGAATGATTACACATGGTACCGCCATGGGCGTTTACCTCCCACCACGCCCTCCAAAGCGGAAACAGGAGAGGATAGCGCCACGAAACAAAGTGGCCATGTTAATACGGAAGACGAAGAAGTTTTGAGTAATATCATGTTAACGACACACGGAATGGTGTCTGAGTTATTTAATATTCGTGATGTGTTACAAGGCATCAGACAGAAGTTCATCATGTGCAAGTATGGTAGATTTTCTCCGTGCAAACATTTGTTGATGGAACAATGCTTTTGAAATCTTTCATTGTGCCCTATTACCACACATTAAAGTCCATGGTGTCTCATAAGCGAATTTTTTATTTTTATAGGTTTTTTAATAAGTAATAAGCCGATTAAAATAAACCATTAATTACGAATTTCCAAAATGACTTTCTCCTCAAATCTACTAAATAAACTAAAAATTGAGACCATCCTAAAAGCTAAATTTTATGTGACAGAAAATTAAGCAGATGTTTATCTGTTTATTTTGCAACAGGTTAGGGGTTAGGGTGGTTGGTATGATTTAGTATAGAATGAAAAAAACCCGGTGTTCTCTGAAGTCGATAAGCGACTTGATTTGTGCGGTGTAGTGGAGCATTGACTGAAAGTCAATAAGTTTTGCTGTTGATCGGTCACTATTGGTTGAAACAAAGAATGACTGTTTTTGGCTGTATATTTAGAAACCCGAACCACCCGTTACTTATGGAGTGGAAAGCAGATGACGAAGCGACAACGATACAACATATGAAAGGGAAGGATGACGAAGCGACAACGATGCAACATATGAAAGGGAAGGATGACGAAGCGACAACGATGCAACATATGAAAGGGAAGGAAGAGAATAAAGAGGAAATAACCAAAAAAATAACAGAACATTTCGATAAAAGTTTGAGTGATATGATTAACTCGATACGACGGAAAATAACGTAGCAGACGAGTCGATAGAATGGACAAGTAACGTAAAAGAGGTTACGGCGAATACGATGGAGAGAAATAATACAAACGTGGAATCCTCTCCGAAGAAGGGTGATGATTCTAATACGAATAATGACGCCGCCATGGGAGACGGGAAAACCGACATCGCTGTCGAATTAAAGAAAAAAGACGGTCAGAATCACATAACAGAAGAAGATCGTAAGATTATCACGGAGAAGGATTCTAATATAATACCCGATCTTTCGAAACAAGAGTCAAGTAAAGAAAAAGACATAAATAATAAGACAGTAGAATTGGATTCACCAAGCGACAATTCGAACCTAACTTCGACACAAAACAAACATGTCGACGTCATAGACGATAAACAACATTCGTATGCCGTTGATAATATTAACGACGACGAGAGTAGCATTCCATATATGGAAACAGACTGTGATGAATGGAATCAAACTGAAGGTGAGAACGAGAAAAAACGATATGAATCACGTGATCAAATGGAACTCGGTACAATTTTTGATGACACGTGTTTGGCAGAGGCGTCTAGAGAAAGTTTGTTGGCAAGGTATAACTTGCTTGTCGAGGTGGAACGAATTGAAGATGTAATCGCGCAACGTTTAAAAAATATGCAAGAGAAAATACAAGGTAGATAGATTTGCTGTTATTCCCAAATAAAAAATTGCATGCAAAAATTAGAATTCAGCATTGCAGCAATTAATTTTATAGTGAAATCACGAATGAGATTTCGTCCTGATTGAAAGATTTGATAGATTCGAAATCCACTTGAATTATTTATTTATCTAATTTTTTTTAGAATTGGAAGCTGAATACGACAATCTTGATCAATCGCAAGCGATTTTAGAAGATTTTAAATCAACTTTTAAATTACCCGACATGCAAAGCTTGGTTGGGTTTCTCAACAAAGTTAAATGGACAAGTATAATAAATAAAACAGCTAAACCTTTGAAAACTCCGACGTGACGTAGTATAGTTACGACATAGCGTATTACAATTACGTCAACGTATTATAGTAACGTCAACATTTCGACACGACGGATTATAGTGACGTCAACGTTTCGACACGACGTATTATAGTAACGTCAACATTTCGACACGACGGATTATAGTGACGTCGACATTTTGACACGACGGATTATAGTAACGTCAATATTTTAACACGACGTATTATAGTGACGTCAACTTTGAGACATACCAAACTGTAAAAAAGTTCAAATTCTTGTTGCGTTGTACATGACACCATAATGTTGTGGTTACAGAAACATGTAACTTGAAATATAGTTTTTGTTGCAACATACAAATAAAGAAAACTTCTATATGTTTCCAAGTTCTTGCACGTAAGCACAGGTTGCGAAAAATAGCAACAATTTCTTTTGCCTTAACAAATTGTAAAATAAAAAAACAGAAAAATACAGCCTTGCCATTGTTCTTATTTTGTTTTTGTTTTTCAGCCATTCCCAGCTAGCCCATTTCGTCTCGCCTCTTAAAGTTTGGTATATTTTTATCAGTTTTATTTATTTAAAAATTATTTAAAACGTGTTCTAATTTTGAAACAAAAAAATTTACTGGCCGCCATCATAACTTGTTCTATCCGTCGTGTAAATACAGTCTAAAATAGACGTAAAAAAAAAACTTCAACACGGGATTTGCTGCATTTTTTTCCCTGTCCTAGCATTTATGGCTAGCTACCCCACAATGACCTGCTACACTGTATCTAGGTGGTCTTGATCTACCACACTTTCATACTTAGATTTGTGCAAATCAGAGTGACATCAAAAGAACTGTTAAATGTAATAATGAGATTAATTTAACCTTTTTTGACTATCTAAGACTTATAGAACTTTTTGCAAGGAATGATTTACGGCTTTTTTTATATTAGACCCCAAGCGCAGGCATATGGAAACAAGCAAGGAATCTTCAATGCAGGTTCATCTTTACACGAGAAACTGAATATATTTATAATTTTTTAATACACACTGGCATGGTATCATGGTGATATCTGGAAGATCTCCTAGTGCGTACCTAGCGTAGTAGAGTATTTCGCGGGTATTAATTTTCCCTTTTTTTGCTGAAGCCGTCACAATACCAAAAAGTAAAAAGAAGCCCTAGGGACGAGGTTGGTTAAGAGAGTATTAAGCATGAAACCTTATAGCTTAAATAAATAATGACCTAAATTCATGTCCCTCCTCCTACCCAGTCACGATTGGAGATTTTCCGTGCTTCGATTAACTTTCTTTAATGTGAAACCATATACTGAGCTGAGCCTGTGTTTGTGGAGGGCATATTCTAACATGCACTTTTTCCCCTATTTTGACGGTACGTCGAAATTAGATTGATTGACGTCAATGTTTTTAATTAAATTAGTGAAGCCATTGCATTGCACTTCTAAATTTTTAAAGCTAAATAACTTGGAAATGGGTGAAATAACTGATGTCATCTCCTGCGTGGGTAACTAGGGATCACCTGGGACCAAAATATGACAATGCCCTAAAGCTGAGTCAACTCACCCGTTTTGGAATACACGGGTTGATGACGTCATCAAAAATCAGTAAATCCAATTATCACTTCAACCGTTCATGAAAAGCATATGGTCTTAAACAATTTCTTGATCAACTTTTCAAGCTCTATGCAATGAAGGCAATGGTTAAAAATTTTTTTGGTACTCTGTTGGATCTTTGCTGACATTAGCAAAATTTTTAAACGCTTATATATCATTAACCTCTCGTCAAAAGCACATGATTCTTTACATTATCAACATTTTAAGCTCTCCATAATAAACGCAACAGGTAAAAAAAATTAAAAAAAAATAATTTTGTAACAACAACTTTTGTCAACAAAATTTTCGAACCCTTATATCTCCTTAACCGTTCGTCAAAAGCACATGATCCTATACATTATTTTGATCATAGAGATATATGTTTTGATGAGCCTTTCTAGTTCCACACAACAGAAGCAACGGGCAAACAAATTTAACCTCGTTTCCAGGGCATTTTGCCTCGTTAACGGCTCATAACGGCTCAGGGGCCACAAGACCCTGGGGACGAGGTTGAGGTTCTTTCGGACGTCATCAAAATTTAAGTGACGGTTCTTTTCCATTGTTGTCCTGCCGAAGTGGATTTGTATCGACTAGTTTATTTATATCTTTATCATGAATAATTGTAGACTGACGTCAGATGTTGGGGACACACTGATATTAAATGTTAATGTGTTCTTCGTTCTAATAATGTCGTGAAATTAAAGTATTTTCCAAACAGAACTGTTTGAGACCTTGGCGTAGCAAGTTCAAAAATCTTTACGATTGTTTTTGTGTTAGCTGGAGGTGTGGTCTTTTTACAGGTATGTTATCTTACTTTATCAACCTCATCCCCAGCATTTTTTGTCTCTCATCGGCGCTACGCTTATTGATAGGTCTGACGAAAAAGGCCCTGGAGGAGGCTGGTTTTATTCCGAGCCGTATATGGTCGAGATCAGATTTTTGACCAGCCTCCACCAGGGCCATGTTCGTCTCGCCATCCGGTGTGCAAAAAGAGACACAGGTCCTGGAAAAAACTGTAAGTTTTTTTTTCCAAGTGGGCAAAAAAGAAAGTCGGTAAAAACGGTTTGTTGTTAAAAAAAATCAGTACGTAATTTTAGTCGGTGCATAATGTTACTTACTGAGCCCAAAATTTGGTCACTTTTTGACTGACTTTTACCAATAAGGTACTGGATCAACCTCGTCCCCAGGGTATATTGTATCTTTTCTGACAACAGACGGTGGGAACAAGTTCAGTATAAGATACAAGATACCCAGGCACAAAATTGTCTATTTTATTCAGCTTTGTTAAATACAATTATGTCAGCCGTGTTTGTATCGCAGTCCTGATGTCAAAAAGATACAAGAAGCCTTGGTACAAGGTTGCTTTTTTTATTTAACTTATCGAATTCGAATTTTATTTCGAAGAGTTTAATTGGTTGCAATTTTTTTTTATACAATTTTTTTAAAACTACTTGGTCGACGTTTCGACAAATCTATAAAGGTTGGATATGTGTCACCTCAATTCCAAAAATTGGATTCGACAAAATGGATCGTCCTTTACCCTTTTTGTGCTTACTAGGTGGAGAGAAGGTCGATTCCACCACCAATTTTTTTATTATTATAACTCCTAAAACAAGACAAAACTTGTGACAATCTTATTTTACTTCGCAACTTCTCACAAAAAAAAATTAGAAATCCTATTTTGTCATGGCAACCGTCTTGCTAAATGTGGTCCCAGAAAAGAAAAAAACATCTCGAACGTGACTGGTGGAGAAAACTCAGCACGATATCTTGTATCTCTCAATAAATAAATAATAAACTACATTTTCTTTTTTTGAATATTTAATATTTTTGTTGATTATAAATTATGATAGATTATGAAGCACGATTATAAGAAACAAGAGACTGGGGTTGTAGGTATTATCAACTTCTTACTCACGAAATGTTTATAAATTTAAAAAAGTAAATTGATAAATTGACAAGGACGTCGGTTTCTGTAATAATTTGAAATTTCAAGTTAAGAAATTTCTGTAATTAAAACCGTGTAATTACAATCAAATCTTGTCCCCAGTTTTTTATTTTCGCTTTCTGATAAGTGGCTAGCTTGAAAGAAGTGCAGCCACACATCAGAAAGCGAAAAAGAAGCCCTGGGGTCGAGATTGACAATTGCCCGTCCAACTTTTTCTTACCATTTATAATCAATTAGGCGAAATCGCTAATCAATAATGGAACAAACTAGGAGACGATTTTTTCCGCAATTGTGGAACTGTACTATAAATCGAGTTTCTTTTAGCATGAAGGGGCAATTGTGAATATGTTTTAAATAAATAATTTTGAGAATTTTTTCCTGGTTAGCCACTAATCTTTTAATAGCTGTATTTTACGTGCTCAAAATGGCCGTATGCAGCTTCATTTCAGTTTCTCCATAGAATAAATATATTGGTTACGGGCGAACAAGTGGAATTTTCCAAAGGGTAACGAATAGTCTTTATATTATTAATAGCCGCCTTCTGTCTGTTTGAAACGGTTGCACCGCAGCTTTACTTCGTCATCCCTTCTCCCCTCCAACCCCGACAGAAGAATTTAGTAATTTTAACTAACACGGGGACAAAAATGCACGAAATTCCGATGCGGGAAGTATGAACAAAGGGCGTAAATCTAAGAAACGGCAAACCCGTGGATTTTTCACAGGCTAACGTCTGTTTAAAAATGGTAGAATCACAGCTTTATTTTAGACCCCAGCAGAATAATTTAATTTCTTCGTCCGTATTGGTGGACAAAAATACACTAAATAACAATGCGGAAAAATATGATACGACAGGCGAAGATCTGAGGACTGGCGGCCCATGGACTTTTGTACAGGCTAACGACTAGTTTACAATAATAATGTATTTGTGGTAAAAGAACACGTATTTACGTCAATAAGTCATCAATAATAAAATTATCTTGTACGTGACTAGCTCAGAGAAATACACGATACCTTATAGCCTAAATAAATAATGACGAAAATCCTTGTTTCTTCTACTCTGTTACGTTTAATAATTTCATGAAAATATTTAATAACCCTCCAAACATCTGCATTATTTATTTAGTGCTTCACGTTTACGCATTTTATTTACTATTTCTCAAAAATACCTAATGAAAATGATCGATAAATGATAAGTTATTATATAAATTGCTGAGCCAGCAGAAATTTGCAGTTAAAAATGTGTAATAAACAAGAAAGAAAAATCGACTTGTACGAGCTTCAATTTTTTACAATCGCATGATCTGTTTTTAGTTTTCAATCAAGTTTGGGTCAATCACGTTGAAAGGAACCCTGGGGACGAGGATGGTTGAAAGGGTGTGCGAAGATTTCTTGTTCATTTCCATTTTTTAAACAATAGGTTTTTGTATATTTTGAAAGATTCTTGAGTACCCGTCCTCTGCTACATCTAGGAGGATTAGGATAGCCAGGAAAACATAGCACACAACTATATTCAGCAAAATTAATAAATTATTCACCACTTTTAAAGAGGAACTGTTGAAACTCAACCTCAATATAAGCACAATCCCCTCAACATGTAATAGGTCACCATCTTCGTTAGTCGTGATACCGCATTTTTACTTCAAGCCCATATGGACTTTCGTGTGAACCCATCTGTGACCCGTTTAAATAAATAATGATTAAAAGTCATGCCCCTCCTCCTACCCAGTCACGATTGAAATATTTTTATGCTTACATCAACTTTTCAATGTGAAACCATGTTCACAAACGTCTATATATGTATATTTATTTATATTTTTATCTTAAATAATACACTGACGTCAGTTGTTGAACTCATTACCATACTGCTATGAATTGTTAATTTGTGTTTGTTCTATATAATGCCGTGCACATAATCTTGAAAACAGAACTTGCTAATCGTTTTATGAAGAAGGTTGAAATATCTTGTACAACTGGATTTGTGATTGAATCATTTTTAATACCCCATATTCTTTTTCACAGGTAGGTTTTTGAAATGTATAGGTATTGTGTTGCAAAATGTGTTTTTTTTAGCATGATTGTACCGTGTGAACGTAAAATATGTTTCGCGCCGATATGAAATCAACTTATAATATGCACAAGTACTGCATAAAGAAGCTGAATGATACAGAAATCAAAAGCTATATGTTCGTTTATTGAAGAAAAGGTTCTTTTGCCAATGCAATGCAATGGCCAGCATGTATTTGAGAAAAAAATTGATTTCATTATTTTACGCCGGCATGAACGTTACATGTGAACCAAAAAAAAAATTAATTAAGGCCGGCATGAAATTACATGCCGGCATGAGTTTCATATCGTGTACGTGTAAACGTCGCCTAAGGACAGAAACTGTCGCGGGCAAAAACTTTCGCGTATAAAAAAACGCGAAATTTATGGAATAAACTTTCGCGTTTCGCGGTTTTTAGAACAAATTTCGCAAAAAAAACTTTCGCGAATCAAAGAAAAAGGTTATTTTTGCGTGAAAAACTTTTGCGTTTTGCTGTTTGCAAAGGCCAATAACTCGAAAAACCTTTATAATAACAGCTGTAAGTTATTCTTAATGACAGTTGCAAAACTGCAGAACAAATAGAAAATGTTTGTCTATGTTTTTGCGATTTAATATTTAGCGCACGCATGTCAATGCCTTTCTAAAAATATCAAAGTTCATCTCAACTTCTTCAATACTTTTCAATACAAAATGTTATATAAAAAGCCGATAGTACACGTTTTTTTTTATAAGAACTAAGTTTATAAGAACATAAGGCTTCAGAGGTCTAAAATTTAGAACATGTTAAGAACATTTAAGGCTTCGTTAATACCAAGAAGTACTGAAATGCTCCTCTAAACTTCGAGAATGACAAAATACGAGTAAAATAAAAACAATTTAAGAAAATTTAAAATTGGAAAAGTTAAGAACATTTGAAGGATTTCTTCACTGAAGATTAGTTTTCTTATAAAAAAACGTGTATTACTCCAGTTGCATAAAAAATGCTGACATCAGCGAAATTATCATTGCGCGTAAGCAATTTTTCCTTTCTCTAAATTAATCGTATTTACATTTATGATTCCATTTGAGAGCGAAATCTCTAATCAATAATGAAATGGTGTAAAAATATTTTTTCCGCAATGGTGGAACAATTGTATCAATTATATATAGCTAAATTCAAGTTTATACACTTTCTTTCAGCTAAATACTTTCGAAAAGATCTCTATATTTCGATAACAACGAGATAGTAAATTTGAGACTGTGTCACGACAGCCTTGAAAATGTTGAAAACCTCTTAGTAAAATATTCGTTAAATTTAAACACTATTTTATCAAAAATACTTATTATTCTTTTCGAATAATAATTTCTTTATAGCGGACACCTCTCTACAATGGACACTTTTCTTGGGAACGGATAAAACGACGATCAAACTCTCAACAAAACCTTCATGTAGCGGACACTTTATAGCAGACACCTCTACATAACGGACATCATTTCAAGGTCCAGATTAACATTACCCCCTGGAACTGACCTCTCTACAGCGGACAGGCTTAAGAATGGGTCATACAAAATAAATTTTTGTAAAGAATTTGTTTATATTTACTAAAGACAATGTTTTATATTATTATTTAATAATTCTTCAATCTTTTGTATGTTATCTTTCAGCCAGTTTATGGCCCTTTCAGGGCCATAAAAACGAAAATTTGCAGGGATTTCCAGGTCGCATCCATCTCCGCGGTTAACGCGTTTCCCAGTCACTATAATTTCCATAGAGCATAAAGGGAGATAAACACGACTTTAGATACATTTTTAGGCACATGACCAACTTGGTTTGTTTTTTAAAGCTTTACCTGAAAAAGGCCTTGTTCAAAAATGGAGAAGCTGCAAAGGGGGTAAAAAGTCTAAACAACGTCTATTTTAGTTTTGAAAGAAAGGTAGCATAACTTCAATATATTGTCTTCACTGTCTTTCTTCTCCCAAAACCAGTCTCTTGATACACCTTACGGTCGATTTCAATACGCCCTAATAGCCCCGGGATGGTTTTTGAAGAAATTTGAGCTAATTTTTGGAAGAACCTCTATGTAGCGGACACCTCTCTATAGCGGACACTTTTTTGAGGTCCCGATGGTGTCCGCTATAGAGAGGTTTCACTGTATGTCTAATTTTACAATAACAGCAATAAAAATATCATAGCTATATGGCATTGGCTAAAAAGAAAGTCATAAACACGATACCTCATCGATTAAATAAGTAATAACCTAAATTCATATCCCTATACCTTCTCAGTTACGTTTAACATAGGTCTAATAATATATCAATGTAAAACCACATTCACAACCAATTGAATATATCTTTTTTTGTCTTTATCATAAATCGTACACTGACGTCAATTTTTGGACTCGTCGACATAGCTATGAATTGGTAATTTGTTTTTCACTTTAATAATACCATAAACATATTCTTCAAAACAGAACTTGCTAATCGTTTCATGAAGAAGGTTCAAATACCTTGTCCAACGAGATTTGTGATTGAAGAAGTTTTCGATACATTATTTCTCACAGGTAAATTATCTAAATTTTAAATTTATAGACTTTATAGCTATCGTCAGAATTTTAAATATTTTTGCGAAAATTTTGTTGATAGTTATTGTTTTTTTGCGAAAGTTTGAAACAATATTCTCATATTTTCATGATTGGCATTGCTTTGGAAAATATACCTTATAGCATTAATAAACAATAGTCTATATTTATGTCTCATCTCTTACCCAGTCATAATGGAAATTTTCGTGATTATATAAACATTTTACGAACTGAATTCATATTCAATACCAAGTAAATATATATATTTATATCTATTTCATGAAATAATACACTGACGTCACTTGTTGAATTCATCACCATACTGCTAAAAATGGTAAAGATATTCTTAACATTTTCAACAAGATATTGTTTAAAACATATCTTCCTAATTGAAACAGAAATGGCTAAGACCTTGGTGAAACCATAAAGGTATAAAAGACATACCTTACACTTTCATGGTGGAACATAGAAAGAAAATACAACACAAGTCAAAATTGTGAAACATTGTTTAAGTGCAAATTTGCCAGCAATATATTAATGTAAAAAAGATGATTTAAAAATATTGCAGAATCAAAATTGCCATAATATATTAATGTAAAAAAAAATTTAGTTTTTAAATTTTGCAGATTTTCCTGATGCTTGACGAGTCTGAAATATTGAAATCATTCACTCCGGTTTGAAACAAAGAACTATACCGTGATATATCGTCTTGTTATTATGGGTTTTAAAAAGAGTTTGAACAGTCAGGAAGACAACCTCGATTCTAAGATCTGTTTTCTCTTTTTGTATATCGGACGGCGAGACGAACTTTTTCGTCAGACCAGTCAATAACCGCAGCACCGATGAGAGACAAAAAGCCCTGGGAGCGAGGTTGTCAGGAAGCTACAATATGTTGATATATTGTGAAAACAACTTATAATACACGATTTCTTTTATAACCAACTTGCAATTTTGTTAGATCTCAAGTTGCGTAATTTTTCGTCAATATCTATATCTAAAGTTGCATAATGGTTGCTTAATTTTATTCAACTAATTTTCGTAATTTATGTAAGAAGGGAAAGAAGAAAATAAAACGCCAAATTTCAGTTCTATCAACGTTTAAGATATCCTCTTCATTGTGTCTATGTTTTCACATATTAAGATTAAAAAATCATCACGTTTTCTAGTCATGTGTAAATCTGAAACAAACCAAATTCAAGATTTTAGCTACAAACGTAGATTGAAGCCAGCTAGCTGAAGCTAGCCTTTTATTCTTATTATTTTCAAGTTTGGTATATTATTATTTATTTGTATGTTGGGGTTGTGGCTCTCTAGCTAGCTCCTTAGCTACCTCTGGTTGAAGAGTAAAACTAGCCAAATGCAGTTTTGCTAGCTAGCTACATCAAAATTCTTATTATTCAATATTTCTTTATTTTTTATGCTAAAAAATGCAGTTAATAGGGAACGACACCTTTTATTACTGTCATGAAAACTAACTCCGCAAAATAAAATTGCTGGAGGATTTTTTTAGCTGGATGGGGTAACGACAGGCAGTTTCCCGTGTTTTTATTTAAACCGAAGTTGCAATAAAGTTTTTTTGGAAAAGGGTATTACGCCTATACACATGTGCAACACTGATTAACTGTACTAAGCGCTCAGCCCATTTTTAGCGACAGATTTTTTCCTGTTTGTTTTGTTTAAATTGAGGCTGTGATAAGTTTTTTTGAAAAGGGTATGACGCCTATATGAATATGCAACACGGTTGACCTGTATGTAGTAAGCGCTTAGCCAAGTGTTAAGAGAGTGTATCCTGTGTTGTTATGTAACAACACAGTTATAACACAAGGTTATTACGCCTAAACGCATTGACGACACAGTTTACCTGTATTAAGCTCTCAGTCCAATGTTAATAATGCCTGTTTCCTGTGTTTCCGTTTAACCGAAGTTACGATAAAGTTTTTTTCAAAAAAAGGTATTATACCTATATGGATGTGCGACATTGTTTGCCTGTACTAATCACTCAGCCCAGTGTAATATTTATTTTTGAACTTTTAGCGGTAACATTTTCTTAAAAATAAAAAAGGTTGGCCGACTGTTTTTGCTATGTCAGGGTAGCAACGAGTTGTAAACTGTATTTTTATTTCAGCTAAAGTTGTGGAAAGTTATTTTTTAAAAAATATGTTACACCGGAAAACCATAATTTTCTGCGCCTCACTTGATTTATGACATACTATAAAGCGCTTCACCTGAATGTGCCTTCAACGCCGGGAAACACAGTTACTTGTGGCTTTACCCGGCGTTTTGACTCCAGGTCCCTCGGCTAGTCTAAATATTAATACCACGGAATTGCATTTTGGATTTGTCCTTTTGTTAATTCTAAACCGATGAACGTAGTCATAATCTTTTTGTTTCTTTCGCCTACTTCTATTTCTTTTTTTGTGTTTAAACTTGTTCCAACTTTATGGTCAAATCTTAGATATCTTAAACTTCATAACGATTTTAGTCATGTCGCATGTATAATAAAACATTTCCAAAATATCGCTACACCACAAGCAATAATATTTAATAAATTGATATGCTAAAACGTCTTCATTTCTTTCTTATTAATGTGTAGTGCAGTATTGTTATAGTATATATTATTTTTCATAGATTACTTTTTGTACATTTGGGGAGACCTTAATTCTGATATAATTTTAAAACTTTAAAGATTCACGATGAGTTGCGTTACGTTGGTGTATTGTTGAGAAAACATATTTCATGGAGAAGGGGGTGACCAACAAAAAAAGGTGCTAATGCAGTTACTCTGTAGGGCTACAACCGTCGTCTGACGCCGGGCCCCAGCTAGTATTTCTAAAAAATATATAAAACATATAAATACACTATAAATGTTTAAAAATATACTAATAACATAAAAACCTCAAAAAAATCAAGCAATTTGTTTGGTTGGCGCGTGGCAAACGGCGTTGGAATAGGATTGGATCCTACTCCTTCGCCTGGTCGCTGCGACCAGACGAAATGTATTTACGAGCATCTGATTCTGAAGTCTGATCGGCTTGCATTTTTTTACCGCTTTGGACTACTTAAACTTATGACCCTTGCTTTGCCCGCTAACAGTAACGCGTTGGTTTGTTCTAGCCTATCTCACGCACTACATGAAACATTTTGCAAGTTCAAGATAATACTATGGGATAATACCTATTTATTTCAAATGCCGGGACAAAATTGTAGAAGTTCTGTACAAAACAGGCTACTGGCGACCTCGAAAGGTATAGGGAACAAAATTACACACCAACAAGAATCCGAAATCTTTTAGCCTGCAATTTATATTGAGATTTAAAGTTGCTTAATAAATTTTTCAAATCCAGATCAGTTGGTAATAAAAAAAATTCGTGTATATTGATAATGTCTCAATATATTGTGAGCAGCTTTCAGAAATATTCTATAATATATTGTCTAATATGAAATAGCATTTATTAGGGTGCAGGGGCGGCGGTGGGAGGGTACATTAACTCTATTAAATTATAAATATAAATTCGTACAATCTTTATTTCAAAAACGATGTAAATTTCTTTCTCATTTCAGAAAAATGTTTGCAGTAATCGTCCTCTGCGGTCTTGCAACAAGTTGGGGAATAAATGCATATTGTTATCGTGATGAAGATGATATTATGGTGGAATTAATTGGTAACCAGTTGAGAAAAAATGCAACTGCAGTTGAGACTGTTGATGTTGTTGGAAATGCTGATCGCTGCATGGATCATTGTCTTTATAAAGGCTACTGCGTTTCTTTCAATGCCATTCAGGAAGATCATAAGGTAAAGTGCGAACTGTTCAACATTACCAGTAATGACAAAACATTATTGAAAAAGCATGTAAATTCAAGTTACTATGAAGTTCACTTAACGTGTCAAAACAGTTCAAATGTTGCGAATAAAAGTGGCTGTGGAAGCAATTGTTCGATGAAACGAGATTGTGTTGATTGGTTGCAAGCAGGATTTAATAAGAGTGATGTGTATGAAATCAATATCAATGGAAAAATGACAAAAGTTTTTTGCGACATGGAAACAGAAGGTGGAGGAGGGATTAGATTTTATAATAGGGTTGAAAATTCACGTATTCTGAATGGCAAACAAAGAGTTAATTATGAAAAGGGATTTGGCGATGCTGACGGGGATTATTGGCTTGGCCTTGAAAACATACATCAATTGACTGCTACTGGTGAAAATTCGTTATATTTGGAAACGCTAACAAGTCTATTCATCTGCTCAGGATTTAAGATTGCCGGTGAGAGTAGTAGGTATAAACTGGAAACGAAATGTTCGTGTATTTCGTCCTTGGTGGCTATTTGCTATAGCTGCTCTGCCGTTCAGGAAGATGACAATATAGTATTCTCGTTGAACAATAATTACGCTGGTTGGTATTTTAATTACTGTTACGGTGGTATTAATTTGCTTCATGTGTACAAGATGATGTTGAAACCTAAAAAGACTGTAAATACATAATCAATATGTGTTCCGCTTTTTCAAAGTCAACTTTTCTCAAATGTAATCGCAACTCTAAATGATACTGGAAATCCAGATCAGCATATGAATCATTGTTTATTTAATAATGTGTGTGAATTGTGTGATATCGATTGACGAATGACGGAAGTTTTCTTTATATGATGAATGAATGTAGAAATTGGTTTCTAAGCTACATAATATTTGTTATATCTTAAAGTGATTGGTAGATAAATGAACGAGAGCTTTAAAGTGTCACAAATAGTTTATAAGACATGTTGAAAATTGACTTATGTACGTCGGTTTAAATTTAATGAACAGTCTCTTACAAGACGTGGTCATACTTATTACAATAAATGGATCAGGGATGATTGGTGAAATAGTTGATGTGAGGTTGCCGATTTTTTATTTTTTTTTAAGATATTTTAAGATTTACTTGAAAAAAGAAAAAAAAAATATTATTAATAAATAAATTTGTGTTTGCATAAAATTTAATAACATGTATAAAGTTCTTCATAAAATAAAAACCCCGAAAAAACCCCGGATTTTTTTATCCCTCAATCCGTTACTTACAGGCGCTAAATATATCTCTTAGAGTGGTAATCAATACGGTACTTTAGCATACATACTTAAGCGTGGTATATTATACGTTTAAATATATTTTAGCGTGGTAGCCAATACGGTTAAACATACTTTAGCGTGGTAGCCAGTACGGTTAAACATACTTTAGCGTGGTAGCCAGTACGTTTAAACATACTTTAGCGTGGTAGCCAATACGGTTAAACATACTTTAGCGTGGTAGCCAATACGGTTAAACATACTTTAGCGTAGTAGCCAATACGGTTAAACATACTTTAGCGTGGTAGCCAATACGGTTAAACATAATTTAGCGTGTAGCCAGTACGGTTAAACATACTTTAGCGTGGTAGCCAATACGGTTAAACATAATTTAGCGTGTAGCCAGTACGGTTAAACATACTTTAGCGTGGTAGCCAGTACGGTTAAGGTGTTACAAAAATCGTTTCGAAAATTTACGGAAGCCTGGGGATGCGGGTTAATTCGAATTTCTAATAAATGAAATCCGAGTTTCAAATTTAAATTCCACAATTCATTATTCAAATCCACCCCTGACCCTGGCAACCTTCTTCACCCAGAAAACTTTGATGTAGATTGCAGCGTCAGCACATTTGTAACTTGTCAAGAGTTCTTTATATGGATATGTGCCTTCTATGGAGAACTAAAAGATTAAATAACGGCTGGTGAAAAAATCCCAGTTTTCTGCAATGTGTAGACTTTGCTTTATATTCGCAACAAATGAAACTAGAGGGGCTATACATATATTATAAGAATATCAAAATTCCAACCAGGCTGTTCATTATTCTTATTTCTCTGTTGTTCTAAACAATAGACCTATTGTTTTTTACCTGAAATCCCAGCCTGGTATTCTTATGAAGCATATTCCTATAAATAAAAAAGGGTGTAATTAGTTTTGTGAAGGATGTCTCACTATGGGTGTGGCCAAAAACCACAAGATTTTTCAAATTTGAGTTCTTTAACGTACTCCTAAATCTTTAACTTCGCTTCAAAGGGTTCGACAAAGAGAAGGGTAAGAAAGCTTATTAAAACTTGTACTGAGCATGGCAGTTGTCCTGTTCGAAGTGATTCCTTTCTGTATCGCGGATATTACTAGATCACGAATATTGGTACAATACCGGTGCTTAAATTTTTTTTTTTTTTTTTTTGATGAATTAAATCAATATCTTATATTAAATAATTATAAACTTTACAAGTGACAAGAAAATAGCTAGCTAAACAGCAAAACAAAGTTCTCCGTTTCTCAGACTGATATAGTACAGGCGATTGCGCGTAGTATAATCGAGTTTCAATATATTGAAACATAAAAAATTTAGAAAATCTCTCAGTTGACAAGTCGGCTCGTTGCATTTGATATCTCGAGACAATCAACATCTACTTTTATCAACCTTCGTTTTGTATTTCTTGATCCTCGAATACTCGAGTATTGCTGAACGCAGTAAACAAAATGATAATTTCGTCCGAAGCCAGTTTGTAACGGTACTTTGTTCTAGATTTCTTTTTTCGCTACTTTATGCGACAGAGTGGAGATAAAATGTTCTGTCTCTCGACTGGATCCCCCATATGGTGTGAAAATCAGCGGTGTAAATGATCCGTGTTCTACTTCTAGCACTCTTTGTCCATATGCACGTTTCTTGATGTTTTCATTCGATTTGAATGCATTAGGCAGTTTCTGATTGAGGTATGTCAAAGCGAATGGGTTAAATACCCTTACGTCAAAAAATGCTCGTTGACCTCGTTGCCAGAATCCTCTAACGCTAATGTCGAGTCTAGCTTCATCTGTGGAGTTTGCAGAGTTGCTTAATTTTTCTCCAGTCAGCTGTTGTAAATGCGGTTCTGTTTCTACATCATTGGAAATCTCTTCAGATATTTTTGCCAAAGTATCTCTTAATTCGTCGTGACGTTGATGAATATAGCCACCCTTGACACATGACATAGCATGGTCAATCGTGAAGCGTTTTCCACAGACACAAATTGTTGGTAGGAACTTCAAATCCCACCGATATCTCATTCGTACGGCATCATAAAACTCTCTTTTGTTGAGTGCATAATTCTCAGATTTTATTGGGAGTGCTGACAACCAACTTGAAGCACCTTTCATTGTCGCCAAATCATTTGCTCGTAATTGCTCATTCGTCATGTGTTGGCGAATTTCTTTCAGTTTTTCGTTATGCAACATTAGTTTCTGTTTAAGGATTTTGCTTTTGATATTATTGTGTAACTGTTTGTCAAATTTATAAGACGTGCTTAATAGAAGGGGGGAGGGGAGGGCTAAATAAAGGGAGGGGGCTAAATAAATAATGGAATTTTAAACACAATATCTATTTTTCAAATTATTACATAATGTTACCTTCATCTGTTTCATTATCATCGTCATCTAACAGAAGAAGTTCTATGATGGACTTGTAGTGCCTGGAACAAACACAGCCCGTTGTAAAAAAAAAAAAGAACCATAGATATTTTGCAAACAAAACTTGGGGGAGAAAAAATTAAAGCTGTAGCATATGGATATCGTTGTATATGACGTTAAATCAACGAATAATATCGAATTTCTTTGACTACTTTTACTTTATTTTTTTATTTTTTATTTTTTTAAGGGGGAAGGGGAGGGGGCTAAATAACCTTTAAAAAGAGGAATTACGGTTAATAAAAAAGGGGTTTCTAACAACCAGTTAAACAACTTCAGGGCCCTCCACTCTCAGGGGTGGGTAAATGGCCCTGTTGGGTTGCTAATTCGTAGCCATGCAACTTATTAGAGAAACCAAGGGGTTTCGGTTTAATGTTTTCAAATACGCGTTATATTTATTTACACGTGACTTATTTTATATACACGTATATACCCATAACCAACAACTTCAATTTACAGTGACAATACTTCAAAATTTGATATTAAACAGTAATCATTACGCAGGCACAATTTTCTTCCCTTGTCGATTTATATTTCAGGTCCTGTTTGAGAGTGTTACTTGATTTTGCGAAATAATTCACTGATTTTATCTGAAGTTGCTAAAATAGTGCTTTAATTTCGCCACGTGTTTTTGTTTCTTGTGGAAATTAAAAATATATTTTGAAGCTAATCCGCCGCGGAATTCGCCCTTCGCTTCCTGAAAATCCCTGTTTACCGGATTTTCAAGAAAATACTGAACATAAGCACATTTGGGTATTAAAATTACCGGTACTATTTCGGTAAAAAAATGGGTTCCCAGCTACCAGTTAAACAAATTGAGTGCCATGCAGTTAAGGTTGGGTGAAGGGCCCTCTTGGGTTGCGCAACTTAATAGGGATGCCGATGTGTTTTGGTCTAATGTTTTCGAATAATATTTACACGTGACTTATTTTATATACACGTATATACCCATATCCAACAACTACAATTTACAGTGACAATACTTCAAAATTTGATATTAAACAGTAATCATTAAGCAGGCACAACTTTCTTCCCTGGTCGATTCATATTGCAGGTCCTGTTTCGGAGAGAAACTTGATTCTGCGAAATAATTTACTGATTTTGTCGCTAAAATGTACTAAAATTCAGTATTTCAAATTCGCCGCATGTCTTTTTGTTTCTCCTGGAAATCAAAAATATATTTTGAAGCTAATCCGGCGCGGAATTCGCCATTCCCAATTCGCTTCGTGAAAATCCCTGTTTAACGGATTTTCAAGAAAATACTGAACATAAGAACACTTTGGTATTAAAAGCAAGGCAGTTAATTTGGATTCTTTTCAGTAATTTTTTTAAGAATAAACACTGAAGATTGCGTTCTAATTGGCTAAAAGTTTACAGCGAAATATTTCGCCGTTAAAAAGCAGAAACTGTTTCTACTTTACGGCGAAGCGAATTCTTTCTGCGCATGCTCAAACACATTTCGCCGGCAAATTCGTCGTCCAATTCGCTTCGTGAAAATCTCCTTTAAATCTCGGTCCATATTTTACAAAGATCTAAATAGTGTCTTATGAAATGATCATCTCTATGGTAATAACATAGTGAAAAAGTATCCCTTGCCGATTTATTTTTTCACGTCCTATTTGTCAGTTCAGGCAGAGATGCCAGGCTTTCCCGAGCACGTTTAAAAAAAAAAATATTCAAGTTTTTCCAGGCTCAGTGACAATCCTGGAAGTTAATAACCTGGCCTACATTAATTAAGTTATCGCATTCTGATTTCCGCTATTTTATGGTTTTATTTACACAATTGCATATTTTCTCTAAGGAAGTAAAAATCAAAATCAGGGTGGGATATGCATATGCGAAAAAACAGACAGGCTTAGAGTTCTGTTCTGATTTGTTCTGATTTATTCCTAAAAAATGAGCATATAAAAACATAAATAGTTTCAATTCCTGAAATTAAAAGATGAAATAGTAGATAGCGTGAAGGAAGTGTGGAGAGATACTTAAATTTTGCGTAATAATTCACTGATTTTCTCTGAAATCGCTAAAAATCGCAGTTTTATCATTGCAAAATTTTTAATGCCTTCAAATATAAACAAAGCTATTTCTCTCATTTGATGACTCCATTTGTTGTGAATTCAAGAATGCGAATTGAATCGAGTCAACATTTTAATATCGTAATAAATGGTAACCTAGCTGCGTATAGAAGCTTGTTTCAACTTCAACCTATCAGCTAAACACATTGGACTATTTTCAGGCGACAAAGAATCATCGACTTCGCCACAAACAAAACTTTCATGTACCAAACCACTCTCTATTCGCTGGTTCTCTTTAAACGTTTCAGTACTCGATGTTTCGTCATTCACGCAAAGTTCGAGTGAATCGCATAAAATCGAATCGCCAAGCTCTGAGAAGTTCGTAATATCTTTAAACGCAGACGAGATTTTCTTTTTCACACTTACGTTAGGTTTTAATAAGTTTGCACACGGCGTACTTTCGATGGGAGGTGTGTCCACGTCAAAGCATAAAGGAGTCGACAGTATTTTAACTAGTGTTCTGTTTTTATCATCTTTTGTCGGCGTTTCCTTGATATGAAATGCTGCAAAATTCGCAATGATTGAATTGTGTTCCTTGGCATGTTTTTTAACTTGGCTCGGACTGTTCTCCTCAGTGGGTTGTTTTATACATTTCAGGACGCACTCTCTCGTGGTTAAATTTTTATTAGAAACGGTTTCATCTTCTTTTCGAAATTTCGAGCTCGGTTTTAAACCAAATTCATATCTTTTAGGACTTTCTAAGTTTACCTTATTTTCACAAATATCTTCAGTAACACCCCCTCGAAAGTTTCTGACGTATTCACCTGCTTGATTTTTCTTCGATTCACGTTTCTCTATCATGCTGCTCGTTACATCTGAAATAGCTTTCTTAGAAAGCCTTTGACTTAACGGTAACACCACATCACTCTCACTATCTCCACTGCAACTGGATTCAAGTGAAGCGTCTTTAGAGACTTCGTGTGGTGCTAGGGTTTTTAATCGATCACACAGTTCCTCTACATCGTCCAAAGGTCTCGCTTCTTCAGATAATATCTCCTGGTCTCGTTTGTCTGAATTCTTAGTGGGTTTCACAGTTTTGTCTTTTCTTGTCTTTTTTGCACCTTTAGAACAAGCACAAAATAATCGTACTATGGATACAAGAAATATTTCATTACATTAAGAAAGCATTAAAAAAAATTAATAAAAAAATGTACCGACCTTTTCCCTTTTTCTTTTCAACGAAAACTTCCACCATACCAGGTAACATCTTCACCACTACCTGTGCAGAAAAACAAAATGTTAGGGGAAAATGATTTATAGTGGTTTTATGCAACAACAAACGAAGGAACGAATGAGCGAACAAGTGAACAAATAAAGCAACGAATGAGCGAACGATAAGCGAACGAACAAATAAAGGAACAAATAAGCGAACGATCGAACGAGCGAACAAATAAAGGAAACAAGCAACAAATACATAACAAAACAAACAAGAATGCACTATTCACCTGTTGATTTTCCAAGGTAACAAAGGATTCTGGACAATTCTCCCACTTCTTGCTGTACGTCAGATTTTCGTTTACATCCATCTTCCATTCAATTTCAACAAGAGAAACACCTTGTTGACATCTTGTCTTCATCACACTAAAAGAAAGTTTACCGTCTCACGTACCTTATCGGTAAAAACGGACCAAAATTTTGCTAAATGCCTAATATTTTTTGCTGACCAACAATTTTATCCAACCTAACATTTTCGCCGATGTTTTTTTACCGCTCACAATTTTTTTTTAAAATTTTTCTCTTCAGTATCTATGCAGCCATAGCAATGATAAAGAGAACACGAAAACAGCCCTGTATCAGTCTAAATAAAGTGAGCGTAACAGAGGATAAAGAGAGTCGAGAAGAAAAGAGGAAAACAAAACAGAAGTTGAGGATCAAAGCAGAGAAAATGTTTAAATGAAAAAAATACTTTAAGGTCAGAAACTTTCGCTGGAAGAAAGTTTCGCGGTTTCGCGGTTTTTGGGCCTTTTCGCGAAAGTTTTTTCCCGCGAAATTTTTCAAAATGCTCAACCGCGAAAGTTTTTTCCCGCGAAATTTTTCAACAAAATTTGTTTAATCCTGTGGTTTGAAATAACGAAATGTCTCAATGAACAAACGACAAGCAGAAAAAAAAAAGAACGAAGAATCAAAAAGTTGTCTTGATTTTTCTCTCTCCGCGAAAGTTTTTTTCCGCGAAATATCTGAAATTAGGCCATCCGCGAAAGTTTTTTCCCGCGAAATGCAAAAATTTCGCGTTTTTTTTAAAAAACCGCGAAACTTTCTGACCTTAAAGTAAGAAAAACATCATTGAAAATTACTGAGATATATAGTTTTTATTGTTTTTTTTTAATAATTTTTATTAAAAGAAAAAAGCTCAGAAATTCAAACGTGTTGTCATTTTTTGATCTGGAAATTAGTCGGCAAAATGTGAATAAATATTTTGCCGACTTTTTTAAGCGATAGGGTAACAATTTTTTTTGGAACGTAATGTTTTTGTGGTATTAACACTTTCTACCGGTCAACCACTTTCTTTTGGAAAATATGACCAGAAAAACACAGGCAATACTTTTCACAAATTAAAATTTCTCAAGCTTTGTAGTTATGACAGTGTTAGTCATTTATCTCAAGTTGATTAATTTTCTTAGACTTATTTTCGCGAGGTCGAGATATTTCGCGATATTTTTTCGCGAAAAATTATTTTCACAATTTTTAATTTAATATTTAAAGGGGCTACAAAACGATTCAATAAGCTTAATCCCCGCACATGTCAAAGAATGGCGTGTAATAAACGGACCACTCAAAAGTTCAAAGTGCAAGAAATTATGCACACTTTAGAGCCACATAGTCTAGACGACCTGTTTATGAATAATTTTTTATTGAATTTGTATATGTAATTGCACGTTTACGAGTGCAATTAGGAAATAATCGAACGAGTATTTTTTTTTGCTTTTAATTTTCCGAGTCCGTTAGGACGAGGATAAACTTAAAAAGCAAAAAAATTACGAGTTGGATTATTTCCAATTGCACGAGTAAACGTTCGATTACGAGCTAATCACACAATGAACTATTTTTGTAAGAGTACCACAGGATGTCAATTTCAATGTTTTGATTTTTTTATTACCCGATTTATAATTAGTTCGATTCATTGTAAAGATATCTTTTTTTGACTTATCGCGAGAAAATAAATATTTAAATTATCGGCGCTCCTTAAAGAGTGCAGTTAAGATTCTAGAGTGCAATTAAGAAATAATTGCACTCCGCAGAGTGCAATTACGATATAATTTGCACTGTAGAAGAAGCGCCAAACAAGAAAAAATAGGTCATCGTGTGATTAGCTACTTTTTTACTTTACTTTTATTTCCTTCAGTATTTTTTTTTGGCGGTAAAATAAGCTGACAATACATGAACAAGCGAAACAAACTCACTGTGAAGGAGATATGGGTACATCATAAAAAGTTGAATCAGCAAGTTTCTCTAAATACGTACTTGTCGCAAGTTGTAATGCCTAAAAATAAAACAAAGATAACAATATCATAATATCATAAAAATAAGGTTGCATTTTTTTTTTATCAAAAATGACATTTTGAGAAACATATGTATAACTAGTAATTTGATCGATTTATTACTTTTCATGTAGGAAGAATAATATTTTCCTAATTCACAACATGCAATTACTTTACAATTTTTGAAGAGAACAATTTTAGAATACATCAAAAAGCAAAATTATTATTACACATTTGAAGTTGAGTTTAGATCTAACACAGTCTAGATCAGATTGGAAGAGGGTCATTAATATACCCCGTCCAACCCATGCTAGCATGGAAAACGGACGTTAAGCCGAGAATGATGATGATGATGATGATGATGAAGTTATTTTTGACATTCCTATTGACAACATTGAATCTCGACCTATATCATTCAAAAACTACAGATAACAACAGTTAAAATGAAACCCATTACTAGGTTATCAGGAAAATATTTTGAAAGGTTTTATTTAATAAACATTACAAAGTAATTCAATAAAATTAATAAATCAATAAATCTTCTAACCTTGGGCAGGGTGTATTCAAATGGCCATTCCAAATTGTCCAATAAGAATTGCTACAACAAAGAGAATTGTGTTTCAATTTCCGGAGCACATGTTAACGTTTTGGTCCCACCCTTTCGTATTCAAATGCGCGTCGGCAAAATATTACCGACGTGATTTTATTAGCCAGCCTGCGGTCGGCACTCGCGTTGACAATTGCCAAGTGCAGAAGTGAATTAGAAAGGCCGGGTTCTAATCCAAAAAAGGGGAAAGCAACAAAAACAAACAGGGTACATAGGTGATTTACCACTCAGTGTAAAACAGAACAAAATTAAACTACTCTGCTATTTTGTTTTGTTTTTAAAATTTTCCTGTTGAAATTATTTCCACTTTAGTTCGAAACTTCCAGTCAGATTCAAGAAATGAATTTTTTTACGAATTCGATCCGTTCCAGTGAAACTTCACCTGAAGGATACAGTACTAATACAACAAACCTTTTGAAATCATATGTACCTGTAGCGATTTTATATCAGGATACTTCCATCTCAATTTCTTTTTTATACCATCCAAAGCGTCTTTTTCTATTAAGTATTCATCAATGATCTAAAACATAATCACAAAGTACTGGAGGGTGTTACACACAAAAAAAACACTTTTTGTCATTTATTAAATAATAGAATAAAGGTAAGAATTACGGCTAGGAACAACGAGTTTGCATAGTTTGTTTACACTTACACTTACACTTTAACGAAAGTAAAAGTAAAATAAATTAAAGGAAATTAAAGTGAAATAAAGAAAAAGGGAGGGCATAGATCTGTTTTTAACTTCACGATGAAGGTATTCACGACATGTAAAAATAGAAGAACAAAAAGCTCACTGAAATGTAAAAACTATGCAATTTGCAAATCAATATGCCGTCAAAAAATCAATCTACAAAGATGCTGAAAAATCAATCTACAAAGACATTAAAATGGCGAATCCCGTTTTTGTACAATCGTTTGTATCACCTATTTCTGTAACGACTGTTGAAATAACATAAATTTTGACAACAGATTAGTGGCAAGTGGCCTACAGTACTCCCAGATCACAGCTGGAAAGAGATGACGTGGCCTACAGTACTCCCAGATCACAGCTGGAAAGAGATGACGTGGCCTACAGTACTCCCAGATCACAGCTGGAAAGAGATGATTTTATATCTAATTCTTTATCGGAATCTATTACGTTAATTCATGGCCATCTATATTTGAAAGTTCGTTCATCATCAAGCACGTGATATTACTGCAATATCTTTTTTTCCCTTTTTTGTATTACGTAGGGCCTGTTTGGTTCAAGCAAGGCAATCAAGTCAAAAGTCACTTTTTAAAGCCAATAGAACATTCACGAACGGTAAAACAAAATAAAGTAAGAAACACCGTTTCTATCTACCATCTCGTTTGAAGCTATAAATGACAATGAATAGACATTTAAATATAGATGACCAAACAAGTTAAACTTTTAAATACCTTTTGGTTGAAGAAATTCTCTGTTTTTAGAGCTTTTCTATAAGAAAATGGAAAACATTAATGATCATATTTCAATAAAAAAATGCTTGAATTCATTATCTTCATAAAACAGTTTTACAATCAACTACTTGAAAAACGAAATCAAAAATATACTTATTTTATACCTTGCAATTACAAGCTCATTTCTTCCAACATCTTTAGCTTCTTGAAAGAAGTCATTTCTATACCAATTTTTAAATCTAAAAAATTTTTTTAAATTTACAGAACTGCACTATGGTGCTATTATTTTTAAAACATCTGGTATGATAAGTTAATTAATTCTATTTATGCGGATATGGGGGTGTGAATGTAGTACCAGGGGCAAGTGTAGTGCCTACTCAATTTACTCCTCATGTGTTGGAATGTAAGTCATAAAACTTGGTTGGACTATTTAGCCATAATCAATAACTTCTTGACGCACCAATTGCAAAAAAATATAAATTGACCTAAATTTTTTTTTGACTTACCTGTAGAAAGTTTCAGAGTCATTGGGTTAACTGTTCCTATGTTGTTAATGAAGGAATGCATTTTTGCCCTCCACATCCCCCCATTAATTAACCGTTTTTTTTGTTGTTGTACAAATTGTACAAATCTTAACCTTAATAATTCCACTTTTATGCTAAACCAATACGTTCTCAACAAGTAGAAAGTTTGTACTTATAGGCTAATGTACACACAAGGCCATTGGAAACTGAAATGTAAACTTGGTCTTGGTCTGACAATCACTAAAAATATCCTAAATTTAAAAACTAAATTCAGGGAATGTTATCCAAAGCTACCAAGAAATTTGTAGTTTGGTCAAACATTGTAAAAACAAATTTGTATAATTCGTTCTAAACATTGAAACGATACCTTTGAATTAAATCATCTGAGAAAGACTTTTCTTCAAGAAACTTTGTAATAGTTATTTTGCCCACACCAGCTATACCTTTTGTATAATCACAACCATTAATCAAAGCCAATCCAATCATGTCGTTTTGACTTAAACGTGTGCGAGATTCAATTGCTTGGAGAGTGTATTTTAAAACATGGGGATCTTTTGGATCTATACCCAAATCACGATAAACCACTTGTCCACCATATAAAAAGAAATCACCATCATTCGTAAAACACCCATCTACAAGTCCATGTTTATTCAATACTGCACACATTGCTTCTGCTTCACCAGCAGCTCGCACATAAGGAATGCCCAGTATATCCAATAGACGACAGCATTTATTTATTGTTCTCTGAAATCGAGAACGACCCACTTTAGACTTTGTAGTCGATTTCACACCGTAACGGATTTCATTTCTCCTTTTCATGGTTTCTTGTTTCAATTCAGGTGCATCTCCTTCGGTAACAAATAACAATTTTACGCCCAATCTTCGTAAACAAAGTATCCTGAAAAACATATTGCGGAGATGTGGCTTCAATATAGAAGTCTTGAATTGCAATGTTTTAATAGCTTCCACAATCCAGATACTGAGGTCCACACATAATACTTTACCACGCAAACAATCTAAAGTTTCTCGAGACTTCGCTTCATCTATTATGTCCCATAAATGTTTAACACCCATTTTGGATGAAAAATTAATGCAATCAGCTTCACTAAAATCTCAGAAAAATATTATTCATTCAATGTAAAAGAAAACTAAAAAGATTATAGATTAACTTCATCAGTATACATGGTTTTTATATGCACTTTTTGAAAATATATCAAATATATATCTTAACAATGATATCAATGACAATAACAATGATGATGTTGATGACAGAGATAACTGATGATGATTTAATGGGTTTATCCAGCCATTGCTAAACATATTTAAGTGTAAATTATACCAAACACAGCTCTTTTGCTGTACACTTTACATGTCAATTTAAAATTGTTCTCCTGCATAACCAATAAATTGCCATACAGAAAACTAACACTGTGAGTATAAAACAAATATCCCAAGCTTATACCTTTTGAAATATAAATTAGCCATGTTATTAATTAAATAATTATATTTGCATAATAATTATTTGTAAACATTCTAAAAATTACAATCCAAATTAAACAATCATTGTGCCTGTGCAATACAAATAAATACACAACTATAAATAAATTAATCTCTAAAAATATATATCTTACAGCAAAGTGAAATTCTTGTAAGGTTACCGTTTGAAGGGTGTATCTGTATATAGTTTTTTTGAAGTGTTACAAAAACAATAAAGTAAAAAGATTATTAAAATATGATGATTAATTCTGCCAACTGTTCGAATAAGGTCTTGGTCCAAATAACCAGCTTTCATTGGAAGAAAAACGTCAAACCATATGGGACAGGACAATTACTTAGTTTTTATTTTCAGTTTGCTTTTTCAGGTAAATTTCTAAAAACTTGCTGTGCAACTTTGATAGGTTTGTGATACATTTTTATGTGACCTGCAGTACTAACAATTAAAATCCAAAAGGTAAGAATATTACAATGAAAAAGGAAAATGAATCAAGACTTTTAGTTAAAATAAAGCAATGCAAAACTTTTAATCAGGAGTTATACACATACCTTCTACTTCTACTAGTAAAAAATTGTGCAATGTTTTTAAATACTACATCACTATAATGATGTAGTAAGTAGGTAATGTTTGCATTAAGCTATTTCATCATCTATAACGCCATTCTTGTGTTCCTTACTTTCATGCAACCAGTTTTTAATAAGTGGAACCATAAAACCACCCAGCAATATTTGTGTTGGGTGGTAAATTAACAACGGAATCGAGATGAATGGCAGTATCACATCTCCAGCATAAATAATTTTCAAAATAGGCATACCAAGTGTCAGTGATTTGTGCGTTGAACAGAACATAAGAGCAACGATATCTTCTTTACTATAACCAAGTTGAAAACGATTAGTTACAGTGAAAATCAGATAAAGCAAACCAGCTTGCATTCCAAAAATGATTACTGCAGTGATCAGTAAATCAGTTGGTTTTACACCTGTGACATCACTCGAAAAGGTATCGCAAAATGTAGTGTATATAATCATCAATAACATAAAGCTTCCCACTTGGCCTAGTGGAGGTTTTTCTCTTTCAAGCCAATCCTTTATATAAATTCTAGCAAGTTGACCAAGCATAAGTGGAATGACGACAGTCACTGTCAGTGTCTGCACAATGTTCATGACAGGAACACCTCCTGAGACCCCAACATTTGCCAGTAATAGAAGAGGTGTTAAAAAAATGCCAAAAAAGCTTCCCAAGGCAGAATTAAAAATAGCACCAGCTTCGTTTCCACCAATGGCTTTCGTGATAATAACAGCTGAAGAAACGGGAGGTGGCATGCAGCTCACTACTTGTACTCCCCGAATCAAATACTCATTAAACTCGATCAGTGCCAACAATTTCACAAAAAGTGAGATAATGGCGGGAATAAATGCAAAAGTAAACATTTGAATAAATACATGTAAACGATAGTGAAAGAACGCAGCCTTTAGATCTTCACTTCGTAATGATAAACCACTATTGAAAAATATAACTGAAACAGCAATGTACTTGATAGTGATTTGTGGATACAAAGGTCCACCTTTCTTACCAATCCATGGAGCAATTTTTGCAAATGCAATAAAGAGGACAATGCCATACAGAAACCAGTTTTTTCGTACATTTTCCAGAAGCCCCATTGTTGAATATATTTATATGAAGTCTAGGTATGAAAGTAAATTTTAATAACATGAATATAAAATATTTTAGGGAAAGATATTTTTATACACACAAATGAAAATTAAGCTTTACCACTATAAGTAAACCTGCTAATTAGCTTCCTACTTTCTACAAAGATGATCAAAGATTGAACAACCGCCCAGCTAGGAAAGGTCATAGGTTCATCATCATCATCGATCCATCCTCAGGTTTTCTTATACTTACTGATATTACTTCACATAATGCACCATTGTAACCTGAAAATTAGGCTATTTTTTAGATTTGTGAGAATGAAATTTTGCAAAAGAGATCAACTTCGTAATATATTTCACACCCCACAGTTAATAAAAATTCTTCCTTTGATTTTATGTTACTTTTAGTCTAATATATATATTTATATTATTTTTTATATTTTTTGCTGTCTTCTCTGTTTGTTTACTCCGGAAGGAAATACAGAGAAGTGAAGCATGCAAATTTAATCTATTTTCCATTGCTGCAAACTACAATGTATCAATATTCCTGTTTGGTGACCCTCCTAAGTAATAAAGTACAACAGAATATGGAGATGTTTAGGCTTTATTATATTGCTGAAAAACTTTATATTGTAAAATACTTTTTTCACTTTCTCTTATCAAAGAAATCCATAGCTAGCTATTTTAATCAAACTTCACGATTTTCAGCCATTTCCATCGAACTTCTTCTCACAAAACTTTTAAAAACGACTATTCACAGAAGTTCATTTAGTACACACTTTTTTAAATAAGTAAGTAAGTAAAGTAAGTAAACATTTATTTACCTAAGAAATGACAATTTACATTACTAAAAGAATAAATTAGCAATTAGGAAGGAGACTTTCCCGATAGCCAAGGCTAAACAAAGGAGAAAGCCACCAAGAAAAATGTGAAATATTTTCATATGTCAGTAAATACTGTAAGTTTACAAAGATTAAAATGAAAAAACATTATTGATTATAATTAGTATAAATGAAAATTCAGTACCATATAGTCAAATAGAAAAAAGTAATGAGACAAAATAATGAAGAGGAAAGCTAGTTGATGTATTGACTCATGTAGAAACTTGTAGCTAGGGATTTTATTGTGCTTAATTTACAGTTTGTGAGGTTAGTATCAGGATAATTTCTTTGCAGATTGTTCCACTGTAATGTGGAGATTCTAGAGAATGAAAAAGATCCAAACGTCGATGTGTTAACTGTTGGTTCAATAAGCAAACCAATTGTGTTACATCTAGTTTCATGAGAGTGTGAGATTCGATCAAATTTGAGTGAGGTAAGTGTGTCAGATGGGAGGTTAGAGTTTAGGAATTTGTGGATAAATTGAATGTTAAGTACTTTAACTAGGTCGAAGAATTTAAGAATTCCAAGTTCTGCAAATATAGGCAAAGATGGGGATCTTGGTTCACTGAAGGTGATCAGCCTAAGGGCAGCCTTTTGGAGGGTAAGTATTCTGTGGGCTACTGTGGTGTCTCGAGTGCCCCACACTTGGCAAGCATAGCTTAAGTGAGAACTAAAGATAGCATGGTAAATGTTTAGCAGGGATTTTAGGGGAACATAGTGACGAATTTTAGATAACATCCCATTGGCTCTTTGAAGTTTAGTAGCCAAATCATCCATTTGTGCAAGTTTATGCATTAGCTAGCTAAGGGTTTAAAAAAATTTCGGTTTACCTTATTTACCTTCGAATTGCTTGTTCAGGCCTCTCAATAAAGAAAATAGTACCCATGGGATAAAATATGTACGCTAATGTAACTCTGTACGCAATCACGTATGTACCATACCTTATTTCACCTATGCGATTTAATTTATTTCACACAGTGAAATTGCTTTATATTTTTATTGCTTTAGCAGTGTTACGATTTCCACGCTCTCTCTGAAACACAATCCATGAGAACATTTTTTCTTTTGTCTTATGCTATTCTAATCTATTTACATCTTTGTAATCACATTGAGCACATCAAAATAATAATAATAATAATAATAATAATAATAATAATAATAATAATAATAATAATAAATATTTCAAGTGGCTAGCCCAGAAAATCACAAAAACCTCTAGTTAGTGGATTGTTTCCACTGGGGGCCACTAGAACAAAAAAGAAACAAAAATTATAAACCTAAGACTGCCTCAGCTCAATCAAACATAGTAACATTTATAATCTGTGAAAATTTAAAAGAAAAAGAATTAAAAACAAAAATTAAAAAGTGATCTCCATTAGAATTTGTCAAATACATTAGAGATGGAAGTCTTAAACGAAAGCAGACTTCCATTACAGGTCACTTGGTGTGGAAGATCATTCCACACTTTTGCAGCTCTAAATGGGAAGGCTTTTTTGCCAAATTCCGTGTTGACCAAAAGGAATTTTGAGCACATGTAATCAGGAGCAATGTGATTCATGGCTTTGAAAACTAATATGGCATCGTTTTTGATGAGTAAATTATTCAGTGAATATTCCATCTCTTTCCCAAGAAAGATATAAGCGGACACATTTTAATCGTTTTTCTAGTTTTCCCAATCTACCTTGGGGGGCACAAGCCCATGCTGAGGAGCAGTAGTTTAAATATATGGCATGACAAGTGCATTAATTAAAAGTTTTTTTGTGTGAGGTGTTAAACAAGATGCAATGGTTCTAGTTTTACAATATTTAATTAGTATTTTTCTATTTATGTCATTAATGTGCTCTTCCCATTGCATTTTTCGATCAAATGTTACCCCGAGATATTTAACTTTTTCGCTCCTCTTCAAAGGAATACCCATATAGTTTTGTTCTCCACTTTTTTTAACTGGCTGTGGTTGCCGAAAAAGATTGTTTCAGTTTTGTCTGTATTAATAGTCATTTTGTTATTATTCAGCCAGAGGTCGACTTGCGAAAGTTCTAACTCGACCTGGGAGACAAGGGTATCCACGTTTTTATGGGACGAAATAATTATTGTGAATTGATGACAGATTTTAAGTCATCAATATACAAAAGAAAGAGCAGGGGCCCCAACACAGATCCCTGGGGCCCAACACAGATCCCTGCGGCACCCTAAAAGCGTCTTCATGAAGCAGATCTGATCTTGTGTCGTTTACAAGAGTCAGCTGCATCTCTGATGCCAAAACACCCTAGTTTTTTTAACAAAATTTTATGATCAACAGTGTCAAAAGCTTTTTTAAGGTCAATGAGCACAGCACAAACAAAGTTTTGTTGGTCGAGCTCAGTAAGAATAAAATCAGAGACATCAACTACTGCAGTTTCTGTGGAAAAGAGTTTTCGAAATCCAGACTGTCTGTCATTTAGGAAGTTGTGCTCAGAAATAAAATGAGACATTTGCTCATGCACTTACTTTTCAAAAAAATTCATAGGAATTGGCAAAATGGAGATAGGCCGATAATTAGTAGGATCTGTTTTATTGCCACTTTTAAAAATAGGAGAGACCCTTTTAGTCTTCCAACATTTAGGTACATAACCAGTAAATAAAGATTTGTTGAAAAGACTTGATAAATAAATACTTAAAACTGACTAACCTGCTTTTAGCAGTCGTGAACCAATTCTGTTCAAGCCTGTAGTTTTAGTGAACTAATTATTTTTTGACACTTGTGGTCTCAATAGGAGCCCACCGAAAATCGTGTCTGCTAACAGGTGGATTAACATATGAAATGATTTGCTTCAGGTAATAAAGCAGTATGACAGGTGTCATTTCTAGGTGTTATTGACATGCATTTTACAACGTAGGACTTAATTATTAATTTGTGTTGAAAATATTAAAAATCAATAATTTTTTTTATCTTTGAATCACAAAAAAACAGAGATTATACTTTAGGTTTAACCCTGAGGAAACCAAGTGACAATAAAAAAACAGAGATTATACTTTAGGTTTAACCCTGAGGCAACCAAGTGACAATAAAAAAACCTTCCTAAATTAGTTTCGGATGCCAGATAAAAGATCTTAAAACATAAATTTTAACACTCAAGACCAAATTGTGCATCATGTGTCTTTTTGGGCGATGTCAATGAAAAGAAATATTCTGGATGATATTGTAGTGTGTTTTAAAAAAGTGTGTAAATTAAAGAAAATAGCTACACAGGAAAAAAATTTTAGTAATAAAATATTTGAATTAAAAAAAAATCAGCAATTAACGCGAGTATATACAGTTTGAATGTAAGTTCAGCGTACACGCAACTTGAATAAATAATTACTTTCATAACAGATCATTGTTTTTTCAGCACCAAAGTCTATAAAATTTGTAAACTACAGCAATTAAAAATATAAAAATAAGTTTTATTGTACTATATATATACTATTAAAAAAAGCTTGATCAAGGCCATTTCCTGAGAGGCGTGCCCCCCCACACGTGCAGATTTGTTTGGGTGTGCGATTAATGACTTTACTAACAATTTTTTGTACCATGTGTTTAAATTCCTGGCCATGAACTTTGATGGAACTTGCTCTTCGTATGTTACCCACACTAAAACAATAGCCCCTGTGCGGTGTACTAAAGCAAAGGAAATTTGTTCTTACATTTGCTTCTTGAAAATCTGATTATTTAAGATCGAACGCACACAACACGTGCGTAATTATTGAGGCGTGCGATTCATCACCGCCTACCTAAAATCTTACGAAATGACCTTTTGATCTTAATCTTAAAATATACTAAAACGGGATCTAATAATGCTAAAAAGTTGCCGTTATACATCTAAAAACTAACAAGACAGGTATGTAGAAGGTTAATATGGTGCCATAGTTTGTTTAAAAATTATCAAAACAGTACTGTAGAAAGCTAATACTTCTTTAACAACAATAGTTTTGTGCACAATGTCATATGATCTTTTGAAAAACGTTTTTGTTTAAAATATTAGAATAAACGGTTAAGAAAGATAATAAAAAACATGCAGAGTCTTAAAAATATATAATAAAAACACAAACGCATAAAACGCTAGCGCGACTTATTGTATTCTTTCGGATAATTAACCAGTTGTTAAAATTCATTACTTTGTGCTATTATCCTTCAACTTATACCTGATTATTTATTCTCTCGCAAACAGAGAGTAAAAATCGGTGCTTCTTTAAGTGATTGGTTTCAAATACTTCACGGAGTACCACAAGGGTCTATATGGTCCTCTGCTCTTTTTAATCTACATTAACGTCCTTTTCTTTTTCGTCGAAAAAACTGATATATGTAACTTCGCTGATGACAACTCACTTATTCTTGCGATGTAATTTTATCTGTTTTAATTAACCGCCTGCTTCACGATACAAAAAAATTACTGGAGTGGTTTAAAATTAACTCACTTAAAGCAAATCCTGAAAAATTACAATTTATGATTTTAAGCAAAAAGTCAGAGACTAATAGTGTGGTGTTGTTAGGAATTACTATTGACAATAAGTTACTATTTAATGACCATATTCAAAATATATGCTCTACGGCTAACTATAAACTCCATGCTCTCCATAGTTTAAGACAATATTTAACACTGAATAAGGCTAAAGTCTTAGCCTCTTCATTCATCAAAAGTCAATTCAGTTATGCTCTGATAATCTGGATTATCATTCTTATTAATTCTTCTACTACAAATAAGGAGGGGAGGTGACAGGTTCACAGGGCAAGATCAGTAGTGTAGTTAGGTCAGTTGTCCTATTAGAGGATGCGGACGTGGACATTTCCCGCGGAGACGGCTTTATCCGATTTGATAAACAAATTAAGTATTGGCCGCACTTACGAAATAATAATAAAAATAGAATATTGCCATCTACATTTAGTCAACACGACCACAAATTCAAAGATGTACACATTTTAAGGAAAAGATGGCGGCCCAATAGCATCGAAACAAACACATTATATACATACCAAAATTTTTTTCGGCCAATAAGCCATAGCGAAGTTAGCTTTATAATACGAATACAATTTTATCTTAAATATGATGATTATAAAAGCCCTTCTTACTCTCGTTATAACTGTTAGTCCAGTGGCTGCTTACAAAGATGGCGAAAGAGTAAGTTATATATCTTTTTTACGGCCTAATTTAGGACAACAGCTCTAGAACACTCGCTAACTAGTTTTTTCGTTAAGTAGACATTTCAGAGTACATTCCAGCAGACCCCCACCAGGGCTAGCCCTGGACCCACTGGACAGTCACAGCCGCCCCCAGACCCCCTGCTGTTTTGTTTCGGCAGTCCGGTGTATCCCCCAAAAAATCCTGGAAACGTCGCTGGTTGTGAAAAGAAAAGTTAGGGAGAAAGTGAATCTGTAATTATATTACTGTGTGAATGTAACTTTAATTGTTATCATCGTGCGTGAAGCATAACAATGAGATATGAGTCTTTTGTTCTTATGTGTAGCGTGCAAGCTATTGTTTAGAAGCGCTAGCGATCACAAAAGGTATTGAAATTTATATATTTTTAAATGAATAAACACTAACTGTTTTTGATAATATCTACCACAATTAAAAATGGCAGTTTTGGTTGCTATACTTTAGAATGAAATACAGTAATGTTAAGCTTCGACAGAACTTTTTCTTATTATATATTTTAGAACAAATACAGGGATTTTTAATCTTCATAGGGTTGTTTTCTTGTCACTTCAAAATGAAATACAGTCGTTTTAGTTGACGGGATGTTTTCTCTTCATTTTAGAACGACATACAGCGAATTTTAAGCATTGTGCGGTCATTTTTCATCATTTCAGAACAAAATATGGGATTTCTAAAATGTTTTTACATACGACTATTTGCATATACAACTAACTATTTTACATGCGACTCTTGTTTTCGACATGCAAAAATAGCTCTATATTTAACAATAGGTTAACAATGACAACGAAAGCTCTGACCCTACTGAAAGCTTGTGCAAAGGTGATAACTATCATGTACATGTAAAGTTACATTTAAGTGCTACTGTCAGTTGATTACATAATACGGACGGTATATGCAAGATGAGTTGCGGTTGATACATTAAGAACAATGGAGAGGAAAGAATAAAAACAACAACAGACTGCAATAGTAAAGATATTAAGTAAAAATAATGACCATCGCTAAAATTGATTAGGCAGTCAGGGAGAACTTTTTAAAATGCTGTTGCAGTATAATTACTATGCTAGTTACCTTTAAATTAAATGTCTAATGAAGCTTAAATAAGCGAATCACAACATGGCTACATCACACATGCAAAACTGTCAATTTAACATTCCTTCAAATCTTGATTGGGGCGAAGTTAGTATTAAAGAGAATGCTATGTACTAGCTAAAAATGCTTATTATCTTTTAGGTTCCAGTATATGTGAATAAAGTTGGACCTTATTTCAACCCACATGAAACTTATCATTACTACTCACTACCTGTTTGTAGACCAGATAAGGTAAATAACTTTTTTCTTTGTAAACCAGATAAAGTAAAAACATTTTTTTGTTTCACGATCAGATAAAGTAAATAACCTTTTTTGCTTGTAGAAGAGATCAGGTAAACAACTTTTTGTAGACCATGTAAACTTAATTTATACTTGTAGACAAGTTGTTTCGTTGTAAACAGCTTTAGGGATCGTCTCCAAAAATAATCGTTTCAATTTGTATAATATTTTATTTGAAGTGGTGTCTATATAAATTTGAAATGAATTTTAAAATTAAATTTACTAAAAGGTTATTTCAATTCTTTTCAGAGTGTGTGTGGAGGCGTGTGCGTGTCTTTACATTTTTTTGTGTGATCTCGCACCTTATATGACAAAGGCTGTCCCTGACTTCAAAATTTTTCGTAATTTTAATAAACTTAGGAAAGTTTTTCCAGATATAGAAAACATTCATTTGTGTGTGTACGCCTAAAACAAATGTGTGCATGTTTCCGTATGTGTGTGCACGCCTCACACGACATAGACAGCTTAATTTGTAAACCTGGCATTATATTTGTAGACTAATAAACAGATTAACTTGATAGATTGTTCACCCTTGTATAAGACTGGTTTTTGGAGTGTATTTGAAGTACATTTTTCCCAAAAATGTTTGATACTTTAGCTACTTGTGAAATTGTAGAGAAACTTATTTAGGCTACTAGTGGAGCTCTAGGTTATATTTTATTATAAATATATATTTCCTATTGTTTATTTAATTCAAGATTGATTGTTTCCTCTCAAAATACTTTTTGCAAAAGCATTAATCATATTAAACTGGTTTAATCCTGCACATGCCACCAGATTTTTGTGACAGGAAGCTTTGCCAGAATAGTTATTGTTACTGACATTTGTTTACCAAGAATAGCCTCTTCGGTTCCTATTGGTACTGCTATCAACGAGGGTCCTGCGAATAGAATGCCTAATGAATGCCTAACCTAGTTTTAGCACTCTGTTCTAGTTAAATTCATGAAATATTTATACTTGTCACTAGAATAGCTTTTTCATCTTTAAAAGATCTTTGTTCGACCTCTATGTTACACATAAATATATATATATATATTTTTTGATAAAATTATTAATTTGGTAACTTTTATTTGTTTTACTATCTAAATATTAGATGTGGTTGTCACAACATGGAGCGTGTTTTTTTTGTAGGCCAGATAAACTTGTGAATTGCATTTATTCTAGGTAGAGCATCGCAGTCTTACTTTGGGTGAAGTCTTAGATGGTGACAGAATGGCTGTTGCTATGTATGACATAAAGTTTAACCGTAAGAAGATACAAAATATTTTTAAGGTAATTTTTTATAAATGTGAAACGATAATGTTGATACCGAAGCTTCATTATTTTTACATTTAGAGAATGTTAAAGATATTGTTCTTTGTACCGAAAGTTTAAAATTGAAAGATATCGATGAATTACGTCACGCCATTGAGGAGTTGTATTATTTTGAATTTATACTTGGTGAGATAGTAATGTTTTTTTTTTTATATTGCAAGCCTAAACACCTGAGAATTGTAAAAGCTCTTGTCGAAATAATCATTTATTTAGCCACAGTTACTTCAACAAAAATTTGCTTGGCAAAAAAATAACATCAGAAATAACTTTCAATCAGACCTATAGTTATAAAAGTAATATTTTGGTGCATCCTTTCTTCCTAAATGGCCTTTGAATAAAAAGTCCATGTTGATGGTATCAATTTATGTTATGTTACTGTTGATTGAAGTAGTGGACAATGCGTAATAAAATCAATTTGTTTGCAAGTAAACTCTACCTGTTTATAATCAAAGCTAAAGTAAGACAACGTAAACATCTAAATGAACAATGTGTTCAGCTAACTACTGTGGTGATTGTTGATTTTTGTGTTACTTTGTTTCGTGAAATGTACTGCCACTGGATTGCTGAAGTAATGGAAAAACTTACTAAATCACTATGGCATTCAAACATTAAAAACTTTAAATTTCAAGGCTGGCCCTTTAAACTAGAAGAATTAACAGAACAGTTATTAGCACAAATTAAATCCTCACTGTGTAACAAAAAAACATTTGTAAAAAATTGTTTATCACAAGTATTCTACCTAATACCATTTTGAATAGAAACATTACCAACAGGGCTTCCACCGAGTCAGGGAAATCAGTGAAAGTCAGGGAATTTTATCTGTGGTCAGGGAAAGTCAGGAAAAAAGACCCATTTTTGGGGAAAGTCTTTTAACTTGACTTAGACTGATAGAACTTTATTTCTATAAATTCAGTGGAACTAACATACTCTTGACCATTTTATGTAGTATATGGATTAAAGCTCTTATAAGTTATGTTGCGACAAATCCGGTTTAGACGGTTTTAGTTAATTTGTTTTTCTGTTTGGCTGTAGAATTTCTTGAAAAAGTCAGGGAAAGTCAGGAAATTTGATACCATATTTTCAGTGGAAGATGAAGTTGTTGTTGTTGATGTTTCAAAATGTTTTCTAAATTCAATGTGTTGTTTATACAAGCCTATCATTAAGAAAATCACACCCAAGCAATAAATTGCTCGCCCAAGGTTATAATAATTTAGACCAGGCGAGCAACCTGAATAAATAGAATAAGTTTATAAACGCATATTTTATCACAAAATCTTTTTTATCTATTTTGTCTTTTTATATATATTTTGGTTATTTTTTACTGCAAATATTAAAAATGATAACATTGATTTCCATGTGAGATGAATTGATATTGCTCAGCCAGACAAACAAACTTTTTGTGGAATTGGGGGGGAACAATTAATGGCTCAGCCTCAGAATTGCACGAACCTTTGCATAAGGGAAGAGCGATCGCTCTCCCCTTATTGATAGGCCTGGTTTATAGCAAATGTACATTTTAACTGTGTAAGATTGTAACTTGACTGTACTTACTATATTTTACTCTAACACTCTGCTATTTTAGACATTAAATATATGTTATACATCAAGTTATATTAATTGAATTCTGTTTATTTGCTTTATCAGATGATCTTCCTATCCGTGGTTTTATTGGCCACCTTGAAGAAAGTGGTTTTTTACCTCACACACATAAAATACATCTGTGGACACACTTGAATTTTAATATTGAATATAATGGCAATGAGGTGAGATAAGGATTAAATGATCGCACACATTTTGTTTTGATGTTATTTCTAACCCCCACACATAGATGCAATGCAGAAATTGTATGTTTTAAAGTCATTGTTAGCTTTTGATGTTTCTGATATTTTTGTTGATTAGGTGCTGAATGTGTCACAATTTTTGATCAGAAACCTTACTGGTTTACATCTTTTTATCAAAATAAATTGTACTATATTCTTTTAAGTGATATATTCTCTGTCTAGTATGTCTATTATGCATTTTATGTGATGCATTTCTATGAGTTTAAAATTTTACTTATACTCAGGTTATTACAGCAAACGTAACAACCTCAGGCCATGAGCCAGTTGACTTGGATGAAATAAAAGAATATCCTGTGGAAGTCAAATTTACATATAGTGTTGCATGGACCAAAACAAAGTAAGTGGGCTTTATTTTTGATCTAATTAAGTTGTAGAAAAGGTCATCTTGAGCTACTTTGTAACTACTATTTACCATTTAGTGTACCACACTCTGAACGTTTGACGAAAAACAAAGCTGAAGGATTCTTTCCTAAGTCACTGGAGGTAATATTGTGAAATATCATTTACTAGTCTAGTTCTACACTCAGAAGATCATGTGCTGTCTTTGTTTTTATAGATTCACTGGTTGTCGATTTTAAATTCCAGTGTATTGGTGTTTTTGTTGATTGGTTTTGTTGTCATCATTCTTGTAGGTGGCTTCTTTTTTTTTTGTGCAATGCAGGCGTTAGGATTTTTCTCCCATTTTATGTTTTCTGAATGATTTTCTTTTTTTTTCTTTTATATGATATCAAATATCTTTGCATTTAGATGCGTATTTTAAGAAATGATTTCCAGCGTTATAATGTGAGCGATGAAGAGAATATGGAAGAGCTGGATCAAGATGATTATGGATGGAAAATTATACACAGTGATGTTTTCCGCTTTCCTGGTCATCGTGCTTTACTTTGCTCAATATTGGGTAATGCTCATTAATATTCGATAAGAAGAAGTAAGGTGAAAATACACATCCACTTAAATTGTAGCTTTTAATGAAATAATGTCTTTGTTTTTATCAGGTAACGGATGTCAGTTTCTTGCGCTTTGTTTTGGTATAATCATAATGGCGCTGCTTGGCATGTTCAACGTACACAGGTCAGTAAAAAATTATTTTTATTATTTTTTCACATTATAAATTTGTTTCTTTTCATTAAAATGCCCTGTCTGTCTGGTCCTGTCTTGCCTTGCCTTGTCTGTCTCTGCACAGAGTTCAATTTTACATGATATGTATTTTATAACAATGCTTATTTCTTTTTAGACATGGCTCTATGAATACAGCAGCTGTTCTTTTGTATGCACTGACATGCTGTAAGTTTCACTTGTTCATTGATTTTTCCTTCTTTTTTTATGCACGTGCAAATGAAAGTTTACCTTAAAATTAACCTCGCATATTTTGTAGGTGTTGCTGGTTATGTTTCAAACAGCATGTACAAACAAATTAATGGTGAAAAATGGGCCTGGAATCTAGTGTTAACTGCATCCCTGTTTTCTGGTATGCAAAATTAATGTGGTATTCTTATTGCACTAACCACTTTTCTAGCATTACTAGGGAAAGACGAGGTTTCGCCTGTTATTTACTCTGTGTGGAACTCGAAATTAAGCCTCACGCAACAATTTTGAACAGACGAAGTATGGGTATTATTATAATAGATTAGTCGTTAAACCCGTGAAAAAATCCAAGGGGTCGTCCGTCTTCAAATTACACGCTATTTCGTGTGTCCGTTCCACAACACTTTTCTTGCGGACAGACAGACAAAATACAGAGACTAGTCGTCCGTGGAAAAATCCACTGGAATTCACACGGCGTACATATATTGCTTAGAATTTTTACTCCTACCACTTATTACCTTTTTTAGTAATACAGATTTTAGTTGATATATTTGGTTGCTTTTGTACATGATTCATCTACTTATCGTGTTTTAACCAGCCTATTACCCTTTTTTTATTTAGTTCCATTTTTTGTGATTTGGAGTATTGTGAATTCGATTGCATGGTCGTATCAATCAACTCAAGCGTTACCATTTACAACTGTGTTGCTGCTCATGCTGGTCTGGCTGTTAGGTATGTTGTAGAACATTTGCAAGAACATCTTGTTTGTAATTCCATGTATTTATTCTTTTGTGTGTGGTTATGTATGAGCTGTGCTAGTTAATGTTTTTTTTTTACGGAATAACACTGAGGACTAGTAAGAATCTCCCAAAATAAAAGGATAAAAATTAAGGGGGCTGTACAATATTGATATATTTTACTATCGTATTTAATTCATGTCTATAATCCTACAAATCCCGGCATTAAGAGATATCAGTACGTCGTGTTATAGTGTGTTGTCATAGTTGGCATATGCTGTGTAGATAAATGTAGTACATGTTATACGAATTGCACTCTGTTTAAAAATACTTGTAAACTGTTTTCATATAGTTGGATTTCCTCTCACTGTCGTTGGAGGTATTTTTGGAAAGAATTGGACAAGTGGATTTGATGCTCCTTGTAGAACTAAAAACATCCCAAGAGAGATCCCATCTGTACCATGGTACGTTTTTTTATCCCTAGTTCCTTGTTTTTTTGTTTGTTTTTTGTTGTTGTTAGCGTGTTTTATTGTATGTTCTTTTTTAATTTTATTGTTTCCTATAATTTTATATATTATATATATTTATATAAATTGTAGAAGGTGGAGGAATGGGGGAGTGTGGTGGTGTGTGCAATCTGGGAAAGATATTACCCAATCTGGAATGTTTTATTGCATTAAAAAGCTTGTTTTTTAGGTATCGATCAGCCCCTGTTTACATGTGTGTGGGAGGTTTCTTACCATTTAGGTATGTTGTGTTTTAGTTTATTTTTTCTTCTTAAGTGGAATGTTTTTCTACAGGCTTGTCTAGCTTTAATACTATCATTTTTCAAGGGGTTGAAAAAAATCACTCCTAAAAAGTAATTTACTTAAATTACCTACCGGACCTCAATATTCTCGAAACCTTAAAATCAGACTAAAATATCCAACCTCTACAGAAAAACCTTGTAAATATGTAAATGAATACGTTCAAAAACATTGCTGTCTAGCTATAAAGAATTGACTTATTGTCAGGTACTTCTCTCCCTATAGATTAAAATGTTTCGTACTGTGGTCTGTCGATGAAATGTGGTGATAAATATAGTAAAAAATCTTTGTTCGAATAATGGCTAAAAAAAATTTTGAAAAATATAAAAATTGGTTAAAAAATTGGTAGACACTCAGTTACAGTACTTGAATGTGTTTTTACAAGAAGCTGTCACTATTGATGTCCACAATTCGCATGACTGTGTAGCACAGATTTTACTCACCTCCATTTTACTTTTTAGCGCTATCTCAGTGGAGCTCTACTACATATTTGCCACGCTGTGGGGAAGAGAACAGTACACATTGTATGGCATTTTATTTATAATCTTCGTGATCTTGTTGAGTGTTACAGCCAGTATCTCGATTGCACTCACGTACTTTCAACTTGCGGCTGAAGACTATCGCTGGTGGTGGAGATCGCTTATAAGTGCTGGGTAAGTGCTGGGTTGTTTGACCTTACAGGAAGAGGTTATTTGCGGAAGAAAGCGAAATTCTTTCAGATTTGGTCCAAAAATTTTAATAATCGGTCACCTGCCAAAATTCTTCAGCCAAATGTTCTATTTCTTGTTTCCGTAACAATTTTTATCAGAAAATTTTTATCGCAAATATGTATTTTGCAAAATTATTTAATTTTGAACCTCTCAACCCCGAAAATAAGTTCCGCGAAAAAATCTCCACAAACAATTTGTCCCCTCAACTTGCACACTTTCAATTGAAGTGACTTTTAGGAAAACTGCATTTGTTGAGACTAATTTTCATTTTAAATTTTACCTATAAATGAAATTTCCTGATGTGGTTTCAAATAATGTGGATCTTCGCACAAATCTCAAACTGACTTCAGCGTTTGAAAAACAGACTTTTAGTTTTCAGAAAGTTTTGAATTTTAATGTTTAACAAAGGTTTCAACGGTTTGCATTTCGTATTAATGTCATAAAATTTTGAAGTTAGTGAGACAACACAATGTAATTGCAATTTCTGATTGGTCGAGAAGGTTTCAAGGGATTGCATTCCGTTAAAAGTTTTGATCTTTGAGCGAGACAATAAAAAATACTGAATCGTTTGATACTTTCATCTGTTCATTTTAACTATTCATTTTAGTACATTGTAAGCACTGGAACATGTTTAAATTTTTTATACATTTCGTCATCGATCATATCCATCTTCTCATCTGCACTTATTTTTCTTTTGTGACTTCTCTCACCTAGAAAAGTGAAACGATCTTACAGTGACGAAATTTAAGAAGGTTGACAAAAAAATTTTGCCCGAATAATAATTGTTCCCGACTAATTTATTCGTTGACGAGTAATCCTCCCCGATGACTGTAAAATCCAACGAGAAGGAGATATTTTCGTTATTTTAGCTTTTCCTGATAACATTTTCCATCGATAAAGAAATGACAATTGCAGTAATGAATGATCGAATCAAAATAAAATTAAAAAAAATATATATAACATATATATATATATATCCTAAAAATTAGAAAAGGCAATCTTGTTTATTACCGCGGACATTGACGAAATAATTTGCTAGTGACGGGAGTTTTCTAGGTGAAATTTTCCCGATAGATTTTTCACCGATAGCACCTACAGATGGCAGATTATTTTAGAATATTTACCTTTCAAGGTCGTAAAAGAAACAGCATTCTCTACCATATCATCACATGCAAATTGCTCCTCTGTAGCAAAAAAGATTTTCGTCGGTTGTTGCTGCAATAACCCGATATCCAAAGCTGTTTGTTTCTTCATTATTATCCCAGTTTCTAATGCTTTTTTCCATTTTCTGATTTCACAGTACTTTTTGGAGTCAACTACGCGAATTCGTAACTTTTGACGACTATTCTTGTGCTTAACGTCATCGTCACGACTGTCGTGATCAACGTCAAAGTCTGTCGTTATTGTTTTCATAAATTTCATTGCTGACGGATTGGTTGACAACTTTTGTGACGGATGTTTCAATGATATATATTCTGTCGAGTTTATTGTGATCACATTAACATCGTCTTCCGTAAAAACATTCGTACCGGCCGTTTTGAGTGTAGTACTCAGAACATGGCGGTAACAATCTCGGAACTGTTGACTGGATAATAACATCTTGTGTTCGTATAACAATATTTCATCCTATAGTTGTAACAATATAATGCTACTACGTAAAATGGTTTCGCCAGGTTTTATATTTTTCATATTATATCATCTCAATCACAAAGCGGGTGTTTTTCTTCGATTTCTTAGAAAAGGTACTTTTCTTTAATTCATTCAATGTCCGATTTGTGCGCAGGGCTTTTGCACAATGTCTCACTTTCTTGTTATTTTCAGTTATAGCTTAGCTGTCTCTTTTTTATATTAAATGTTACGTCAGATATGATATTAAGAAACAACTTAAGGGTTGGGAATATGATTATTGTATGTGAGATCTTATTTAAGAATTTAGATATTTTTTAGTTGGTTATTTTACTTACTCACGGTAAATTGTCAACATTTAATATGGTGAAGAAATTCAAACCTTGTGTAAAGACTGCTACACCCTGTCAGCAAAACTATTACTAATATTCTTACTTCCCCATAGTTATGACACTTCTCGGTATCGGGTAGTTGGTCTGTTGTGACGAAAAAGCTAGCTTTAATAAAAACTTCGCTCTTCTCGTGCCAGATCTCTTCAATTTGAGCTAGTCCGGCGCATCTTGTGAATTTCACTGGATAGCAGTAATCGCGTTCGATATTAACCGGTTTCCCCTTTATTAATATCGGATACGTTTGAACGTTCTTGCATTTCATCGATACACCATTGTGCCCAACTTTCAGGATATCATTGTCTGAATGATTTCCTGACTTTGCTTGACTTCTTGTCGTGACCATTGTCATGTCCGAATAATGTCAATGTTATTTGACGTCATTTTTATAACTTACGAGTCATGACGTCAAATTTACTGTGCAATTCCTTACTCTGTTTTTCGAAACTCAATTATATGAAGCTGTTGATGTCTACGTGTTTGATCTATCGGGTTGGCTTATGTGGTGAATTAGTTATGCACGCAGGGATTTATGTTCTTTCGTAGCACAGCAAGCATGAAAGCTACTTGTGTCCTTCGCTGACATTTGCCGTCACATGATGTATCTTCGAATTTTTATATTTTTTTCTCTCTTGTAATAGAAAGTACGCTATGAAAATTTGACGTCGTTTTTTATTAACTTTGGGAAGTCATGTCGTTAAATTTACTGCTTTAAGATAATAGATTGGGTGCGAAGTTCACCTATCCGTTTTTTAGCTCTATCTTGAAATGGACAAACGGCATCAGTTAACAATGACCTGCAGCTGGTAGTACTTGGTCTGACCTCCTTCATAGATTAAATAAATAAAATAATTTGAGCCTAGCATTGCTAATAAACGATTATTTGCAAAAAAAATTTCGTCCATTTTACTAGTTATCTTATATATAAAATATAAAAAATATATATAAAATTCGCCGTAGATTAGTGGTTATAGCTCTCGTACTCTGTGCGGGAGACCGGGGTTCGATTCCTCTTAACGACGATTCAACATGGGCGAGTGAGTGTTACCATAGCCCCGGGTTAACCTAAGCCATGTGAGGGAAATTGGAGAGATGGCACACTATGTGGGCCGTTGGATGTTGCCGGGAGTTGTCTAGTAGAGCACGGGCCATACTAATTGGGTCTGCGTAGCTCAAAATGAGCATGAAATACTCTAGAAATCTCCATCTAAGCCATGGTCCCTCCTGGAAATAATAGACAGGGTATATCCCTCGATATTTGTGAGGCTAGCCATGTAAAATATGCACATCTATCTATGTATCTATAAAACAAGCGTCTTTTGATATGTGAAAGGTGGAAAAACTTTGGTTAACTTGAGGTAGGTTCAGTCAGCTCACTCATGCCCAAGAAGCGGTGGGATCGATTCCCGCATAAGAGAGTCGTCTTGCTGGCTTCTGTAGCTCAAATGGGAGGTTTAAACACACTAGAACCGACTTTGTCGTGAAGCTTTAAATTATTGGGTTAACGGTACCTTCAACTGCTAATTTAAAAAATATTGACAACTTTGGAAAAAGAAATTGATAGATTCATTGACAAGGATCTTGCTAAAAAGAATTTTAAGGGTATAAAACAGGGGTCTTACTAGAAACTAAGCTGAACCAAAAACGTATTTTTCTTATAAAAAAAACATCTAATAACATTAGTGGTGGCTGGTGATGGGAAGTAACAGTTATTTTACTAATATTTTTAACTTCAACATTATCTATTTCTTCTAATCCTGAAAATATTCACCGCCTGTTTATCTGACTGTATTCCCCATTCTGCTTGACTTCCCAAAAAAAACATTTGAGGCTGAGAAAGTGAAAAATAATCACGTCCAACCTCAGCTGAGATTCAGATGTTCTTATAAAAACTTGTATTTGACGTCACAATTATCGCGCTTGTTACGTCAACTGCGCAATGTCCTTTTGTATACTTGATAACCACATCTTGTGTTCCAGCTTATATTTTAACGTCGCTTACGATTTTCCAAGTTACGGTAGTTTTTTCTATCGTGAATGTATTTATCGATCTTCCGACTGATTTATTACGAATTTGTTATCCAAAAAACTTAAGCCTTTTGTAGAATTAATTTTCTGAAGTAAAGAACGGTGATTTAACAGAATTTAGTATGTACTGCAAAATCTTTGTCAGACATTATTTTTTTAAGGAACCCATAAGAAACTTTGAAACTAAAAGTCGTGTTCTTGTAACTACAAACAAATTGTGCTCGTTACATGCTATAGTATCTACAACAATATGTTTGATTGATTGATTGCTTTATTTATTTTATTTCAGGTCCACCGGTTTGTTCGTGTTCGTTTACGCGTTATTCTACTATCACAAGCGTTCCAACATGTCCGGCTTCTTACAAGGCGTTCAATTCTTTGGTTATACTCTCCTGGCGTGTTATATATTCTTCCTCATGCTTGGAACTGTTAGTTTCTTTGCCTCGCTTAAATTTATTAAATATATATACAGGAATTTGAAAATGGACTGATTAGGCGAGTGAAAAAATTTTTTTTAGTCACATAGAGCTAATTTTTTACGATCTGGTTCGGCCACCGTAAAAATGTTCATCCACTCGAAGATACGACTTTGGACACGTACTATATTTCATATGGTTATGAATTTTTAGTTTTGGTATTAAGACGTTAATACTTTTTTGATTTTTGTTCCTCGATTATCTCAGCAATATTTAGCTGAAATATAATCCGGCAGTCTCTACTGTCAAAGCAACTTTGTTACGAAAAAAGATTCAACAGTCTGGTGACAAAGTTTACAGGATATATTTTAAAAGGTATTTTTTATGTTGCGTTGGAATAATTAGTGGTCTGGTAACGAACTATAATTATGCTGCTATCTCTTCTTACTACGTAAAATGTAAATATGTGGGGAACAACTTACGTAACTAGCTACTCTTGGTCTGTTTTTATATAATTTAACCAAGAGACTGGTAACGAAGCTTATTGCGATATTTATATGCAGAAATTTGTGTGTTATATTTCAACTTGCACCTTTTTTTTTAACTTTTTTCTTCGGAGAAATAGAAAAATTTCCTGCACATCAACTTCACTACGCTTCGACTCGATCATCCCTTTGCTCGTAAAATAGGTTACGATGTTGTTACCGGCTCACTCCTCAAAAACTAGAAAGATTGATAGTGTCGTACTCTGTGCGTGAATTAAGAAATACAAGATGTTATATCACAAACGTGTTTATATCACAAACGTGTCTATTAGAAATCCGGTTTTCATTAACCCTTAAAGGGCGGATCAAATCAAATATACAGCAAATATGGGGGGCAAAAACATTCCACAAATAGACTGCTATAACTCCTGAGCACTAGGTTTTCTTGTAAAGACTCATATGGACCAAACACGACCCGTCTAGGTCTTGTCCTCAGCAGCTGCCAATCGCAACTTTGGGCACGTTGACTTTTTAAACACAGACCCTACCTTTAATGGTTTACAGAGAACACATTCCTGTACAACCATTATTTCAGTTTCTCATATAATGTGTATTTTGTCGCTGAACGTGTAATTATTCTCGAAGTTGTGGTTTTATAAAATTGAAAAAATAAGAATTTTTGTTTAATTGCGCACGCGCTAACAAAAAGGCTCATGAGCTTTTTACGCTACAGTAGAAAATGCAGTCAAATGGATAACAAGTCTTAAGTCTTATGCTTTCCTAAATTTTGAAGCCAAAACTACATTAAGCAAATATGTTTTTTTTGGTTGAAATTCTTACTGTAGACTGTAAATATTGTTGAGATATACCAACCTCGTCCCCAGAACCTCTTCGCTTTTCGATATCAAAAAAGCGAAAAGAGGTCCTGGGGACGAGGTTGGGCATATACTAAATTTTTCTTCCAACTTAACTTTTTATACGTCTATAAGTCTAAAGGACATGGTCCCTTAGACTTCAGATGGCAGTACCCAGGATCGTGCGGGTCCTGAAATTATCAAGGTTACTGTAATGATTGTAACATTAATTTAATAACATCTCCATATACCCGTAATTTGTGTCTCCGCGCAAAATGGTACCACAGTAGCGATAAATATCTCTGCGCGCTTTGATATCTGTGCTATGGACACAATACAGAATGTAAAGCACGAGCGAACCCGTGAACCACGGGCAGCTAACTAGTTGACTGTATATACTTGTCTATTCGAGGGGGCGATTATTTAAAAAATGACTAAAAAGGAGGGGGTCTATTCGAGGGGTGCGTTTAATAGAAGGGGGGCGTTTATTCGAAGCATTACGGTATGCTATGTTATCCATCGCCCTTCTCTTTGTAACCTTATAAAGGATACAAAACCAAATTTGGGGAAATTTTTTATCTCCCATTTTATTAACACCCATCTCAATTTAAATTTTGTTCAAGCAGTGAGTAACGACGGCCAGTATGCCAGAGAATGTTGTTTGGCCATTGTTGCAATTACATATTGTGTACAATAACAGTCGTAAATGAAGTAAATATTGCTGTGGGCAAATCACTCAGAATATAATCACTTAAAGTCAGATTTACGACTTAAAAGTTTAGCGTGAGTGTGTTTGACCAATGGCAGCACAAGGAAACAAGCATGGCGATGCGTTTTTTTGGAAGAAAAATATTTTAGGTAGCTAGCCAAATTTCTCCATGTCGTACCCAATGCGCTGCTACGTAAAACGTTTTATAGATATATAACTTTTACATTTTGTAATATTTTAAACAGTGCGGCAACAATGACAATATTAATTGTTTAGTCACGTGATGTTGATGTAAGCAAAATCCGTACCACCCAAGCATCAACCTCGTCCCCAGGACTTATTAATCAAAGGTATTGTGTTTAAAGGAGATCCGATATTACAATTTCAATGACCCTTACCCTACCCCAACCCCCCTACCCACCTTCGTTAATGTTGATCCCTTACCCTCATGAGCTTTCGATTTAAAGAAAACTATCAACTCCCCTTCTTAATACACCTCCTCCCCTACAATTAGGGTACAAATTGTGTTTTTTGAATACACGTCCTGCCGACAACCAGCATTTTTAAATATGTTGGTTGTTTACGTAATTTTCTGTTCGATCAGCAATTATTACTTTTGACCAATCAGAACAGTGAATAGAAAAGCGTAATTAAACGTACTAAATTAAACGCCTGCGAATCATCGGCGCAATGTCAATCTGTTTTAATTAGGACTTTCGTAAGATCTTAAGCGCGTAATCTCAATCAAAAAGTTTTTAACATTTTATATATATTTCTAATATTAAGACATGCATTACACATAATCTACGATAAATAAATAAAACACCCACAATATCATTTTTCTTTGTTATGTCCACTTTGCTATAAACCAATCTTTAAAATACACTAATATTTGTGCGATTCTGCACCACCACGTCCAAAACCACCGGGACCGAAAAGTGCACTGTAGCAAGGATTATTACAATATGGTTTTCCGTCATGCTAAAAATAAAAGAAAACGCCCTAAAATATTGTCCAATGAAATTCTAGCTCTAAAATTAACTTATTGACTAAATAGACGGTCTTTAACTTAAAATATTTACGAGATTTTGCAAGCATCTTTTAACACGTGACATAATTTTCTGCCCATCGTCCTATTTGAACGCCACCGCAAGCACCATTTTTTTCTACTCAATTTTGATATTTTAAAGTTGAGAGCGATAACGAGTTACACCCAACAGATGACATGACGCCCAGGTCATCGGGGTTCGAGGGTAAAAACCAAAAACGTCCAAGATTATGCAACAAAAGTTTCTACAATTACCTCTGAATGGCTTCCAGCAGATAATGTCTTTTTACATTTTTCACACCTAAGACAACCTCGGTGCCAGTCTTTTCCCAATGACGTCACTTTTTCAGCTGTACCGAAAGAGAAACAGAGAATACAATTCCTGTCAGGCACATAGAAAATTACATTTTTCCTCTTTCTGTATCGTTAAAATTTTTCCTTTTTTGGGAGAAGGGTTTGTTTTCAGTTGGAGGGGCAAGATTTCAAATTTATGGACCTTTTTTAGTATTAATTAACTAAAAGTAGCGATGAATTGCGTAAGTACAAGGGGATTTTTTTTAAGGGGGCGGAAAAGGCGGTTGGCGATCGTCCGCCCCCGTATTTTAGTATCTTAATTTTTACCGCAAGGTTAAATTCAACTTTTCTTGCCACCTCCCTGACAAAGTTAACTTCAAATTTCTCCATAAAAAGCCATCATTTATCGTTGAATCCAATACGTTATCGTGGAAGAGACTACATATAGCATGCAATTGTAGCCTTCGGAGTTGACATGCACTTTTGTTTATATAAGAATATGATTTTTAAGAATATCAATGTTCGAACTGATAAATTAAAGGATTGATTAAGAATGATGACAAGTCAAACATTTTTTATGTACCTTACTTCATAATTTTTAAGTTTCTTGATGATTGCTTTCTTCACTTATCCCCCCCTTAAAGTGTCAAAGTTAGAGAAAGAATTCTATTTGGGATAACTGTACTCTTAAGTACTTATAAGAGGTCTGAAGACAAGAATGGTGTTTAGGAATAGAGGTAAGAAATAAAGATTTTCAAGAATACTGAGTCTGTCTCATTAACAAGTGCTGGTTTAGAACTTACTATGTTTAGAAAAAAAAGAAACATTTCAAAATTCAAAAAGTATGATTCATATATATAAAAACAGGTGCAAACTATGCAGTTTCTTTTTTATATATTAATATATTCAGGTGAAAATTCGTTGATATGGCAAGTACGGAAAAACTCTTAAAATATGGGTGTAAGTACACATCGAACCAGGCGCCGTATGGTTCATGTAGAAACCAGCCTTTAATTGCGGTACATTTTTCAAACGCGTCACGCACGCACATCACTATCTGCATTTTGAAGCTGTGATACATGAACTAGCATTAATTTTGCAACCAACTGTAAAAGGGTTATTGACCTTGTCAACATTCTGTAACTCTGCTAATTAAGTGAAAACGCGTATTTATTAACCGCACTGCTCTTTAACGAATAAGAATTCTACATAAATTCCTGATCTGGTTGGAAGTTTAAAAGTTTTCGTAATTTCACAAACAAACAAACAAATTTTTGTCATAACAACACAGCATGAATACATAAATATAAACACAATACGTCAACCTACCAAAGTAAACTTCTTTACTACAAGTTGGACACTTTGGCATTGTGCGCAAGCTTCACGAAGAAAAAATCAAAATGTTTTTCACTTATTTTCTTTTCGTTCTTTCTTTTGTTTTCTTTCTAGCGCGCTTCAAAAACTTTTTTTTCTATGCAAGTTAGCTATCATACTGAATATTGTTATTGTGTAATTCTTTGCTGCATTTGTTATCGTCATACAAGTGACCATCTTTGTAAGTACTTATGTACGCGCTCCTTTGGAGTTTGTATAGTTTGACTAAGTTACAAAAGGATTAAAAAAACCTCGTGGGAGAGAACAAAGTGATTATTTTTGGTTGAATTTGTAATTAGATTTTTGCATTAACTGGACACTATGATGTAAAGTACCGTTTACACTAATGACAGCCGCGTCTCTTTAGTCCCGTTTACACTACAGTTATGAAAAAAAAACTAACTTTATCCCCAAGGCTTTTTATGTTATTATATTTATTGGAGTTCCGTCTCAATACAAAAACCTAACAAGCCTTGGTGACAAGGTTGAAGACAGTCAAGTCAGAAATCTTAAAACACACACACGTCAATTTAAATCGTGAAATTTAATTATTTTACATTTGAAATTTACAAGCCAATAACATTAAAACAAACAAACTTCTAATATTTGTGCGACTCTGCACCACCATGTCCAAAACCACCGGGACCGAAAAGTGCGCTGTAGCAGGGATTATGGCAATATGGTTTTCCGTCATGCTAAAATAAAATAAAATCACATTCATCAGTGCACGAGTAAAAAATAGCGGACAATTTTCAGTTCAATTTGCTTACGTTTTTTGTATAGAAAAAAAAACAGCTTTCAAAATCTATGGACTTTTTTATAGCTTACCTCTGCGTGGCTACCTGGCGTCAGCGTTTTCTTGCATTTCTCGCACCTCAAACATGGACGATGCCAATCCTTTCCAAGAGAAGTTACCTTCTCAGCTAAGTAAAGCAAAACAAAATTTATCATGAGGTCATCAAGCGAACAGACTGTAACACCTAGAGCATCAGAAATTCGACAAAATATCGTTAACCTACAAAGTATACGTTTTACGAATATAACAAAGCTGAAAGACTTGGTATTAAAACGCTTACCAAAGTAAACTTCTTTGTTACAGGATGGACACTTAGGCATATTTACTTTTTTCTTAATTCACAGTTTTCTCTCGTTTGGTAAAAGTTGAAATGTAGACAAACTTAACCGCCTTCTTTTTATACAGTGTATTAGATGTTGCTATGTACCATTAGTTGGGGTATCAAACTACTCATGGTAATTAATAACGCTCGCAGCAATACTTTTATTTTATGTTTGCTGGCTAACTTGATACCAACAAGTAACATAGATATATTAACGCTCTCCATTGGACACATTTTTTGTTTCCGTATTACTTTTTTATATCATATATCAACGGGGAAGAGCAACAGATCCATACACTATTGATTCAAGTGTTTTCTATTATTTCATTCTGGTAATTACAAGAATGGTTTCTATACACAATAAAAAAGAAGGTATATGTGTTGCGGTGGGTTACATGAAAGAAAAACACGCAAAGAGCGAGAAAACGTAATCTAAAATTACATTTCTTATGCATTTCAGAATTAAAAAATAACATTATGAATAAATTCGGAGATGCTGAAAAAAATACTAAGTAATAACAATAATATCGGTACATAATATTTCGTATTCAAAAAACTTCTGGGAATGTAGCACATCCATCCTCGCTCTCAAAGCTTTTTCTTTCACCAAGAAGCCCATCCAACATCGTTCCCAGGGCTTTTTCTCTCACCAGCGCTGCGCTTATTTACAAATCTGACGAAAACGTTTCTTCTCGCCGTCAAATATACAGAAAAGAGACAACAGTCTTTCGGATCCAGGTTGAACGCCATACGGGTGGCGTAGCGTATATGGAAAAGGAAAATATCCCTGGGGACGAGGGTGGTGGCGTAACGTAAGAAAGTATCTTAATTTTTCAAAAATTCGCGGTCACATTAAGGTTTATTCTCTCAGTAGTTCTAGCAGCGTTTTTAACAAATCACAGTGAATCCGTGATGTAACGAACCATAAGGGACACACAGAAAATTTGTTGGGGCGAAAAAAAATAGTTGTATCTAGAGGTTATTAACCTCTAGATACAACTATTTTTTTTCGCCTTATATAAGTGTTTCAGAGGGAAAACTAGGTTTGGTTAAAAATATCGAGATTTTGCTGTAAATATAGACATATATGTATATTTCTTTAACTCATTGCTCGACTTTAACGAGTTGATCGTAGCAAGGAGAGATACAGTATGGCTTTCTTTCGTGCTAAAAAAATAAATAAATATATTTTACTGCTACCATCTTGAAAGTTAATATGTTATTTCGCTACCATCTTGAAATTATTATCAAACTAGTCGGTAGCTATAACAAAACATGACCATGTTTGGAAACGTGACGAACAATGAAATGTTCCACAGGTGTTCTTAAATATATCTTAGCTATAATCTGTGACGTAATCTTCCTCTCATGTTTTGATTTTTGACCCAGATAAAAACCTCAGCGTTGTACTTTCAAGGTTATTCTAGCTAGCCATAGAAAAAAAGGAAATATTTAAACTTGACTCATTTTACTTAATACTAATAAATGTTAGCTTAATGTAATGTAACCTAAATGTAGTTATGAGTAGTTAAGCTCCCTATTTGAAAACAATATCAAACAACGTTAAAGTTGTTCTGTCTTGTAAACATTCGCGGCGGTATTTTTGTACTAAGTACCAAATTGTATGCGTACAATCTTGTCTGTGCAATCAAAGTGTCCTGTACGTAAATTCTAAAGAATTCGTGCCATTGGCTCACGAATGACACCGCGAAACAAAGAAACCGTGTTTTGCTAGTTTCCATAACCTATCCCGAGATCTAGATGTGATAAATATCAGAATAAATTGTCTTCATGGACTCGGCCTGAAAATTACATAACACAAATAAATAAATAAGCAAATAAACGCCGTGGACGTTTTATAAACATATTGATTTTCGCCCTGGGCGTCTGTTTAGGAAGGCGGGTTATTCGGAAATGGGCTTTCAACGATCATTTACGGTACTTTTAGATTTTTCTTGTACATGCAAGATTAGAAAGACGTAAAGAACATTTTTTTGCTTCTCCTCGAACTCAATTTTGGATTGCTCTTATACAAACTCAAAACGTTCTGGGAAAGGTGAATTTAGTATGGGTTGCTAATTCTGAAAAATTTACAAAGCAACTTTGTTCCCAGGAAAACTTTGATTGCAACCATGGAAACTATGTTACAACATACCTGTTTAAAAGCATCAGAAGTTAAACGCTTGTTGCATTTCTCACATGTGAAACAATCTTTATGCCAATCTTTACCCAAACTGAATATTCGTTCACCTGAAACAATATCAATCTATGGTCATTCTCACCAAAACAAAACAAAGTAAATTGTTCAAACACATCCAACGACACTAAAATTAAAATAATTCTGTTTCCAGAACTCTTTAACCCTATTCTGGCTGGAAGTAAGAACGTATGATACCACCTTGTTTCCAGGTCATTTTGCCTTTTACTCCGTAATAACGGCTCAGGGGCCACAAGACCCCGGGATGAGGTTGATGATACGGTTTTAGGGGTGTAAATTTGGTAACTTTTCATCAATTTTTAGTTAGCTATTAAACATTTTTTGACGGCCTCTTTATCGGTTAACAGAAGGTCTAAAAAAGGATCGAACAAAATTTTTTTTAATATCCTTATCAACATTCATCATTCTTTAGAGCACCCCTAAAAACTCGGTTTGAGTTAAGATAAAAGGTTTACCTGAGGGACAAGAATAGGTTAAAATGAGCAACATTTTACCTTATCGGTAAAAAAAGTCGGTTACACTTTCGAGGTTTTAATCTCAAAGAGCTTAGGGGACGAGAATGCCAAGTTTTAACTCAGAGTCTAATAGTTTGTATCAATCAAATTTTTCTTAACCGTCGCACTCTTTTCATCGACTTTATACTCTGTCGATTTTTGCTTTTCCTTTATTTTAACCAATGAAAAAACTTACTATACCTTAAAAAAACGCGGATACAAATGCCTAAAAACGAAAATTCGTTATAAGTTACTGCAGAAAGTGACTTTAATAACAAGCTAAAAGAACTAAAAACAAATCAACATCCTCATTGTTATTGTCATACATGGACGAACTTACCAAAATAAACAGGCTTTGCACATTTTGGACAATTCGGCATTTCTACAAATATTTTACACTCCGTTTATTTCCTTATTTTTTTGTCTGTTTAGTTTGTTTAAAATTTCTGTTTCTTCCAACTTTCAACTTTCAAGTCTTTTTTCCGTGCACCCTTGCAATGAATGTAGTGTTTTTAATATTTTGAACCTGACTGTTAAGACTGTCTGTTTTTCAGTATATGTTACAGCTTAGCTTATTTACATTGTCCTGTTAAACAGTGTATACGGATTTGCATAGATTTTTTATCTGAACTAACGAGACAAAAAAGAGACGAGTAAATTCAAAATATAACCTGCTTTATTGAATTTGCAAAGTTGGAAAACTTTAGAAACAGCCTCAACTCTTGTTGCCCTGATAAAAAAAAAATAAGGAACTGGAGACGACGACAGTGCAGAGGCAGGTAAAATACGTGCGTAATGATACTAATCACCGCCATCTTTTTTTTGTCATAAAGTCGATTTAGGAACAACAAACATTATAAGTAGAGTGAGGGTAATCTTCAGCGATGTGTCTCGTGTGAAGAAATATATACATTGAAAACTAAGAACAAACCGAATCTAAAGGGTTGAACAAAATAAGAACAATCCGACAACCTCGTCTCCAGGTCTTGTTTGTTAGACGGAGAAAAAAAATTATTCTCGCCGTCCGAGATTATCAGAATGAGAAAAAAGATTCCTGGGGACGAGGTTTCAATCTTTTCCCGCCTATAATAACTACGGTAGAAAATTCATAATGGCGCGGTTTTTTATACACACAAGTATAGAGCTCCAACAAAAACTATTTTTTTATAAATTCATAAATCCTGGAGAGGTTCGCGAAAGAAATCTACATATAAGAACACATGAGGCTAAATTTCGAACCACTAAGAACATAAGAGCAAATCTGACTTAAAAATGCTCCGAAAAAAGAACAACCAGCCTCAGATCAGACTGTATTGGTTCTTATAAAAAAGCCTTGCTGCAGTATTTGGGAACAACAGTTGCTGCCTTACAAGTCACTTGGCACTCCACATTCGCAAAAAACTGGTATTTTAGTCTAAAACCAAGCTAAGATAGTGAATAAATAGCTTGACGCGTTCTCAATCAAAAAATAGAAAAAGTAATCTATGGTTAGAGTATTTTGTGTTCTAACAAAAATGACTCGTCAGGCCTGTAGCGTTTTTTGATCAGGCTCTGGGATTGAGGTTGCGTCATAACATATATTTTCTGTAATCTGTTATTTTGTCTGTTGCGTAGTATGAATAGCGGGATACGAATGACCCTGTCGTGATCACTTCGTTTTCAAAAATTGTTTCATTTTTTTCGTAAAAAATCATGCATAAAAACCAGGCTCACAAAAATCAGATTATAATGCTACCATGACAACATGACGTCACTTTTTCTTCCTTCTATCTAAAAGTCATGTACGCTATTTCCTTAGCAACGTCTAAACGAATGAATGGTTTCTACGTGGTTTTAATTGGTCCAATTACCCCAAAGAATTCTCAAGATAAAAAAACACACGTAAGTTCACCTGTGTCATGTTACCATAGCAACATGGCTAAGGCTGTATCTGCATCTATAATGAGTCAGGCAGACAAGAATTGTGTTATCTCTTAGCAACAAAGAGAAAGAAAAAATAAATAAATAAAGATACCAGTGAAATATGGCTGTGGTGAAATACTTTGTGAAGTGTATTTTAAAGAGTGCAAATTCCTATTCTTTGACTGTATGTCCCAATACATCCACTCGCGTCTCAGAAAGAACAGCTCGAAATCCGAGATGTGTTTCACCATTTTCATCATTGTTTGGCTAGCAGTCATTCCTTCTTTATTTATTTCGATCAGATATCATATCATTTCGGACATTCTCATTAGCATGATTCGATTGGTACAGTTCGGTCAGAACACCGATTTTGACTCAATACATCATCGTGGCTTTAAAGGTCCAAAAGTTTAGAACATATTTGAGGTACCAAGAAGTGCTGATCATGAATTCCTACTTCTAGTTTCCTCTGTTGTATAATTCTAAATATCCATTATAAAAAAAAAATTCGATGCGAATACCTTTATTCTTACATATGTAGATGGGAAAAATCCACAATTCGTTCTCAGAGTCGCCCGATAATAAAACAGCGACAAACGACGCTGAAAACAAGGTTGAAACAAGCCGCCATTGTTACATTATCACTGCCCAGTTTAAGTGCTCAACATCAACGAATAACTGAAAAAAAATTAGTATATAATCGTATCGCATGTTCATTTCTTCAAAGTCGTTACTTTAAGACCCGTGAAAGTAACCTGTAACAGAATGAACTACTGAATGATGAATTTTCGAACATCCAGGCCATTTTATCTCAAAAATAGGATAGCGGAGAAAGTCATTGAAAACGTCTCAGAGGTTAAGATACCTTGAAATAATTCGCAACAAAGTGTCAAGTAATCAGTTTTTTATGGCTTTAAAATGAAAACATGGCAACAGGAGGACAGACAATACTATGTAAACACATCGGCTTAGTTCAGCCTGTGTTGTGTAGTGACAATTAGTGCATTCTCAGGAAATCAACACGACAATATAGCTCCTGCATTGTCATAGCTGCTAGCTGTCAATTTTCATTAACGCTATATATGTTCCTATAGTTCTGAAATATGTTGTTTTTAACAGAAGTTTTAACGAAAAAAAATAATATGAACTGACCAATCATATGCTGTAATATGAACCGACCAATCATATACTGTTCATTTAAATGAAAATGTGTGCTGACTATTCAACGGAAATTAAACGATAATATCATTCAACGGCATAAAATATGGCCAACGAAATTCTCTAAAGTCTGACTACTAAATCTGGTCCATAATAGAAAGTCCGCAAAGGGGTAATTTACAGAACGCTTTATAGGGCAATTATCTGTAATGATAGATTTCTTAAGTCTTTTCAACTTTCAACTTTGTAGCCCCAAAGAAAAGAAGATAGCACATGTAATGTTTTACTGATGTTGTCAAGTGATCTCCATTCAAATTATGTGGAACGACTGTTAACATCGAAAGCTGCCTCTCTGCCTGCTGTCTTCTGCTGTACATATTAACAACTTTAAATTGCAGCTCCTTCCGAATGGAGGGTCATTGCAGGAGGGTCATCGCAGAAGAGTCGTCGTAGAAGGGTCATCGCAGGAGGGTGGGGGACAGTTTCTTTCTAATAATTATTCTTAGAAATTAGGTTTCACTATTACAGTCACAATGATTCAAAAAAGACATAGCTGATAAGCTTATATTGTCATTTTCATTACATTTCAAATTTTTACCACATTTTATAGTGTTTTCAAATGTTTATCTAACCCCCAAAAAAAGAAAATTTAGAAGGTAACATTTCAAAAACACTCTCTCGTGTCATCACCAAAAACTGGCACACATCCACTTTTATTCTTGCGTCGACGGTCCAGCATTGTGAAAAAAGTCATCTCATTCATTCAACAGAAAATATTAGGATTGGATATCACTTGATGAACGTGGAATAAAGACGAGATTGAGAATGTGGCTACCTCGATCCCGGCCTCTTTGTCTCTTTTTTATAACGAGACGGCGACATTTTGGTATGCCTAGTTTATGTTTCTGTTTCTTTCTCGCCGTCCCTCTTATATCAAAAAAGAGAAAAAAGACCTGGGATCGAGGTTGGGAATGTGGAAATAAAGTCAATCAAGACCGTTGAGTTTTGTTATCCTCTTTTTTATCCTTCTACAGTTTCGCAACATTATATTGCTACGAAGTCAACCTTGCCGCTCCGTTACATCGGCTCAGGGCTAAAAGACCCTGGGGACCAAGTTAAACTTGTAAAATGTCGCAAAGTTAGTCAAATAGTGTTTCTGTCCGCATATAAGGTATGTCTATGAGGTAAGTTTCGTTTTCACATCGAAATACCTCACTAAATCTTTGACCGCCCTTTTTTTTATCTGAGCAGTCGCCATTTCATCCGATTTATATGATGTTTCTAGGATACAATCATAATGTCTCAATTATGCTACCAGACGCTTCAAGATAACATATCATCAGGCTGGTATCATCACTTTAAATGCGTTGATATCACGAGCTTGAAGTCACGAAGAATTTTCTATGACAACAGCTACTAAGCATTAGTTACGAGTTATCAGTTCTCTGTACATCAACCAATCCGCCATTATGTTTTAACACCTTTTAAGCCTTGCTTCACCTTTTGCTTCATTTCTTCAAGTTTCTCACTAACTTGAATGTTCTTATGTATTATGCTGTTTGTGATTTTGTGCAGGGTGTAATGAGATTTTTCGCCTTGTGATGTCATCTCTGTCCGCTCGCTTTCTTTATAGTCCGGATCATTATCCGGAAATTCTATAACCGGATCAAAATCTTTATGAGGAGGAGGTTCATCGTCCTCACGCTCTCCTTCGTCATGCATTGAAACATAAGTTAGTAAACAAATAGCAAGTATTGTTATAGACAGTTTCATCTTTTTGATAATAATCATGCGCATTGTGAGAACGGATGGACCCATGTGTGGTCAAGCGTGTTTGAAACCGGCTGTTAAAAGAGAAATCACTTGCTGTATGTTTAAATAGCAACCAGGGTTGGAAAGAATGACTTAAAGTTGACTATTTACAAAGTGGATTTTTTCGTTCGGAACGAATAACACATAAAGTCACGGGGACACGAGGCGACTTTTTTGGGAGACAGTAACATATTTTTTTGATAATTACTATTGACTAAAAATGTTAAGTTGTGTTGCCGTGCAGCTTTTTGTTGCTCACAACAATAATTTTGTTGCCAGTAACAAGTAACAAAATAAAAGCTATTCGATATTCGATAACAAAAAATGTAATTGGTAGCATGGTGATAGTAACAAGAAAAAATAAATTACTTCGTGTCACGAAGTTTAGCAACAAATACAACATTTTGATATGCCTAATTTATGTTTTAAAAATTCGTATTTTCTAAACGCTTTGATGTGCTTTGTAGTTCGCTTCTCTAGATGTCTGGAATTATAGCTGACTTAGACGCGCTGGCCGGCTATGTGCTTTCTTGATTTTTAATTCGAAGGCTTATTTCAAATTTTTGTGAACGATTCTGTTCGTTTTTATGCCATTTTGTTTATAGCGGAAACAAAACTTTTTTTTGTTATTTCGTCGTTGAAGAATTTACATTTTGCTATAAAATAAACACAAATCTATAGCTAATCATAATGTCGTATAATCTAGAAATATGTGATTGCATATCCTTAGGGTTAGCTAAAGTGGTTGAAATATGTGATTGCATATCCTTAGGGTTAGCTAAAGTGGTTGAAATATGTGATTGCATATCCTTAGGGTTAGCTAAAGTGGTTGAAATATGTGATTGCATATCCTTAGGGTTAGCTAAAGTGGTTGAAATATGTGATTGCATATCCTTAGGGTTAGCTAAAGTGGTTGAAATATGTGATTGCATATCCTTAGGGTTAGCTAAAGTGGTTGAAATATGTGATTGCATATCCTTAGGGTTAGCTAAAGTGGTTGAAATATGTGATTGCATATCCTTAGGGTTAGCTAAAGTGGTTGAAATGGCAGGAGCAAAAAGAAAGCTGTAGTTGTCTTATCACAACCTTCTATAAAAAGTTAGCAAAGAAGATACGGATGTCGTGCGATTAAACTTTGCGATCTACCTAAGCTGTAGTTCATTGCCAGTAGTAGTTAATCTATATATCTTAGTTTACAGTTTCATATAATTATCAGGGAATTAGTTCTACAGTTTATTTCCTCTGCTAGTAATACGGACGGCCGTCCCCAATCTCAAAAAGCGAAAATGTGTCCTGGCGACGAGGTCGTGTAATTAATCCCAAGATGTTACGTTAGCAGTAGTTATATGCTTAGCTAGTATTTAGGTAGCTAGGTAATTTGGTGTGGCTATCTTTAACAAATATGAAGAAAACATGTTTCATGTTGTGATATTGTAAAGGCTGACTTATAGCCACGTGTCTGCTCTGTGGGTAAAACACCAACAACAGAGTGGATTCTTAGATATTGTAGACGTTGTTAAAAGTGCTGCTAGCGCATTTTCGATGTTTTTACCTAGCCTACATAACTGCCAAAGACGAAGTAACAGCTGCAGAGTATTTGCCAGGTGATGCTGCTCGGAGATAGGCAAAAAAGTCTCATTTGCAATTATATTATGTTTGGATTGTTGCCTGGTAATTTTGTAGCTTTTTTGCTATTGCTAAAGCTACCTGCCACAAATAAAGGGAAAACATGTGTCATGCAAAAGACATATAGCTAAGTGAACAATACATGACATTCATCTTTATGCAGAGTTAGCTACATAAAATAAAGAAGAAAATGATAAAAGACATAGAACAAACGAGTTTCTATTGAAGTAATATTTTTGTTTATTTTGATGCAGACAAAGCACTTATTAATAGTGTAAAATAATATCTCGACTTCTATACACTTTTTGAGTGAGCAAAATATACAGCCCAATTAAAAAATTAGTCCTATTAGTACTTAAAAAATGAACCTTAATTCACGACAATCAATTTCCCCTATTTGTATTTGTAAGTCAGTGCAATTAAGGCATTTCGTGAATATCAAAAATGCAATAACTTCAGTACACACAAGTTTATTGAGTTACAAGTTGTTATGATGTGCTTTACAACAATGTAAAGGAAGTAGCTTGAATAATAGTTTTGTATCAGCTATATTTCGCAACTTGCAGAAGGCATTTTATGGGAGGGCTATAAAAATTTAAGAAGAAAGTAATGGATTTTGACGAAACAACAAAGAAATAGGAACAATTTATTTAACAAAATGATCTGTTCAGTGCCAGTGCATAATGCTAAGATTAAAGCTTACCTCCCACTTTAAGAAAAAAGTTGATTTCATATAAAAGAGCTTGAAAAGTTGTCTATCTATGAATCTTTTTATTTTTTTAAAAACCTTTATTAGTTTTCAAGATTTTTGACTTTAAAGTTTTTATGTTTATATCACCATCAAAGCTGTACTATAACACAACAAAAATCTACACTCTCTGATCTGCTAATAAAAGGGTTGAAATAGATAAAGATGCATGATATCGAATTTATTTAATGTGAATATTGTAACAAATTTTGAAATTGGAATATTATTAGTAGGTAAGGATTGAACAAAAGCGTCGTTCTTTGAATGGCTCGAATGATCTTGGTGAGTGAAGCACTACTGGAAACCAGAGAGTATATTACTATACATAAAAAACTGAAAAAGAACATGTGTAACAAAAGACGATTTTTCAAACATTTCAGATTGTGTTCTCTCTATTCCTTATCTTTTCCATATAGTTTTGTACCAAAAGTTCCTTTTTCTCGCCGTAGTATGAGATGACGTTGAGTTGGTCAGTAGTCACTTGATCGCATCAATGCTATTGAAGGTTTCTGCTTGAGAAACAAAAACGTTAGCATCTGAATGTAATTCTTTGACAATCTTCATCAGTATTGTTTTTCTTCTCTTTAGATTATCAATCTCTTCACCATTACCCTTTTCCTTCAACAATTTTTCGTTTGAGACTTTGCTCTTCACCTTATCTTGAAGACGTTCCCGATAATTTTGTCTGGCTAACTTTACCTGACGGCGCATTGCAGGAGTGATATTTATTGTGTATGGTAATAAATTATTGACACTTATGTGATCGTGAACAATTCGCTGAGCATTAAACATGGCTGCTGTCATATTTTGTTATGTCTTGTTCACAGTAAAATCACGCTCAACAGAGGCATGAGACAATGTTAAAATAATTTTCACTATGTAGCCAGATTTTTGCTTTTGAGAATCTAGGTACTTTCAATAACATGAATCTAATTAATCGCTGTGACTGTACATTTCGAATTGTAAAGATTCACTTCTATTTTCTCCAACTGCAACTTTGATAAACTTTTTAAATGTCTCTAGAGCACATAAGGTAGATAAAAACTCCACTATGTCTCGTTTGAATGTGATAATCTGAGCATCAGAAAATTTTCCATTTCTTTTCAAATCGTTGAGTTGTAACTTAATAGTGTTACCAGCATTAACATCTCCTGGACGTTTGTGTTGTGCTACTTCCTGAAAATCTACCTTTATTAACCAGTCACATGTATTTGCTTTGTCACGGACATCCTTTACAATAAAGCGTGATGATAGGTTTTGAATTAAATCTTTCAATTTTTAAGGGCTAAAAATGGTACTATGAAATTTGACAAGAAATTGTTTGAGCAAGTTGGCAATATTTTTAAAGAACTTGAATTTGACTCGAATCAATGGGTCATTTATGACAACCAACCTTTTATAACTTTTGTTTTACTTCGATGATTGTTTATGTTTTGGAAGATTCATCCGATACTTTATTATAGCAACAATGTTGAGCAAAACTAATATGTTCCTTTGGGAGATAATTTTATTCTCAGCCCATCTATGTGAACAGAAATGAAGAGGATATTTTCTATTTTTACGTCTTTCATAGTCTGCTCTTTGAGATGGCGATTAATCGAATATCGTTCACATTGCAGACAAAATTTTATCTAAATTAGTTTTAAAACTAGTTTTAGCCCTATGTTTCAAACCAAAATGAACGGTATACAGATCAAGAGTTCCTATATCTATAACAATTCTTTCAGATTGTTGTCCCTTCTATCTTCTTGAAACAAGCTGAGAAAAGATAAGTTGTTATTTGCTCAGTCTAAAGAAATCTGTATCATTTTTTTCTTTTAGACAGAGAGCAAACTTGGAAATTTGAAAACACATCCATGGCACTTGCTTTCCCCACAAACACTGAATTGCAGTATCTTGTTTGAAAAATACTATTGATACTGTCTCAATATTTTATGTGTATATCCATTTGTCCTTTTTTCATTACATCGTCAACACTTTCATCAAAGCAAACAACATAGTAAGGTGCTTCACACAATGTGTCTTTAAAATAACGAGCTAAGGCAAAGTTTATAATTATAAGAACACTTGGTACTACCACATAAAAAGGATTGTGCTATTTTAAAATCTTTAAACATCGTACTGAAAAGGTTGCTCTTTTTTGAACAAGAATTCAATGAATAAATGTTCACATGATCTCAACATCTGTAGTTATTCATGATAAAACCATCCATAACTGTTTGTGATTCACTTTTAGCAACATCTTGAGCTGTTTCTGCTTGAGATGGATTATTGTCAACACAATATGTTCAAAGTAGATTGATTATGTAGGGTTGTTTTTGGCTTTATGCTTAGCACCCTCTGCATGTATGACAAAAACCTTTCTACAATGAGCAGAAATTGAAAACGATCTAGAGCATAAAGTACATGCTTTTGTGTCATCATTATTGTAGCCAATTGAATTCAGGATTGTTTAACCAATCAGTTTGAAATGCTATTTTATATTTAGGCTTTTTTTTATTGAACATCTGAAAATACAATGGAAGCTAAAATTAACTGTTTCATATATCATGGAAGCGTTACTGATCAACTTATATACGATACTATGATGAATAAAAAAAGCTGTAATGCGGTTATCCACCACAAGTGAAACTTGATTAGAAATCAAGTTTATTCATATAACGTGGATATTTTTTATGATGTGTATAGACACTCTAATTTATTAATTTATTGGGTAAACAGTACCCATATTTGGTTAAGTAATGACAACTTGGCAAAATGCTTTGTGAACGTGAAAATATGATTTGTTTAAGGATTCAGTTGTAGTTTTTTCTACTTATTACACTACCTGCTTAGGTGGTATATGTTATCCCCTGACTAATAGATGGGTTTTTGATCTACATATATATTCCTAAACAGAATACGAACTAGCTATATAGTCAGCTAGCTAGTTAGCTATATAAATTGCTGTCACTGTCACTTTTCAATATTTTCACCAAGTAGCCATACAAAATATCCAACACTAGATTTGAATTTCCATAAAATTTTTAGGAGTAAAAACAAACTGGATCATCGAACTCAAAAGTCTCTAGCTAAACTCACGACCAAAACCACCATTTATCTCTTATTTAAACTCCAGCGGGAGAGAGCGATTTAATCGAACCTACCGCTTTAACGCATAAAATAGTGACGTCACTCCGTCCAATTACAGTATAGAACCTAGAATCCTGCTCCGCGTATCCCCATGTCAGAAAAGATACAAAATGCCCAAGTTGCATTAAGTGAATATATAACGTTTGTTTGTAAAGTAGCTATCTGTTCACACGATCTTCCAACAAGGCAGGGAAGTCACTTCGTTTCGCCTATCGTGTAAGCTGTGATTTGCGTGAATAGACAGCCTATTTTGCAACAGTCTGTATCCGGAACATGTAAAAGTGGTCTTAAAACACCCAATATACGATTATTTTTTTGGCTAATCTTACAATCAGTGAAAACTTTGTCCTCACATTAGTTTTAAAGTTTACAAAAAGAACACTGAATTGTTATTCTGTGACTAATTTACAAGTCCAGCATATACTTTCAAATTGTCAGTTTTTTTGTTGAGCTCAGCTACAATTTTTCATACAATATATTGTAACACTTGGTCTTCGTTGAAAGATACATTTTCACGTATCACGATAGCTAATTACACGAAAATTTAACAAAGAGTTTGCGTCAACCGATATGGCCCTCCAATTAACTCCTTCAGCATGAATGAGCAGCCGCGCTCGAAGTTGTTCGAGTCTTCTTTTAAGGCAACAGAACATTTTGCATTTGAAGTGAAACGATAAAGTGCATGTGATATATCAGTATAAAGGCTGCTGCTGCTATAATATTTTCTGTTTGACGCCGCTTAATAATTATAAAACTAGTCTTTATGTGAAAATCTACGTGAGTTCGCCCATCGCTACTCGCAGTCACTATGTTAGCTTACAGACCGACAGACAGACGTACGGCGAGCATTATAGTATAGATAAAGGTCACATACTCAAGTCACACTTGTTATTTTAGTATATAACTTCCAGTCAAAATACTGATACTACTGTTTTTCTTTTCTAACAAACAATAAACCAACATTAAGTCTGTCAATGCAAATAACAGTATTTTTATGGTGACACACCTTTCCTGAATTTTATAAATTATAATAATTATGACGTCATCAAAATTTTTATAATGGTTCTATGCAACCTCGTCTCCAGGAATATTTGCTTCTTAATGGCGCTGCGCTTTCTGATAAATCTAATCCTTTTTGCCGCCACGGTAAAAGGTGCTGGATTGGGGTTGGGTTCTATGCTCTTCAAATAAGGATATTCAGATAAAATATCAAATTATCATGACAAAACTCATTCTCGTCCCCAGAGCTCTTTGAGATTAAAACCTCGAAAGTACTTTCGAGTTTATCTCAAAGAGCTCTGGGGACGAGCATGGACAAAACTGAAACAATATAATATTCTGGTTGGATTTTATTTTAATTTGAAAAAAAAAAATTATTTTGAAAACGAGACTATTCTTAGAAAGCTCGTCTATATATGGGGGTTTGACCGTAATGTCCAGCTCGCAATTGAGGGACTTAACGAACAGAAATATTTACGAAATTAGGTAATTTTTTCCTCCTTTTGATAAGAAACTTAGGATTAAGAATCAGTTTTAGTACCAATATCTTTTAATTGAGTTTGACATAATTCGGAAATTCGGAAAAGGTCTATTCGCATGTATTAGAGTGCAATAAAGCCAGGTTCACACCACGCGAATAACGTTATTCTTATGGTATTGCGCATGTCATTCGTATGCAATAAGAATTACATTTATTGGTGTGAACAGTTCCCTTATTTGCATGTTATGCTCTTCGCGTGTTATTCTTACGAAATGCATAATAATTAACATGCGAATTAATATAAAAACTTTTCGATATTTTTTATGCGAATTTCTTGATTTTTTACTTAAATGTTTTGTTTTACGAATTTTAAATGGGAAAAAAAATTGCTGTGATTATTTCTGAAATTTTGTAATTATATATATTTTGTATATTTTACTAATTTTTGAATGGAAAAATCCTGTATAAATATTCGTTAATAAATAAATAAATAAATAAATAAATAAATAAATAAATAAATAAATAAATAAATAAATAAATAAATAAATAAATAAATAAATAAATAAATAAATAAATAAATAAATAAATAAATAAATAAATAAATAAATAAATAAATAAATAAATAAATAAATAAATAAATAAATAAATAAATAAATAAATAAATAAATAAATAAATAAATAAATAAGTAAATAAATAAATAAATAAATAAATAAATAAATAAATAAATAAATAAATAAATAAATAAATAAATAAATAAATAAAAAATAAATAAATAAATAAATAAATAAATAAATAAATAAATAAATAAATAAATAAATAAATAAATAAATAAATAAATAAATAAATAAATAAATAAATAAATAAATAAATAAATAAATAAATAAATAAATAAATAAATAAATAAATAAATAAATGATGCATAGTCAAGCCAAAAGTAACAATTTTAGTAAAGGAAGGTTTTTCTGAAGAAATTGGAAAGATCGCTGTCTTTAGTCAATTTTCTTCAGCAAAATGTAGTACGGAATCTTTTCAATCTCCTCGAAGAAAAAAAAATACTGTAGATCATTTCTATTTTTCTTTTCATCATTCAGATTATAAAATTGTCACGCAGAGCATGTCATCAGCCGAGAAACCCATAGCTAAAAGTTGACTCTTTATTCTTACGAATTCGTGTTCTGTTTGATGTGAAAAAGTTTAGAAACGTTTCGCATATTTTCATTTCCGGAATTTCTTAAACGCATGCGCAGGGATTAATTTTTCACATAAGAATAACGTTATTCGCATTGATGTGAACCAGACGTTAATAATAATGTTCATATTTGTGACAAGTTATGGTTTTATTTATTAATTTTCTTATACAACCCCGTCCCCAGGGATCTTTTTCACATTCTAATTGTGCAACAGTTTCTATAACGAGCGACATCATCCTAGCTGCAACCTCGATCCCAAGGCTGATTTTCTTTTGTTGCTGCATGCGCAGCTGGCTAGGTTAACTATCTTAAAAGATCAAATGGTTGGGCACATGATTTTCTTCAACCATAGAGATATTATTAAAAGAGAAAGAGACACAACGGCTATTCAAGCTATTGTAGTAGGCGCGTCCCTGAAGCAGGTGGTGCATTCATGAAAAATTAAAGTTCTTGAGGCTCGATTGTTTGTTTTAAGTCAATCATGATAAAGAAAATATTTCGATTGTTATTTCGTCCAATCATGATCAATCAATTTTTCCGAAAACTTTTCTTTCGCCATAAATATTTGCATACAACCTCCGCTGATTTTTTTCACTGTTCGCTATGCTGGTAGAAGAGGGTGCAGATGATGGAAACATTTTAGATTTGTTTGACTTTTAGTGCTTTCTGTTTAGTTTTTGGTTCTTGGAGAAGAATATGTCTTTAAAAAATTTTTTTTCGTGTCTTTCTGAGCCTACCCATGTTTCTTAGACGTTTCTTAGTTTTTTACCAATTTGAGCCTATGTTTCTTGTATGCATGTTTCTTGCAAAAAAAACAAAAACGTGTACATAAACGATGGGCTAACCCGTGGATTTATCCACGAGCCACCGAATAATCTTAAATAGTAGGAAAGTTCATTATGTTTGTTCGGATAAGTGAGACCATTGTATCTCAAAACATTAAAGATTAACGGTTTTTCGATAATGGTCACACGAGCAAAGAACAAGTAACCCTAACAAGTAACCAATCAAAAGGCGCGGTGAGTATTGTGTTTGCAGAAATTTTGTTTGCCAGTGGCAAAAATTAAAAAAAGAAAGCTTGTTTACATTTTTGAGATGTAATGTTTGAGGACATTTCTTGAACTGGTCTTCCAAACCATCTTAAACGAGTTCAATTTCTAAGTATTCCTTGTTAATTCCCTTTTACTCATTTTTTAACTTCTCTGGAAGAGATTAAGAAGCTGAGTGCAGTATAATTCTTTCGCAGTTTTGTAGCTGTCCGACTTTCTTGTTGGTATTGGGACGGCGTTCTCAAGAAAGAGCGCTTTAGATAGATAAGGTATATTTCGCTGTTAAAGTACTAACATCATTAATACTGAGCTAAAGTTAAAATAAATTTTGATCGTAATAGGTAGAAGATCGTCTTATCTATCATATAACCCCGCCGTACTTTAAAGAAGTGAAAGAAGGCCTTGGGACGAGGTCGTTACTCATATTGAAGTTGTCGGTGTGGAATGTTTTCCTGACGTAGTATTTGGCAAACAAATAGAAAACTTTGGCTTGTTTGTTTTTACTGAAAATAAACAACGGCAATCGACAACCTTTTTTTATTACTTTTGTATGACCAGAACCAATCAGAACTGGTGCCGTTATTCTATTGTATTACCATAACCAATCAGAACTGTTACCCATTATTTTATTCTAAGAAAAGAATATGGCACTAGCGAGTTATTTGCGGCAAAGACGCCTTATGTTATCACAAAAAAAACAGACATTCATAAAACACTAAGATGGCGAACGCGTTCAGATTTTGTTGTGAAGTGGTTTTAATACTTGTAGTTGTTAAGGGTATATACATTATATATAATATATATATATATATTAAAATAATTTAAGAAATAATTTAAGAAACAAGATAGAAAAACATAGCTGGAAAAATAAACGATATATTTTTATTTTTAGAAACTTTGCTTTTTTTATTACTTTTGTATGACCAGAACCAATCAGAACTGGTGCCGTTATTCTATTGTATTACCATAACCAATCAGAACTGTTACCCATTATTTTATTCTAAGAAAAGAATATGGCACTAGCGAGTTATTTGCGGCAAAGACGCCTTATGTTATCACAAAAAAAACAGACATTCATAAAACACTAAGATGGCGAACGCGTTCAGATTTTGTTGTGAAGTGGTTTTAATACTTGTAGTTGTTAAGGGTATATACATTATATATAATATATATATATATATTAAAATAATTTAAGAAATAATTTAAGAAACAAGATAGAAAAACATAGCTGGAAAAATAAACGATATATTTTTATTTTTAGAAACTTTGGGTGGTTGTACAAAAGATGGATATTCTTATAAATGTGAAAGCGAAGTTGATGGAAAGACTACAAGCATTGGTGTAACATTGGTAGGGTGCAAACCACCAAAAATTAAAATTGAACTGACCATTGAAGCGATAGGGTTAAATTACGAGAAAGAATTTGACTCTTCGACAGATATTCCAATCCCCGGCGCATCACTTGGTGGACTGGCTGGTCTGTACATTAATGTTCAGTTGAAAGATGATTCTAACGATTACTTACACATCAAGGTATGTTATGCGTGTTAAATATCTGTCCTTCTCCTGACACTTTATGATCTACTTTTAAAATTTTTGTATATTTTTTTTAATTTGTGCGATCAAAACTTCCATGACATGTTTTTTCTACCAACAAAAATTAACTAATCGCTTAAAATTCTGCAGTTTCACCAAATGATGAATTAAAATCGAAAAAGGCAATATTTCGTCATTTCTTGTACATATGTTGATGTAAGTCTCTTTGTTGTGTGAAAATCATGTTTTTGATTGAATATCCCTCTTATAGATCCCGTCAGAATTAAGAAACTTGTTAAAGAAACTTTTTCTAGTAAAATGACCTAGGTTCTAGAATAATTGAAAACCCCCTGAATAATTGCCCCCTGGAAAGCTCCCACTTAGGACAATTTTTTCCTGGATAATTCCCCCTGAACAATTGCCCCCACTAATTACCACGATTACTTGAGAATACATTTTTAGCCGATGAGCCAATTTTTCAAAGAAATTGAAACCTTTTATGATATATCTCGTTATTTATTGTTAAAAGGATTCATGCTTTAAAAAATGATATTTTTATATGTTGTGGAGAATAAAAATTTGTTTATCAAGTCCTTTGGAATTTTTTAATTTTTTTTTCTCATTCTTAAGTTATTCAAGATTTTAAATATTTAAAATCCGAGATCTGATGATGTCATAAGAAAGTTTTGAAAATGCTGACATTATATTTCTACCTGTAATTAAAGAAGAAATCATTCCTAAACTATAAAACTTTACATATGTAAAAATATCATCAAGAGCATTAGTCCACACTGGTTAAAAGTTTTAATATTATGTAAGTTTGCAAGATATTTCAATTATTAATTTATGCTTACTACCGTATGATGTCATAAAGTCATCCGGAAATCTTTGAAGCTGAATATGAAAAAGGATTACAAAATTCCACAAAACTTGATAAACAACTTTTCATCCTCTATAACATACAAAAATATTATATTTAATGCAGGAATCCCTTTAACATTGTTTGATTATGCTATTAGCAATACAGATGTGTTTTATGATATCAAGATAGTTGAGGTAACAACAATGACTTTAAAATCTTTTTCAGTGATATTAATTACCTTCTTAAGGCTATTTAGTATAGCTTTTTTAACAAATAGAAGACTTGCGAATGTTCAGAATATTAAAAAAATTGCGGTTTTATTGCACATGCGCAAGCATTTCTGTAGGTACAAAATATAAACAACAGACCACAGTAATCAAAGAAATCCATCCAAAAAAAGAAATAATCGCTTAAAATTAGTGATTTTTTTAAAAAAGAATTAAAAGAATATAGTTAAAATTTAATTTCAGATCCTCTTAGATCTTATACTACACAAAAATTCTTTAATCTTTATTAATAGCCATTTTACCCTGTGTGAGTCCTGCTTTTTACCTACATAAAAGCGCGCATGCCAATTGTTCTCAAAATGAAATCAAAACAACTACGTCACGCGCTGAAAGTGGAGTTTACAGTCTCTCCTGTTGTGCTGCTTTTTCAAAAAATCAAACTTTTGATTTACGTTAATCTAATATATTTTGCAGACTGTATTTATTTTACCGTCAAAAAATACTGAACATAAAGTAGCTGTTTTTGAAAACACCATTAAAACCAAATTTTTTTTTAAATAATTAACTACAGGTTTTCTCCATATTCTTGCAATAAAGTCGGCATAATTCCTTGCCCTGTACCTTCTGAGTAGTCTGGTTTTTAAAAACGTTATTCAGAATATGCGAGAATGGAGAGTAACATCAATGGCGGAGATCTCACTTGAGCCGTTTTGTTGTAGCTCTTTCATTTAACACGTATTTACACAATGTTTGCTATAAGTGATCCAATTGATATTGTGGTTAATACAAGACTTCTGACGTCATAAAGAAACCGAGTTACTTCAACAAGTTTTCAATTTTTAGATCAACCTGAGGGTGAAGGCTTTCGTTTCCATAGCAACAATACCAGTCATGGATGAACGTATTGGGCACAGTGATTGCAACGGTGGGTTTTAACATTTAAAAGGGAAATGGTGACATTTTACTGCACGTTATTTCTAGTTTTACATCAAGTTTGCTTTGACTTTTTATATGTCTTGTTAAAGTTCTTGCGAATGTCATATATTCTTTTCTTTGTTGTATAATCATAGTTGCCAGTAGGTTTCTAAGAAGAGACACTATTTCAGTGCAAGAAGTAGACAGTTTTACAACTCAGAAGAGTTACTTAAGTATCTTGTACCGTACGCCAATTAAAGCAAGAATATTGTAACTTCGTCAACTTACAGATTTTGTTCTCTTTTTTAGAATTCCTTGTGTGGTGGTATTCACAAAGTACAACGATAAGAATTGTTATCATAGTTGGAGCAATCTCACTGGTGGTTGCATTAATCTCTTGTTGCTGTTGTTGTTGTTGTCGTCGTCGTCGTCAACAAACACAAGTTGTCATGGCACCGGCGATGTCACCGGCCAACCCGATGGTGGTAAATACATCAAATAATATGCAAATGACAGCGCCACCGCCGTATGCCTCAAGCTCTAAGCTTCCCTATTCCAAATTACAAGAGTATAATTGACAAAGCTCTACTCCAAATTTCGTTTGATAAAGTCTGGATCATATAACCGTAGCTCCAAATTATACGTAGTTATTCCTATTTGTTATTTAATGAGTGTTTAGAAAGTTAAAAAGTACACGCTAAACGTCTATCTGATGTTTAGGGAGGGTTGAATCATTTTATTTTTAACTAATTCCTACCTGGGAACATTGATTTTTTGGAGAATATGAACAACTTAAAAATTGATTTGACGTGTACACGCCAGGAGCGTCAAGTGATTTTAATCTCGTTCCCAGGACATTTTGCGTTGTTGATGAAGTTGATAGCGGCCTCCGGCTCAGGGGCCATAAACCCCCGGGGACACGGTTGGAGTGATTTGCGATTTCAGTACTTGACGATACCTGAATACTACTACTTTAATTTAACTTTTATCGCAGGAAGGAGGGAAGTGGCGTAGAATCAGAACGCTGGAAAGTCTGCGTACACTTTGCGATTTGTGAGTCATCCTTGTGTGCCCGTATTGTATTGCATCGGTAATGTTATCATTATTGATCGTTTGTGGGGTGTTATGAGGGTATTAGGGGGTGTTATGTTTGAAGTTATCTATGTTCGTAATACGGAATAGGGTTTCCAGAGTCATAGAAGAGAGAAAAAAGAAAACACATTGTTTTTTCATATATATTTCAGGGGACGCGGCAACAGGGTGGCGCATGTTTTTCCTAATATTTATAATACTTTTATATGGAGTATTTGTTATGTAACAAACGTTTAGAAATTAGTTTTAAAAAAAGAACACATAGTTTACTTTCTTTTTCAAATCTTTTCTTATTTTCCCCGAGTGTTTTCTTTAAAACAATGAGCAAACGTGATTAAAGAAGTGCACGAAGCTCAAACCAGAATATCGATAGTTGTCTGGGTAAACGAGTGAAAGGTATATGTAAAAGAGTCATGGCTTACTCACCCAGCCGTCATCTCCTTTATTAGTACCCGTCTTTTGCCTCTTTGCCGGCCAAAATGGTAGCAATAACGGAGTAGCGATGAACTTTCCGCGAAATTAGAAAAAATACGGGAGTTTAATTTAGCAAGAAACTGCAATATTTTAATATGGAATTTTGAACCCTCGTACGCGTTTTAACTAGTTTTCCAGGCGAGGATAACACGAAGTTCTAATAATGGTCCTATGTTCTTCAAATAAGAATATTCAGATAGTATATCAAATTATCATGACAAAACTGAAGCAATATAATATTATGGTTGGATTTTATTTGAATTTGAAGAAAATAATTATTTTGAAAACAAGGCTATTCTTAAAAAGCTCGGCTATATAAAGGGTTTGACCGTAACTTTCAGCTCGCAATTGAGGGACTTAACGAACAGAAATATTTACGAAATTAGGTAATTTTTTCCTCCTTTTGATAAGAAACTTAGGATTAAGAATCATTTGTAGTACCAATATCTTTTAACTGAGTTTGGCATAATTAGGAAATTTGGGAAAGGTCTATTTGCATGTTGTTCGTGTGCAATAAAGCCAGGTTTACACCATGCGAATAACGTTATTCTGATGCTATTGCGCATGTCATTCGTATGCAATAAGAATTACATTTATTGGTGTAAACAGTTCCCTTATTTGCATGTTATGTTCTTTGCGTGTTACGAATCACATAAAAATTAACATGCGACTTAATATCAAAACTTTTTATGCGAATTTCTTGATTTTTTACTTAAATGTTTTGTTTTACGAATTTTAAATGGGTAAAAAAATTGCTGTGATTATTTCTGTTGAAGAAAATGAAGCATAGAGGAAAAAAATGGTCAAGCCAAAATAACAATTTTAGAAGAGTAAGCTCTTTCTGAAGAAGCCGAAAGATCGGTGTTTGTAGTCTGCTTTCTTCATCAAAAGATTGTACGCACTCTCTTTGACTCTCTTAAAAAAAAAAATACTGTAGATCATTTCTATTTTTCTTTTCATCATTCAGATTATAAAATTGTCACGCAGAGCATGTCATCAGCCGAGAAACCCATAGCTAAAAGTTGACTCTTCTTAGGAATTCGTCTTCTGTTTTATGTTTAGAAAGGTTTCGCATATTTTCATTTCCGGAACTAATCGCATGCACAAGAATTTACTTGACTTTCTTAATGTTTATATTTGTGACAATGTAAGGTTTTATTTATTGATTTTCTTATACAACTCCGTCCCCAGGGCTCTTCTTCACATTCTAATTGTGGAAGAGTTTCTAGAATGAGCGACGTCATCTGGCTGCAACCTCGATCCCAGGGATGATCTTCTTTTGTTGCTGCATGCGCAGCTGGTTAGGTTTAAATATAGGCGCAATGCTTTTAAAAGATTAAATGGCTTGCCACATGATTTTCTTCAACTTTTATCGTTAGAGCGCAAAAAGCGTCGACTCATATGGCGCAACGCATGTGCAGTGAAAAGAAATTGCCGCTGACTCGGAGCAAATCAATGCGCTATACCTCAGTTCACAAAGTTAAATCCGACTTTGGCGCCTTGTTCGCCGGCGCATTAGCTTTTGGTGGACCAATCAAAATAAGAAAAAAAATAATGCTGTACTAGCCGAATTCCCGTGGAAGAATCCACTGAATCTCTCATTAAACCGATGTAAGGGATACCAAACAAAAACATACAACACAGTAATTTGAATTTTCAAAACTCACATTTCAACCTCGATCCCGGGCTCTTTGTCTCTTTTATAACGGGATGGCAAAAAGAGAAAAAAGCCCTGGGATCGAGGTTGCACACAGTCTGCATTACTTTATATTTATACCCGTTGAAAGAAAAACGTTGAAAATATAAGCAGGTACAGCAAAAAAAATAAAAATAAAAATGCAAAATGTCCAAAAAAATCAAAGGTGTCTAACAACCGTTACGTAAAAAGCGAAATACGCTAAAACTATATACTTGCTTTGCAATGGAAAAAAAGGATACCAAGCATTAAAAAAAAATCCAACATTTTCCGTTAAGTCATACAGAATCAGCTATTCAGTCTATTGCATACGGCAAACCTTTCAAAATTTTACTTAAAATATAAGAAATTAATAGTTGAAAATACATAAAAGAGAAATATAAAAACTTGAATGATTTGGTATATATATTGTATATCTACCGAAATATTTCAATCCAAAATATTGAAAGAACAGTTTGCCTTACAGACCCAAACTTATAATCAAGAAAGTCACGCATAAAATCAAAGAAGATAACAATGCAGTGTTTTCGAATTTAAGAATCGAATATATTTCAAACGATCGTAACGTAACAGATGTAAACATTGATTTAAGTTTAGGTTTTAGGTTTAGGTTTTTTATAACGACATCAACACTGAATCACACAGTCTGTAGTGTTAAAAACAGTAACAACGGAAAAATTACATTTACAGTTTATGCAAATTCTTCTCTAGGATATACACGCTGTTTTTTAAGAATAGTGTGTTTTCGTTTCAGCCTCGATGTGCTCAACCTTTTTGACAAATGCTATTCTCAATATGTTCTTAACATGACTATGGCCTGAAAATATATAATGCCTTAATAAAATAAAGCATGCTATAAGTTACTATAGCTAGCTAATGGCAATTCTACTATACCGGCCCATTGCTTGGACACAAAAAAGTTCAGTTCGTTTGATATACAATAAAAAAAAGTAAACTTCTAATCAATTTTGTGCGTGATACAAATGTTCATATTTAAAACAAACTATCAAGCTTAGACATATTCTTAGGATATGCTAAACTTCTGACCCATTTTTCAGAGTATATTCTTGCAAAATAAGTGCTTAAAGAAAATATTTTCCGGCTCAAGACACAACAACAGCTAGGCTGAATAAAAGTCCAATCAGTTTTTTACTTCGATTACTAAATTTCGCTTCATCCCAAAGAGAACGAATTGAAAATGTATAGCTACAATTTTCTGATGCATTTCCAATCAATTCTTTTTGTACGTTTTTCTTCGTTTTAAAAAATATTTCTGACAACAACATTATTAACTTCGTTCGACAACAACAGTTTGTTTTTTACATTTTAGATTCGAATTACATTCATAATCGAATGCGATACAACCTCGGTCCCAGAACACAAAAATGTAAAATATAGAACAACATATAAGCTTTAAGCTAACCTCATGATGAGTAAACATTGGCATGCTTTGTTTGAAGTAACTTTTTTCAGGATTAACTTGAAAAACAGACAACCTTCTTCGCTTCGGTTTTCTTTTTTCAGTTGATAAACAACTTGTTTCCATGAGATACGGCGCGCACATGGTAAACCGGGGGTAAAATTAAATTATTTCAACCGTAACAACCGAGAACGGCGCTGTAGCATAAATGACAAATGGACCCCCTTGTTTTCTCATTTGGCGGCTTACTTATTTTTTTAGTAAATTTTAGCGTACGGCCACGTCTTAAGAGAGTGACCCGTGAGTTGCGTGTCGTGGACTCACAATTTTACTCACGCAAGGGAATTAAGATATAAGACTAGCCGAATTCCCGTGGAAGAATCCACTAAATCTCTCATTGAATGCATGTGCCACAAAAAAAAGTAAAAAAAAAGGTGTCTATAACAACCTTTACGTAAAAAGCGAAATACGCTATAACTATATACTTGCTTTGCCATTCCAGAAGTACACCAGGGAAAAAAGGGATACCAAACATTAAAAAAAAATCCAACATTTTTCGTTAAGTCATACAAAATCAGCTATTCAGTCTATTGCATGCGGCAACCCTTCCAAAGTTATACTCAAAATATAAGAAATTAATAATTAAAAACACATAAAGAGAAATATAAAAACTTGAATCATTTGGTATATTGTATATCTACCGAAATATTTCAATCCAAAATATTAAAAGAACAGACCCAAACTTATAATCAAGAAAATCACGCATAAAATCAAAGAAGATAACAATGCAGCGTTTTCGAATTTAAGAATCGAATATATTTCAAACGGCAACGTAACAGATGTAAACATTGATTTAAGTTTAGGTTTTAGGTTTAGGTTTTTTAAAACGACATCAACACTGAATTACACAGCCTGTAGTGTTAAAAACAGTAACAACGGAAAAATTACTTTTTACAGTTTATGTAAATTCTTCTCTAGGATATACACGCTGTTTTTATAAGAATAGTGTGTTTTAGATTCAACCTGATGTTCTTAACTTTTTTAACAAATGCTATCCTCATTATTCTCAATATGTTCTTAGCATGACTATGGCCTGAAAATATATAATGCCTTAATAAAATAAAGCATGCTATAAGTTATTATAGCTAGCTAATGGCAATTTCTACTACATGTAACGGCCTATTGCTTGGACACAAAAAAGTTCAGTTCGTTTGATATACAATAAAAAAAGTAAACTTCTAATCAATTTTGTGCGTTATACAAATGTTCATATTTAAAACAAACTATCAACCTTAGACATATTCCTAGGATATTCTAAACTTCTCACCCATTTTTCAGAGTATATCTTGCAAAATAAGAGCTTAAAGAAAATATTTTCCGGCGCAAGACACAACAACAAACTTAATATTTAAGGAAAAATTTAGCTCTGAAAGAAACGGCTAAAATATCGTTATACACCCAAATTCATTTCTCTCCTAAATAATCTAAACAACACACCTGCTTTTCTTCCGCTTTCTCAGTAGGTAGCTTGCTAGCGTTCTCTGGATGAAAGTTCAATCAGTTTTTTACTTCGACTACTAAACTTCGCTTCTTAAATTGGATTACAATTATTTGATACATTTTCAATCAATTCTCTTTGTAATGTTATATCATCGAACATTTTTTATTTAAAAAAAAAAGTATTTCTAACTAACAACACCAACTTCGTTCGACAACAACAGTTTCTTCTTTTACATTTTAGATTCGAATTACATTCATATTCGAATTCGATAGATTTTTTATAAAAGGAAGCAACCTCGGTCCCAGAACACAAAAATGAGGTTTAAGCTAACCTTATGATGAGTAAACATTGTTTGAAATAACTTTTTTCTGGACTACTTTAAAAAAAAGACAACCTTCTTCGCTTCGGTTTCCTTTTTTCAGTTGGTAAACAACTTGTTTCCGGGAGATACGGCGCCCATATGGTAAACCGGGGGTAAAATAAATTATTGTATCTATAACGACCAACGGGGCTTTTAAAACAAAAAAACAACAAATAGAAACATTTAAAAATAAAATAAGAATTAGTTTTATTAAAAAAAAAAAGAGTTTAATTTTTTAAAGGAATAAGAAAAGAGAATTAAATGTTTAAATAGTAACCCCCTGATTCGCGTTTTTTTTAACTTGGTAAATTTTAGCGTAACGCCATGTAATAGAAAAGTGACCCGTACTTTGCGCGTCGTGGACTCACATGGTCACTCACACAAGCGTATTATTATATAGACTAGCCGAAGTCCCGTGGAAGAATCCACTGAATCTCTCATCGAGTCCATATGATGGGTGCCAAATAAAAACATAGAACACAGTAATTTGAATTTTTAAAAGTCACAATTTGCATTATTCTATATCTATAACCGCTGAAACAAAACGTCCAAAAAAATTAGCATGTGCAGCAATAAAAAAAATAAAAATAAAAGAGAAAAAAAGCCCTGGGATTGAGGTTGCTCACAATCTGCATTATACAGAACGTTTAAAAATATAAGCAGGTCCAACAACAAAATAAAAATAAAATAAAATAAAAATGCAAAAGGTCTAACATAATCGAAGGTGTCTAACAACGGTTATGTAAAAAGCTAAATCTGCTAAAACTATATACTTGCTTTGCCATGCCAGAAGTACACCAGGGAAAATAGTATACCAGACATAAGAAAAAATCGTTAAGTCACACAAAAAAGATTATTGCAAAATTTCCAGTTTCTAATGCATCATACCAAATTAGCTATTTAGTCTATTGCATACAGCAACCCTCCCAATGCGTAAACGTGCCGTGCATGATAACAATGCAGTGTTTTCGAATTTAAGAATCGAATATATTTCAAACGGTAACGTAACAGATGTAAACATTGATTTAACTTTGTTAACATTAAGGTTTATTATAACGACATCAACCACTTCGTAGCGTTAAAAACAGTAACAACGGAAAAATTACTTTTTACATTTTATATAAATTCTTCTCTACGATATACACGCTGTATTTTATAAGAATAGTGTTTTTTTCGTTTCAGCCTTCATGTTCTTAACTTTCCCTGGTGTACTTGCCCATTGCTTTGAACAGAAAAAGATTCAGTTTGTGAGATATATACGCAATAAAAAAGTAAACTTCTAATTAAATTTGTGCATCATACAAATTTTTATATTAAAACAAACAATCAAGCTTAGACATATTCTTAGGATATTCTGACCCATTGTTTAGAGTATATTCTTACAAAAAAAAGTTCTTAACTTTCTTGACAAATACTATCCTCGTGGCCTAAAAATATATAATGCCTCAATAAAATAAAGCTTGCTATAAGTTGCTATAGCTATTGGCAATTTTTTTTTATATTTATTTAGAACAAACAATCGAGGTTGGACATATTCTTAAGATATCTTTAACTGACCCTGAGTATATTCTTACAAAAAAAATATGTTCAGGCTGAAGACAAAACATATTTAACTTCATATTTAAGGGAAAGTTTAGCTGGAAGCGTGTAAACGGCTTAAAAACGTTATTCACCTAAATTCATTTCTCTACCAGATAATCTAAACAACACACCTGCTTTTCTTTCGCTTTCTCAGTAGTAGCTAGCGTTCTCTGGATAATAGTCCAATCAGTTTTTTACTTCGATTACTAAACTTGGCTTCATCCCAAAGAAAACAAATTGAAAATGTATAGCTAGCTACAATTGTCTGATACATTTCCAATCAGTTCTCTTTTTCACGTTATATCGTCGTACGTTTTTCTTCTTTATAACAAATATTTCTGACAACAACATAAACTTTTTTTATTCTCGCTCGACAACAACAGTAGCTCTACAACAACAGTTTTGTTTTTTACATTTTAGATTCGAATTATCATTCGAATTCGATAGTTTTTGTAAAAGAGAAAGCAACCTCGGTCCCAGAACACAAAAATGATAGAAGAAACAAATAAGCTTTAATCTAACCTCATGATGAGTAAACATTGTTTGAAATAACTTTTTTCAGGATTACTTTGAAAAAGAGACAACCTTCTTCGCTTCGGTTTTTATTTTTCAGTTGACAAACTTTGTTTCCGTGTGATACGGCGCGCACATGGTAAACCGGGGGTAAAATTAAGTTATTCTATCTATAACGACCAACGGGGCTTTTAAAACAAAAAAACAAATAAAGACATTTAAAAATAAAATAAAAATTAGCTTTAATAAATTAAAGAAAAAGAGTTTTATATTTTAAAGTAATAAGAAAAGAGAATTAAATATTTAAATAGTAACCCCCTGATTTGCGTTTTTTTTAACTTGGTAAATTTTAGCGTAACGCCACGTCGTAAGAAAGTGACCCGTGATTTGTGTGCCATGGCCTCACCGTGCGCACACACACACAAGGCGTATTAATATATAGACTAGCCGAAGTCCCGTGGAAGAATCCACTGAATCTCTCATCAAGTCCATATGATGGGTGCCAAATAAAAACATAGAACACAGTAATTTGAATTTTTAAAAGTCACAATTTGCATTATTCTATATCTATAACCGCTAAAACAAAACGTCCAAAAAAATAAGCATGTGCAGCAATAAAAAAATAAAAATAAAAGAGAAAAAAAGCCCTGGGATTGAGGTTGCTTACAATCTGCATTATACAGAACGTTTAAAAATATAAGCAGGTCCAACAACAAAAATAAAATAAAATAAAAATGGAAAAGGTCTAACACAATCGAAGGTGTCTAACAACGGTTATGTAAAAAGCTAAATCTGCTAAAACTATATACTTGCTTTGCCATGCCAGAAGTACACGAGGGAAAATGGTATACCAGAGATTAGAAAAAGTCGTTAGGTCACACAAAAAAGGTTATTGCAAAATTTCCACAACGTACAGTTTCTAATGTGATGCAAATTAGCTATTTAGTCTATTGCATACAGCAACCCTCCCAATGCGCAAACGTGCCGTGCATGATAACAATGCAGTGTTTTCGAATTTAAGAATCGAATATATTTCAAACGGTAACGTAACAGATGTAAACATTGATTTAACTTTGTTTACATTAAGGTTTATTATAACGACAAAAACCACTTCGTAGCGTTAAAAACAGTAACAACGGAAAAATTACTTTTTACATTTTATATAAATTCTTCTCTGCTATATACACGCTGTATTTTATAAGAATAGTGTTTTTTTTTTTCGTTTCAGCCTTCATGTTCTTAACTTTCCCTGGTGTACTTGCCCATTGCTTTGGAGAGAAAAGGTTCAGTTTGTGAGATATATACGCAATAAAAAAGTAAACTTCTAATTAAATTTGTGCATCATACAAATTTTTATAATAAAACAAACAATCAAGGTTAGACATTTTCTTAGGATATTCTGACCCATTGTTTAGAGTATATTCTTACAAAAAAAAGTTCTTAACTTTCTTGACAAATACTATCCTCGTGGCCTAAAAATATATAATGCCTCAATAAAATAAAGCTTGCTATATATTGCTATAGCTATTGGCAATTTTTTTATATTTAGAACAAACAATCAAGGTTAGACATATTCTTAGAATATTCTGAACTTCTGACCCATTGTTTAAAGTGTATATATTCTTACAAAAAATGTTCTTAACTTTCTTGACAAATACTATCCTCGTTATTCTTAATTATATTCTTAGCATGTCTATGTCCTGAAAATATATAATGCCTCAATAAAATAAAGCTTGCTATAAGTTGCTATAGCTATTGGCAAATTCTTTTTATATTTATTTAGAACAAACAATCAAGGTTGGACATATTCTTAAGATATCTTTAACTGACCCTGAGTATATTCTAACAAAAACATGTTAAATATGTTCAGGCCGAAGACAAAACATATTTAACTTCATATTTAAGGGAAAGTTTAGCTGGAAGCGTGTAAACGGCTTAAAAACGTTATTCACCTAAATTCATTTCTCTACCAAATAATCTAAACAACACACCTGTTTTTCTTTCACTTTCTCAGTAGTAGCTAGCGTTCTCTGGATAAAAGTCCAATCAGTTTTTTACTTCGATTACTAAACTTCGCTTCATCCCAAAGAAAACAATTTGAAAATGTATAGCTAGCTACAATTGTCTGATACATTTCCAATCAGTTCTCTTTTTGACGTTATATCATCGTACGTTTTTCTTCTTTATAACAAATATTTCTGACAACAACATAAACTTTTTTTATTCTCGCTCGACAACAACAGTAGCTCTACAACAACAGTTTTGTTTTTTACATTTTAGGTTCGAATTATCATTCGAATTCGATAGTTTTTTTAAAAAGAAAGCAACCTCGGTCCCAGAACACAAAAATGATAGAAGAAACAAATAAGCTTTAATCTAACCTCATGTGATGAATAAACATTGTTTGAAATAACTTTTTTCAGGATTACTTTGAAAAAGAGACAACCTTCTTCGCTTCGGTTTTCATTTTTCAGTTGGTAAACTTTGTTTCCGTGAGATACGGCGCGCACATAGTAAACCGGGGGTAAAATTAAATTATTTTATCTATAACGACCAACGGGGCTTTTAAAACAAAAAAAACAAATAAAACCATTTAAAAATAAAATAAAAATTAGCTTTAATAAAATAAAGAAAAAGAGTTTTATTTTTTAAAGTAATAAGAAAAGAGAATTAAATATTTAAATAGTAACCCCCTGATTAGCGTTTTTTTTAACTTGGTAAATTTTAGCGTAACGCCACTTCGTAAGAAAGTGACCCGTGATTTGTGTGACATGGCCTCACCGTGCGCACACACACACAAGGCGTATTAATATATAGACTAGCCGAATTCCCGTGGAAGAATCCACTGAATGTCTCCGTGAAATGCATGTAAGAGATTACCAAACAAAAACATACAGCATGGTAATTTGAATTTTTGAAACTTACAATCCAACCTCGGCCCTATGTCTCTTTTTTTTATAACGGGACGGAAAAGAGAGAAAAGCCCTGGGGTCGATGTTGCTCACAATCTGCATTATTCTATATTTATATAACCGCTGAAACAAAACGTCTAAATTTATAAGGATGTGCAAAAAAAAAAATTATAAAATAAAAAAGTCCTAAAAAATCAAAGGTATCTAACAACCGTTACGTAAAAAGCTATTTAGTCTATTGCATACGGCAACCCTTCCCAAATTATACTCACAATATAAGAAATTAATAATTGAAAACACATAAAAGAGAAATGTAAAAACTTGAATCATTTGGTATATTGTATATCTACCAAAATATTTCAATCCAAAATATTAAAAGAACAGACCCAAACTTATAATCAAGAAAATACTGCATAAAATCAAAGAAGATAACAATGCAGTGTTTTTGAATTTAAGAATCGAATATATTTCAAACGATCGTAACGTAACAGATGCAAACATTGATTTAAAGGGGAAGTTCGGTCTAAAAAATTTTTTTTTTTTTTTTTTTATAATTCCACGTGTTTATACTTATAAAAACAGAAAAACTTTACTTCATTAAACTCAGAGTTTTGGAAATGTCTGTAATGTTGACACACACTTCTTAAAAATCTCCGTTTTTGAAAAAGCACGTCAGAAAAAAAAAAGCTGGGTTCTAACTCAAGTATGACGTTTTATAGTTCAAAACATTGCATCGCGTGAAAGAGTCACAACACAGGCTACACAGTTTGCTAAAAGAATCTACTTTTTTCTAGCTATATTTCTTTTCAAATCTGTAACAAATTACTTCTTTGAAAATACAGTGTCAATTTGTAAGCAATGGATCCAATTCGCAGCTATTCAAGCTCTAAAATGATGACATACCTGACTTATCTGCTCTTAGTCCCTTAAATTTCAACCAGAACTTTCTTTGGAAGAACTGAATAAATTACGAACGTGTAGTTCCGAGAGTGATGAGGAAGAAGAAGAAGTTTCTAGGATCGGCAACAATACCTGGTGCCAATGCACTGTAGAGCGATGGAGTCGTACAGTGAAAGAGCCTTGTGTTGCAGGGATACAAATGAAATTCCTGACAATCATTTCGAAGGTAAAATAAACAAAAAATTAGCCAAGCATAATTTTCTTTTTCGTGTTTAAAACCATAACAAAACTCTACATATTCCCTTTAAATATTAGTCTTCGCGTTGATAAAAAAATATGCATACGAGCACGACAACTGATGCAAAACTTCTCTCAAAATATTTTGCCTAACATGAGCTTTCTCCATATCATTCATCTCTCCTTCGCACATATTTTATTCGGTATTATTTGCTACTGCCAAAGCAACATCACAAAAAAACACAACGGTGGTTTTTTTATTCTATTCAGCTTTAAAAATCGAATAAGAAAGCGTGCTCAAAAATCAAAACTTGAGACAGGAGTTATTTTAAAGGTTTTTCTTTTTAGAAAAACAATGTATAACTGAAGCCGAAATTTTTGGGATGGTTTTTTTTGTAAACCAGTACTAACCACTGCACTGTCTGCCCTCAATAATTTAAGGGGTGATGCAATGCACTCGGTAGAAGACAAGACCAAAATTTATACCCCCGTCTTACGAAAGCATGTTATTGAAGAATTTTAGATGTGAAAAAAACAAACATTCAGCGCTGGGGAAAGAAAATGCGAACATGGGAAGGAAATATAATAATTTTTTGACATGGTTTTGTTTTGGAAATGGCTATAATAAATGAAATTGTGTTGAGTTTTTCTAAATACGAGAAAGACAAATGTTTGGCTGTTTGAAACGTAGCTAACAAACACATAACTAACAAACATAGCTAACAAAACTTTCGAAGCATTCTGGTTCAAAATGTCGAGAACAAATATAAAATCCAGAGTCTTTCGGCAAGGTACCACTTCTTTTTATATTATTTAGCCATTTTTTTCGAAGCTCTTTATTTTTTTTCGCACTGGGAATCTGATAAGAGACTACCCGATTTTTTCTTTCGTTATTATCTTCGTCTTTCGTCGTCAGCTTTTCGTTCTCTACCTCCTTATTTTTCTCGCTCCCCTTATCTTTTTCTGTCTTTTAATTATCGCTACTTCGATTTGTACAGCCGATGGCAGCACAGTTTGACATATTAAAATAATAAAAATGTATAGACAAAATACTTCTTCATGTGATTACACCTAATCCCCAACACCGAACTTCGCTTTTTGAACTATAAAACGTCATAATTCAAACTCGACCCAGCCTTCGTAAAAATGTAAAGGGGTCAATATACGGAGGTGTTTTTACGCGTGTTTAACACAGATTATTTCAGAAAAAAGAGGGTTTCACTTGAAAAGAATTATGGTATCCGTTTTTTTTCTTTTATGACTATTGATTATGAAAATATAATTTTTGACCGAACTTCCCCTTTAAGTTTAGGTGTTATGTTTAGGTTTTTTATAACGACATCAACACTGAATTACACAGTCTGTAGTGTTAAAAACAGTAACAACGGAAAAATTACTTTTTACAGTTTATGTAAATTCTTCTTTAGGATATACACGCTGTTTTATAAGATTAGTGTATTTTAGTTTCAGCCTCGATGTGCTTAACTTTTTTGACAAATGCTATCCTCATTATTCTCAATATGTTCTTAGCATGACTATGGCCTGAAAATATATAATGCCTTAATAAAATAAAGCATGCTATAAGTTGCTATTGCTAATGGTAATTTCTACTGCATGTAACGGCCCATTGCGTTGAACAGAAAAAGTTGAGTTTGTGAGATACGCAATAAAAAAGTAAACTTCTAATTAAATTTGTGCATCATACAAATTTTTATATTAGAACAAACAATCCAACCTCGATCCCAGGGCCTGTAGCGTTTTTTGATATGAGGATGAAACGCGTACGAGGCCCTGGTACAACAGACTCACTCAACCAATGAGATTGCGTGTACGGCTTTTTTAAATTATGTTAAAAAGATAATTAATTCAGAAGTTTTTTTTGCAAGCACAGCATTTTTTTTATTAACAACAAATATGGCGAGCGATGAGCATTACGAAGATTTTTATGGTTACTTGTTTATGAAGAAAATATTTATATTCACGTTATTTTTGACTTTCCTTGCATCGTTTAAATTTTGAAACAAATCAAAATTAAATAACAAATTAAAATCAAAAACATTACTTTTGTTTTCTCACTGATGGTGGAAAAGGCAGCTGACAAAACTCAAATGGAATGGTGTGATGAACATCCTGTCCTGCGAACGAAAGTTGACAAACTTTGTTTCCGTGTGATACGGCGCGCACATGGTAAACCGGGGGTAAAATTAAATTATTCTATCTATAACGACCAACGGGCTAATTAAAACAAAAAAACAAATAAAAACATTTAAAAATAAAATAAAAATTAGCTTTAATAAAATAAAGAAAAAGAGTTTTATTTTTTAAAGTAATAAGAAAAGAGAATTAAATATTTAAATAGTAACCCCCTGATTTGCGTTTTTTTTAACTTGGTAAATTTTAGCGTAACGCCACGTCGTAAGAAAGTGACCCGTGATTTGTGTGACATGGACTCACCGTGCGCACACACACACAAGGCGTATTAATATATAGACTAGCTGTTTCCCGTGGAAGAATCCACTGTATTTCTCATTTAATTCATGTAACAGATATACGTCCATCAAAAAACAAACAATACAGCAGTGCGAATCTTACAATCTGCATTATTATATAAATGCCCAAAAAAATGAAGGTGTCCAACAACTGCAGTATATATGTGACATTTAAAATCTAAATCTACTAAAATTACTTGCTCTGACCTTCTGACAAATGCGAAAATTATTCGGATAGAAGTTTACCAAAGCATTTCAAAATACATCTCACCCATAAAATTTAAATCACTCAAAATGTCACATACAAAAATCGCTGATCAATGTCAAACACAAATCTCTCTCAATGTATATATATCTTAAAATCAGTTAGTTTATTGCAAACCCTGCCAAAGGTTGACACAAAGTGTGAAAAATAAACAATAAATTGTGCATCTGGCAGAATTTTTTATCTAAGGTGTAAAAAATGGATTGCAAGGATAAATTATAATGCAACAAAACGTTTTTTGATATATTGCATACAGTCCTTCCCCACTAAACTTTAGACAATATGTCAAAAAACAGTTTGTAAACCGGAACTTAATAAAAATCAGTCTTTAGCAACTTGCATGCTGTTTTACCATCAATAAAGTCTTACACAAAATTTCAAATCTCACGTAGTATTCAGTCACAAATGTTTACATTAAATATATATAAAAAACAGCTTGTATGGTGTGAAACTAATTGCCAAAAATTAATTTTTTGGCTAATTAGTCAAATAAGAATTGCAAAAAAAAAGTTTCAGTTATAATGAGTCATGGTTAAACAACAACAATAATTCTAACAGTTCATTTTATGTCAATTTTTGCACCAAATTTGCAACACAAAATACAAATTCTAAATAATACTAAATTCTCTTATTTTGGACCAAAAACGTTTGATCAAAATGTAAAAGATTAGAGGTTAATAACAAAATCAAAGTTTGAAAAAGTTTGCAACAAAAATCAGTTATTTCGATGATACTGCATACACTCTTTCCCCACAAAAGCTTCACAAACTGTAAAAAAAGAATGGTTGTGGGGAGTGCTTCTGATTCAACAAAAATCAGTTTTTTTGACATTTTGCATGTTGTCCTTACCCATTAAATCTTACACAAAATTTCAAAAAACTACGATTTGGAACACATCAAATTTAAATTGAGAAGGATCAGTCATTTAGGTATATTGCACAGAGTCCTGGTAAGAATTTATACAAAATATAGAAAAACACAGCTTGCAAGGTGTAAAATCGAATTATTCTTCTGTGTATATATGGTCCTTCCTCACAAAATTAACATAAAATGTCAAAAAGGTTCAGATATAGCATCTAACACAACAAAAATCAGTTCTATCAGTATATGTCATGCAATTGTTATTTTGGTCTATTTCATACCATTCTGTCTCAAATAATTTATATAAAATGTAAAAATTGAGTGGTAAAATAGAAATTTGCAAAATTCCATTTTTTTATATGCATATATTGTATATTATATGCCTTCTACAACAATAAGTTAATTCAAAATGTCAAAATGAAGAAAAAAATAGCTTACAAAGAGTATAAAATCGAAATCAACAAAGTATATAGCTCTTTTGGTGTATTAAATATGGCCATTACGCACAAAAGTTTACACTAAATGTAAAAAAATGATTGTGTTTAGTATACAATTCTAAATTAAGAAAAGTCAGTTCTTTTAGCATGCTGATTTATGTCTTTGCCCACAAACTCTTACATGAAAATGTCAAAACCACAATTTGAAACAAATTAAATTTACATTTTAAAAATAAGTATATAATTTCTGAACTTTATTTTCAGAAATTTTTGCAGGAAAAGAACTTCACAAACCAAAAAAAGAATCAGGAAAATGTTTAAAATTTTCAGGGTTAATAACGTTTGATGGGTTTTGTGGGAATTTTACTTTTTGTATATATATATATATATAATGTCAGAGTTGAATTTCTTATTTTAATATAAAAACATGAAAGGCTTGCAAGGTGTAAAGTCAAATTCTACAAAAATTAGTTCTTTCGGTATATTGCATGGTCCTTGTGCCACAAAAGTTAACACAAAATTTCAAAAGAAAAGCAAAACAGTTTGTATATATTATATATACCATGTATATAAATGGAAAGTCACCCCAGCCTTCCCTGTACATTTTTTACCCTAAATGTAAAAAACCATGTAAATCCTTCCCCTGCCTCCCCCCAAAAAATAAATAAATAAATAAATAATAAAAAACCCATGTAAATACTGCAACAAAATCAAAAAATGTGAAAGAGCTACGTAAATTTTCCCCATAATGTCAAAAACCTCTATCAATTAAGAATAAAAAAAAACACAGGTTTTTTCGGTGTTAGCATGTAGTAACTCTCTCGAAAAGGTTTAAAGTTTTCTTAAATAACACGAAATGTCATAAACAAAAACATTTGAGTAAGAACATCTAGAACATCAGAATTACTACATGTTAAATAAAAATCCTTTTGTCATATTGTATGCAACCGATGTATGTTTAGTTACACAAAAATGTGAAAAATACATTATATATTTGCATAAAAAAGAGTCCTTAAACTATCCTTAAATATTATAAATACTTTCTTAAGGTGTTGTAGCTTCTTATATCTTCTTATTTAGGCTTAAAAGGTCAAGTCAAATAAGTTACAGCCATATTCCTAGCAAAGACCACAAGATAAACTACAGTACCTAGCTACATGTAAAAGCAACATAAAATTCACAGGTTAGCTAGGTATCTGGGAATCTTTAGTTTAAAGCTAACATTAGCTAGCGACAGCAGCTAATAGCTGGTCACTTAAATATAAACTGGAGACTTAGCTAGGTATAAAGAACATGGCTACATATATATAAATTCCTAGCTAGCTAGCTAGTTGTTGTTGGTGGTTGGCTTTTTATGATGCTAGCTATAAAACATGTTTGGCATCAATAATATCATCAAAACTGAAAATAAAACATGAAAAAACCTTACAGAACCTTGCTATGATTAATTTATAAAACCATGCTCTTCTTCAAATGTTTTTTTAAAGATTTATTTTGAATGAAAGAGTAGAGAATACTAAAAAAGAACAGCCATCTTTTTCGTAAACACAACTTTCGTTTTATGCTAGGAACTTCATTTAACAGTCCGTATGCTTTGTGAATATCTAATACCGTTTCATATGTAACGATACCTATATATATATGCTCATATATAGATTTTTTGGCATAATGGTATATATATTTATATCGTTATTAGCAGCGGGTTATATATTTACACCTTATCTGCGATTTCTATGAAGTACATCCCTAATTTTTTTAGTTAAATTTTAGCGTACAGCCACGTCATAAGAAAGTGACCCGTGATTTCCGTGTCGTGGACTCACAGTTTTACTCACGCAAGGGAATTAATATATACTAGCTGATTACCCGTGGGAGAATCCACTCAATCTCTCATTAAACCGATGTAAGGGATACCAAACAAAAACATACAACACAGTAATTTGAATTTTAAAAAATTAAAATTTCAACCTCGACCCCGGGCTCTTTGTCTCCTTTATAGCAGGATGGCAAAAAGAGAAAAAAGCCCTAGGATCGAGGTTGCTCACAATTTGCATTATTTTATAAGCAGATTGTTTATAACCGCTGAAACAAAACGTCAAAAAAAATTATGAAATAAAAATGGAAAATGTCCAAAAAAATCAAAGGCGTCTAACAACCGTTACGTAAAAAGCGAAATACGCTAAAACTATATACTTGCTTTGTCATTCCAGAAGTACACCAGGGAAAAAAAGGATACCAAACATTAAAAAAAATCCAACATTTTTCGTTAAGTCATGCAAAATCAGCTATTTGGTCTATATTGCATACGGCAACCCTTCCAAAGTTATACTCAAAATATAAGAAATTAATAGTTGAAAACACATAAAAGAGAAATATAATAAACTTGAATCATTTGATATATTATATATCTACTGAAATATTTCAATCCAAAATATTAAAAGAACAGTTTGCATTACAGACCTAAACTTATAATCAAGAAAATCACGCATAAAATCAAAGAAGATAACAATGCAGCGTTTTCGAATTTAAGAATCGAATATATTTCAAACTATCGTAACGTAACAGATGTAAACATTGATTTAAATTTAGGTTTTAGGTTAAGGTTTATTATAACGACATCAGCACCGGGTCACACAGTCTGTAGTGTTAAAAACAGTAACAACGGAAAAATTACTTTTTACAGTTTATATAAATTCTTCTCTATGATACACACGCTGTGTGTTTTCGTTTCAGCGTTGATGTTCTTAACCTTTTTGACAAATGCTATTCTTATTATTCTCAATATGTTCTTAGCATGACTATGGCCTGAAAATATGCAATGCCTTAATAAAATAAATCCTGCTATAAGTTACTATAGCTAGTTAATGGCGATTTCTACATGTAACGGCCCATTGCTTGGACAGAAAAAATTTCAGTTCGTTCGATATACAATAAAAAAAAGTAAACTTCTAATCAATTTTGTGCGTCATACAAATGTTCATATTTAAAACAAACTATCAAACTTAGACGTATTTTTAGGATATTCTAAACTTCTGACCTATTTTTCAGAGTATATTCTTTACAAAATAAGTGCTTCAAGAAAATATTTTCCGGCTTAAGACACAACAACAAACTTAATATTTAAGGAAAAATTTAGCTCTGAAAGAAACGGTTAAAAAATCGTTATACACCAAAATTCATTTCTCTATCAAATAATTTAAACAACACACCTGCTTTTCGTTCGCTTTCTCAGTTAGGTCGCTAGCTAGGGTTCTTTGAATAAAAGTCCAATCAGTTTTTTACTTCGATTACTAAATTTCGCTTCATCCCAAAGAGAACGAATTAAAATGTATAGCTACAATTGTCTGATGCATTTCCAATAAATTCTTTTTGTGATGTTATATCATAGTACGTCTTTCTTCGTTTTAAAAAATATTTCCACAACAACAGTTTGTTTTTTACATTTTAGATTCGAATTACATTCATATTCGAATGCGATACAACCTCGGTCCCAGAACACAAAAATGGAAAATATAGAAAAACATATAAGCTTTAATCTAACCTCATGATGAGTAAACTTTGTTTGAAATAACTTTTTTCAGGATTAATTTGAAAAACAGACAACCATCTTCACTTCGGTTTTCTTTTGTCAGTTGATAAACAACTTGTTTCCATGAGATACTGCGCGCACATGGTAAACCGGGGGTAAAATTAAATTTTTTTAACCGTAACGGCCGTAAACGGCGCTGTAGCATAAATGACAAATGGACCCCCTGTTTTCTCATTTGGCGGCTTACTTATTTTTTTAGTAAATTTTAGCGTACAGCACGTCATAAGAAAGTGACCCGTGATTTCCGTGTCGTGGACTCACAGTTTTACTCACGCAAGGGAATTAATATATAAGAAGATAATTTGTTTACATATGCACAACATCAAAGTGAAATGACATTACCTTTTTTTTTAACCAACCTTCGATATTAATTAGTTTATAAGTGAAAATGTTTTTTTCTTTCAAAAAACGGTCTGCTGATGGTGGCAACTTCTAAACGAATGTATTAAAGCAAATCTCTAATTCAAATCTAGTGTGTGATTAAATCTTACTTTCTCTTTAATAATAGCCGTCGTCTGTCTCTGCGCGAAATGCTACCGCAAGGATCGAGACACACAAAACGCAGTATAAAGAGGATGGCCAAACCCGTGGATTTACCCACGAGCCACTGAATAATCTTAAATAGTACGAAAGTTCATTATGTTTGTTTGGGTGACTGAGACCATCGTAGCTCAAAACAAGATTTAAGTTTTTTCGATAATGGTCACATTAGCAAAGAACGAGACAAGTGACCAATCAAAAGGCGCGATAAGTATTCTGATCGCAAAAATGTTGTTTGCCAGTGGCAAAAATTAAAAAAAGGAAAGCTTGTTTACAATTTTGCAACGTAATGTGTTGAGGACATTTCTCGAACTGGTCTGCAAGTGAGTTTGTGGTCTCGATCGTCACTTATAGAGAAACCACTAATAAATTTCCTCCAAACCATCATAAACGAGTTTAATTTCTAATTATTCCCTGTTAATTCCCTTTAGATAGATAAGATATATTTCGCTGTTAAAGTACTAACATCATTAATACTGAGCTAAAGTTAAAATACATTTTGGTCGTAATAGGTAGAAGATCGTCTTATCTATCATATAACCCCGCCGTACTATAAAGAAGTGAAAAAAGGCCTGGGGACGAGGTTGTTACTTATATTGAAGTTGCCAGTGTGAATGTTTTCCTGACGTAGTATTTGGAAAGCGGTACTAGGTGAATTGCCCCCCGGAGAGTTGCCCCCCGGTGAATTGCCCCCTGGAAGATTGCCCCCCGGAGAATTACCCCCCGGAGAATTGCCCCCTGCAGGATTGCCCCCCAATAAAAGGACTTGTACTTTTTTTAAAAAGAATCAGGAAAATAATTTTTGTTACGTGTTCAGCCTGGAATTGTTCTTATTTTGTTCTTATATTTTTAGCCATTCCCAGCCTTGTGCTGCTATAAAAATATTTTAATAAAAAAAAAGTGTACCTTTTTCTAAAAAGATATATATATATTCACAATGCTACAATTGATAAATCTAAGAAGAATAGGACAGGACAATCATTATTCAAACGAAATAACACATTTTTTATAGCAATAAAAGAGACAAATTCGCTTTTGAAATACATACAAATATCCGTTTCTTAGAGTTTTCTTTGTCCTTTTTCAGTAGTAGTAAACTCCATTGTGATTGAAAACTTAAAAATTCAATCTGGCAAGTTCTTATATAACATTTTAATGAAAAGTTGTGCAACTGTAAACTACTTGACGGGTGACGCAGAAAAAAAGTAGGACAGGTGTTGAATGCAAGGTACTCTTTGTGTGTGTTGCGCAACCGTTCCTTTCGTTTCAGAAAATGTTGCAACTGTTTTCACACATCTCCTATTTGCATAATAGGCAATATCGTCACTTAAACAGCTGTTAGGGCGTGTACAAAAAATTGAAAAAAAAAATTGAAGATCATATGTCAATTTTTTTTTTTGGAGGGGGGGGGGCAATTCTCCGGGGGGGCAATCTTCCTGGGGGCAATTCACCGGGGGGCAATTCTCCGGGGGGCAATTCTCCGGGGCGCAATTCTCCGGATACCTTGGAAAGCAAATAGAAAACTTTGGTTTGTTTGTTTTTACTGAAAATAAACAACAGCAATCGACATCCTTTACTTTCGTATGACCAGAGCCAATCAGAACTGATACTGTTATTCTATTCTTGGAGGAAGAAATACAGAAGGAGAAACAACTCTCTTGATTCTATTGAAACACTGCACGAGGTTCTAGCAGGTGTCTGTATAGAAACTTAAATTTAAACTTTGGAGGTTTTTTTGAATAAATTATTATTCGAAAATTGAAATACGCAGTTATGATTGGCTTTGAGTAAACAATGAGTATAGGTAATCTTCGAGTCGGTGAGTTAGTGAGTTCGCGAGTCGCGAGTTGGTGAGTTCTAAAAATATAAGGCTGCCGTTTTTCATGTGGTTATTTTTCCGGAAATTTTTTTTTTTATTGTTCAGAAGTACGGTTGTGAACAAATAGTAAAAAAGTGTTTCGAAATGAAAGACTTCGCGTTTCTTCTTTAAGGCTGCAGGAGAAAAGGACCAATTTGCGCAGTGCTTCAGAGATATCGTGCTCGTATGATAACTTCGTCTTCAGTTTCTTCTCCCCAAATGGAAGCGCACTGACTGAAAAGGACCTGAGCCAAAGTTGGTAAAAAATTCGATCCAGTCTTCTCCTAATCACGGTCATTTACGGCAGGAAAAAAAGTGTGCGCATGCGCCATTATTTGTTGTCAAATTTTCTGCGGCAAGCGATCCATAATGGCCACCATCGCACGTGCTTCAATTTCCCCTTAAAAACAAATGTTTTTTGAGCCTCTGCGGTAGAGATCATCTCTTAAATAGATTTTATTTTAGTAGAGCAGGCCTTGGACTATACAAAAACTCTAGATTCGACTACCCGATCACTTTCACTTTTGTTGGGAGAAGACAGAAAGAGTAGCAATGTTTTGATCATAAAATTTTATATGTTGGTGGAAAATGAAGATATTTGCCTTCCAACGCAAAGTCATGCTTTGAGACATGTTTTTTCTGAAAGGTGATAGCCTGTTTTATCAAATAAAACCAGTGGTTTGTGGCTGCCACTTTTTTTCTGAAAGAAATTGGTCCTTGGAAATGACCTTTCACAAGACTTCATAAATCGGTAAATATCATTATTTTAAATGCACTCATCAATAAGATAAATATAAGCAATAAACTAGTGTTAGATGTGAAAAATGTTGCTTGTGGCTACCCCCTAACCTTTCACATATATATATATAGTCCCAGTTCCCCAAAAATGGTTAGGGTTTATTAATAATTCTGCTAAAAATAATATTCCGTAGCAAAGGTTTGTTTGTTAATGAAAAATCTCATACCAAAAGAAATTGAAAAATCAATAATATTTTTCTATAATGTGTATATAATTAACAAAACAACAAGTAACACGGTGCCGATAAGCCGCATACGCCGTAAAAAGTGCGGGCGTTTTCGGGCGAGTTTGGCGTTTTGAAAAAAATTCAGGTATTCGCCCGAAAAAACCCGCATAGTCCCGAACAATGCCCGAAAAAAAAAAGATTCACCACAAATGACTCTCGAAGAATTATTTAAAAAAGTATAAAAATTAAAATGAACTAACTATGTGGTAGCGAAGTTCTTAAAAGAACTGTTTTTTATGATTTTTGATAAGATTTACTTGATAAATAACTTATATATAAACTTTATTAACTCCTTTCTCTTCAAACGCATTCTTTCAACTGTCGTCCGCCATGTTTATGTTACAAGGTGTTGCATTTCGGGAATGTTCCGGGCGTGTTCGGGAAAGTGCGGGCGGTTTCGGCGGACAACCGTCAATTTAATTTGAAAAGTCGCCCGAACTCGCCCGTATATATGCGGGCGTTTGCGGCTTATCGGCACCCTCTTATCTGTTTGTACCCTGGAAAAATTTTTGGACTTATATAATTGAGGCTTATGCAGAGTTTTTGTGGTGTCTGATAAATCATGAAAAATTTATGTTTATCTCGCCAAAAAAAATAGTTTCATCAGAAAAAAGTCAGGGATTTCACAGAAATATGATAAACATTAACTCAGTACATTTTTCATGCACACTTTGCTATCATTTTACATGCTTTTTTATAAAAGCATTAGATTTTTTAAAAGATAAGAGCTTTTTGTAGGCCCTGCCGTCTGCTCAATCATTGTTTTCCAAACCAAAAATAACCTAGCCTGATATTTCCATGGAGTAAGGACAATCCAGGTTGTGAATTCTCTTTCAAGCTATTGTTTTTGCTGGTGATTGTTTCTTTGCTCACCCATGTACAATATCTAATATTCACTATTTTTTGTGAACACAGAGCTTCATCACCAGCAACAAAGAAGTTTCAGAAAGATTTTTATATAACTAAGAAAAAAATAACAACAAAATGGTCTGAAAATGTTTGAAAATTAGGAGCAGCTAGCCTCAGCAGATTTTACTGGTCTTATAAAAACATGTATATACTTTTTATTATTTGCTAAAATTAAGATTCTTTTACATATCTATTTTACATGTATATAGGTTTATATAAGCAGGTAGCTTATATTGTATTTTCTGTTTTTTTTACATTTTAGGGAACCAGTCCCAAATTGTTCTATGATACAAAACATGTTGGCACGGTTTCATTGAAGTAATTTTGACCCAACAATTCACAATTTCAAGCGTCATTCAAACGTGATTTGCATGTAAAGATTTGTTGACAGAAACGGTTAAAAAAAAAGATGGGACAATGATGAAACAGAAGAGCTTACTGATTTGCTTGATTACCACTTTTTGTTGGATGCGTTTGAAATACCGTAATGCTTCGAATAAACGGCTGGGGCGTTTATTAAATTTTTTGACATTTTTAGAGGGGGGCTATTCGAGGGGGGTGTTTAAAATAGGGGGGCGTTTATTAAATTTTTTACACTTCGTCTCTTTTGCAGTTTTTAAGGATACCTATAATATATCTTCACATCAGAAAATAAAAGATATTCACATGTTTTGGAGAATGAACTTCAAAAGCGAAATTTCCAACCTTTTTTAAGATTTAGGAAAAAAGGTGTTTATAGAAAATTTCCTTATTTTACCAATGTATCAATATGAGAGATTGTGTTTAGTTGTATTTATGAAATTTCTATATTATAATAGCACCATTAAAATTGTCTTTTAATTAAAAGAGCAAAACAACAATAGTTATTGATGTTTTCATATACATATACTATCGCCTCGAATAAACGCTCACTTATGAGGCGTCTATTCGAGGGGGGCGTTTATGTAAAAAATGACTGAAAAGGGGGGCGTCTATTCAAGGGGACGTTTAATAGAAGGGGGCGTTTAATAGAAGGGGGCGTTTATTCGAAGCATTATGGTAAGAATATATTCGTTAAATACAGATATATGATTTGAAATAAAAAATACTTGTAATAGCCTAATTTGTAAATTATTTTTATATAATTCAGATTAACTTTCTTGGTGAAAAATCTCACGATTAGGGAATGGTCTAGGCTGAAATGTCTAAAAATGTGTAAATTGTTAGCTTTTTCGTTTAACATTATAACTGTACAAAATTTTTTCATTTGCAATGAGTTGTTAGTCTAATAACAACAACAACAATGATAAATATTTAAAGTGTTTCTAGCCCAGAAAATCACAAAAACCTATTGTTAGTGGATTATTTCCACTGGGGTCCACTGAGTCTGAGTGAAGCTAGCTTTCTCACATTTACGTTTAGCTCTAGCAGGCTTCTAGAAAACTAATCAAGACCAACCTTAGAGCTGGCTAAGGTTACAGATTAGATGAAGTATTTTTTTTCCTTTACAACACTAAAGTGGCATTTAAAATTTAATTTTAGAAGTATAATATCGTTTGTTCTTTGTTTATTAGCGTCTATTTTACATTTCTAATAGTTGTCAACCATTTTTTTTTTGTGAAAACGAAAGTGAAATGTATGGTGTAGAAAAGCTCAACATTTTAGTAGTAAAAAAAGTGGCAGCTACTACCTAATACGATAGAACGCTCGATAAGGGATACATGCAAACAGGAAAAGTAATTTTTAGGCAAAACTTTGCGTCAGAATGTTGTACAACAGTGTTCTTGTACTGGTAAATTGTGAGCTAGCCATCCGGGTTTTTGTGGACCTTGCCGTCTGTTTATGCTGCCCCGGGTAGCAACCAGAGGCGAAATAGTAGTCTATGGTCATCCTTCTTTAGTTTTAAAAGAAAAAAATGTTAAATTTTCTTTTATTGGGCGACTAAAACAAGATAATAGAGAGTGAGGTCAATATCGATGACGTCATAATTTTATGCCGTAGCCGCTTTTTTTTAAAAAAATTTCGGCGCATGCGCACACTTTTTTTCCTTAAAATCGCTGTTTTGAACGACCGTGTAATAGAAGTATCTGTCAATCTCCCCCTGGAAAATTGCCCATATTGAAGAAAATCTTCACTATGTTTAAATTCAAGGGGGTAAAATGTGATCACTGATACGTTTCTTGCTATTCGAAACCATGAAGGGAAGAGATAAAAGAACGCCGTATTTGATTGAAGGAAACTCAGTTTAAAATTTTAATGAGAGAAAAAAAACACTGAACACCTTTCGTTGATCACGTCTGAAGATATAATGTGGATGATGATATAATTACTTCTTAAAATTTAAACTCTACGGTGGAGAGCGACAAAGAGCCTCGAGCATATGCATATTTTTCCGGCATATCGGAAAAGTGGGGGACGCGGGACGCGGGACCCTGTTAAGTCGGGACGCGGGACTCGGGACACAGGACTCGGGACGCGGGATGCAGGACCCTGGAAAATACATATTTTAACAGTTTCGCGGGACTCTGTATCGAATGTGTAAAATCAGGACCATTGGATAGAAAATAAGATAAGTCGATGGTAGTCATTCCCAATGTGTGTTTTAAAAAATATACACGTTTTAACAAGGAATGAATAGAAATTCTAAAAAAGAGATGTAAAAAAAATCAAAATTATACACAAAGCGTATTTCAAAAATATAAACACGTTGAACAAAGAATAAAAAAGAAACTGTAAAAAAGAATATTAAATGATAAAAACTAAGAAAGGTAAAATCATAGTCATAAGAAAAAAAGATAGTCTGGACAGTAACAATAGGCCATTGTTCTATCGTTTTGTGGCCGTTTCTAAACTCGGGCCCATTCTCTCGAATGCATCAAAATCTAAAATGGCGGTTTTCTAGCATGTTCGTTAGGGAAATCGAAAGTTTTGTTTGCTAACATTGGTTTTATTTTGGAAATTTACTTCGAAATTGTTATTTGATACGTTGAAAGTTGTTATGCCTGGTGCTAATTGTTCTATTTACGGCTGTTCAGTCTCACGTCGACCAGAGTATAAGGGTTTATCGTTGTTCAAAGTGCCAGCTGGAAAAAGCGATTTCGACAAGAATTGGAGGGATAAACTAATCTCAATTATTACTAAAGATCGCGTGATCGATAATTCACTTCGTGGTCAAATTGAAAAGTGTAATTTACATATTTGTCAACGTCATTTCAAGGAGGATGAGTACTACAAACATAATACAAAAGCAACCCTTAATCCAGGAGTTTTACCAACACTGAATTTACCAACAAAAAGTCATCCTTCATCTTCCACCATCACCAAACCTCGTGATTCTGCTTCCACAATAATAAATAAAAGGGAACTTTTTTTATATGCATCAACTACACAGACTTCATCATCATATTACAAATCATTTGATGATTTTAAAAATCGTGTGAGTTCTTTGAAGTTGAACAGTTGGGTAGTATCTTCACCGTCGACAAGTTGCATGTCTTTTTTTCACCATGATCAAACTCATTCCGTACCAAAGTTTGAGATTTATGTTGATCAACACCTTGATTTTGTAGTACGCGCTTTGTTGTGGCCAGGCATGTTTGAGGACATTAAACGACTTGTATGTGGCCGAGAACTGCCACACGTTTTTCATTTATTTATTTATAAATTTATTTAATTTCTGTTTTTTGTTTTTTATTAACTTTTATTTTACTTCTACTTTCAATTTAATTTTTTTTTTATTCGCTTTTTCTATTTTAATTTATTTTACTTTTAAAAAAATTCAACTTTATCATACTTTTATTTTTTATTTCCACAGAGAGAGAGAGAGAGTTAAGAGCGTCAAGTTGTTCGCACGCACCACAACACTACTGCGTTAAGCATCTAACCTCTGACATATGGTTTGTGTCGCATTAGAGCGGGCTCTGGAAATTTCTTATACACTCTTTGTGGTTTTTATCAGATAGATCCCAAACAACATCGTTATTTAATGCCGTTGACATTACAAGTATCAAATACAGTCGTTTTAAGAGCACTACACCAACAAACTTTCACCAGGGCTTACTTGTGATACCATTTAGAACGTCTGTCATAATGTTTTTATTTAACCCTAACCCACAGTTATTTAACCGGGTATTTTAGGTCTGCTGTAGCACCGGGGGGGGGGGGGGGGGCATAAAGTGCCCGCGGCCACATTTTTAAAAATTACTCATAAACTACAAATCATTTTGCTATAAAACTTGGCACACTTATGATTCAACACAATAGGAATACGATTGACTTTTAATTTGGGTGTGATGACGTCATTGCTACCTGTTGTGACGTCATCAAAGACAAAGGGTAGCTGTTTTTTTAGGTATTAATGAAAAATGTCGTAGTTTAGAGTATGCTATGTTTTGAAAGTAGACCAGTATGTAAAATATATACAAAAATATTATAATTATGAAAAAAAGTCTAATTGGTTAGATATATGTTAGGAGAAAATGAAATTTGATCACAATAAAAAATGTTTTTTGATTTCCGCCAGCGAAGGCGGAATCTTTAAAATCGCCTGAGGAGATAGATAGATAGATAGAGAGATAGAGAGATAGATAGAGACAGCGCAGCTAGGCTGGACGCACGAAACTTATCCAGGCTAAAGCCTGAATCTTCGTTTTGACAGATTTTTTTCTGAGAACGAGGCTAAAATGAGTTTTAAGCCAGTAAGAATCCTAACAGTGCAACAAATTGTTTTATTATCCAATGAACAATACTTTATTTTAAAGTTTATATTCTATCGAAAGTAAAAGCTCGTGCAGTGTAGCATAATGAAGATCGTCTTATAATGCGCCATCTTTGATGTTATTAACATCATTTCCCTCTGTACAATATTGCAAGCACCTAGACTAAAGTTATATTCAGCAGAACTAATTAATTATTCATGAATTTTAATTTAAAGAGGAATTTTATAGCTATAAAATCGTGACAATTGTTTTATAAAAGAAAAAATAAGAATATGTAGTCTGAAAATAACCTTTCGTAACTGATTATATATATATATATATATATATATATATATATATATATATATATGACTTTATTGTAGCTCTCCACAAAGGCTGTAAACGTATGATGGTATTTGGTGGTGGCCCTCTTGATTTCAACCCCCTTGTCCTCCAGCAGCTTCGTTACATCAGATTTGAATTCGGAACCATTGTCACATTGAAAGGTTTTGGGTTAGTGTAAGGGTCCTGCCTTGTAGATGTCCTTGATCATCTCGGCAACCTCACTGGCTTTTTTCGTTCTTAGAGGTCTGGCTACCTTGTATCTCGAGGCCACGTCAATACCCGTTAGGATGTATTTGTAGGTGCTTCCATATAGCTTGTCATGGGGCATGTACAGCAGATCGAACTGATGCATCTCGTTGGGCCTGTAAATGGTGAAATGGGGGTAGTCAATACGTTTTGGCCCCTTGATATGTCTCAGCCAGAGCAGCTGCCTGGATAGCCAGTGGGTGACTAACTTTTTGGATAGGCCGCTCTCCTTTGCGAGCAATTTGATAGCCTTGCGTCCAACCCAGAGATGCTTGGGACCCTAATAACAAGACAACGTAAACCCTTATACTCTCACTTAGCTTGGTCAGACCTTCCGATGTCAAGCCCTGACTTGTGGGTATAATGAATTTGGCCCAATCACCATCAACCTGTGGCCACCATCTTCCGTTAGTCAATGATGCACTTACTGACTTGGTCTTGTATAGACCGTTAGGGTCCGCACCATATTCTCGACATACCTGCGCATACCCAGAGGTTGAATAGGGATTTTTGTACCGACTAAACCCATCGTTAAAGGACATGGGTACTTTCATTCTTGTTAGAATACGACGTATATGATAGTATACATGGAATTTGAAGATTGAGTTGACAAGTGGTACGGAGCCTGTTAGGTGCTTGGCAGATATACCCAAGGCCGTGCTTGCACAATGGGTTGCAAAGTTTACCTGAATATTCCAGTAGTCCAGGGCTTGCCCTCTTGTCCAGCCCTGAATGACAGGGTCGTTCAGGTAGGTACTTGTAACTTTAGTTGGGTATTTGGTGAGCCCGGGGAATGCCACAGAGATATGCGATTCTGTAGACACGTACAGGTCCTGATGCTCCAAGTTGGTAACATCAAGTGGCCATTCACCCCTGTTGGATTGGTACTTTGCCTTGGGATTGTATGAATATATGTTCATCTTTGTTTAAAACAAAGATGAAACAACTGTATATCACCGATATATACAAGCCCACGATATTCGAAGACTACCTGGGGCAGGACTCGAGGATTGCCCTTAAATCTATAAGCATATGTATGGTTGTACTGTATGGTTGAACTTATATAGCGATAATGAGCTCTTCATACGTAAGATGGGGCCCAACCAAAGGGAAATTAGGATTGAAATTATGAACGGTCTATACAGGATCGAGGACCTGGCGGTTATCGTGAACAGTCAGGCACAGGACAGGATCAAACTGTTTGTCCTGAAAAATGGACTCTGTAGGCTCCGTGTCGCCGACGGGTACACGGTGGTAATTCATCGACAATTGCAGGAGCTCTTGGGCGTACCCTACGATCCCAGTAAAAAGTACTATCAGAAGGGTGATTATGATGCCTTCTACAAGACCGACATCTATATTCGGCTACGACTCGTTTGCCCTCAATTGGATGAATGTGATGCCCTACTAGATGGTAAAAAGTCTAAAATTCTGGCCTTGCTTCCGACCAAAGAGCTAACCGCCTGGGGGGATATGCTGACATGGACTTTTGATACCCCAATTTACATGCCCCTAAAAGGGTCCACGGATCGCCTCGAGTTTATGTTGACGGACGAGTTTCATCATGACAAAAATGTTTCGTTCACCGGGATAACGATGCAGCTGCTTATAGAATAAAGATGGGCGATATCAGCAAACTATACCCTAGTTTACCGAGTGCGCCTGCACAAAGCGCTGACATGCAGGAGGAAAGCCAAAAGTATAGGCTTGATGAGATTGGTGAAATTGAGAAGTATCTACGAAGTGAGATAAAGGAGCGGGACAAACTCGCAAAAGAGTTTAAGATGCATGAGATCTGGGTACGATACTGTGATCATGGACTGCTTGGCATCAGTGTAATTACATCTGGTATAGGAATCGGAACCCTGCTCTCAGGAATGGGTGTACCACTGGCAATGGCAATGGGGGGTCTTTCATTAGCCGTGGGGATGGGGCAGGCAGGCCTTAAGACTGCCGGAAGAAGGTTGGGGGTAAAGTCAAAAAAGCATGAGAATATAAGGCTGATCGCCGAGGCTAAATTGAACTCGATCGTTGACCTGATATCAAAAGCGGTAGAAAATGGGGAGATTGATAAGTATGAGTTTAGCCTCATTATGCAGGAGAAACAAAAATATATGGTTTTGAAGGAACAGATGCGACAGCGTTTTAACCGTATTGTGAACGCCCTCAATGAACGGGAACGTGCCCAGCTAGTTGCGAAAGGTCGGGAAGAGGGCAGAAGCGACGTTTTTCAGTCTGCACAGTATGAGTATAAGCCTTAATTTTTATATATTTTATAGGTACTGTATGACCTATAAAATATAGGGTTTTTCAGCCCTCCCCTAGTAGCCATTTATTCAGTTTTGTATATTTACATTCAACAACATGGACCTGTGGGTAGTAGTTGCTACCTTGACCGTATACGGATGATATCGCCAGCACACCATTAAGTTTGCAGGCCTCATTATGGGGTACTGATTGGCCATGGAAGTTGGTTGTAATTACATCCTTGTAGTATTTGAGCTTGGCATTCACGTAACGGTCCTTTTTGACCGGCTCCGTCGTCAATTTTTGAGATATAAGCTTCTCAATCTTGTTCCATACTTTCGCAACCCAGTCGGGGTACTCTTCAAAATCAAGACTCATCGCCGATACGGCATTGGCATTGTATTGACTCACCCCATTGGACCAGACACCGGGTGTCTTTACCCTGAGTGCCACTACAAGGTCTCGTGTATGATATCCTATAATGTACCGTTGATCAGCGCCTTTGTTGGCCAGTACTGGATCTGACACTGTCAGGCAGTCCACGTTGATATCATTGATGTCTGTAAAAGTAGTCGCAAAGTTATAGAATTCTCGGGGTTTCACAATCTCATTTACAAATTTCAGCATCTTGTTTTATTGTAATTTAAACGATGTCAGAGAATTGCATGTCATCGTACATACGCAACCACCCCCGTTATAGGTGATGTGCTCTTGGTAGCAGTACCAACACAGCATTTTATCTTTTATCATAAGTCTCCGTCCACAGGTACATCTGTCATATTCATCAAGCATACGTTCACAGTCCCTACATTTAACGCACATTTATTAGTATCTTACAACTATGCTGTAAGATAACGTTTTAACTCCACAAATTTTCGAGGTCTGCCTTTTCATCCTCTGAAAAACACCAATCGATGACCCTATCTGGATGCCAGGCTACCGGTGCTAGCTCGTCCCTAATTCTGGCCTTTTCGGCTTTCCTCTGGCTATAGGCGAAGAGTAGCTCGGGCCTAGTGTTCATGTTATCAAGCATGTCCCAGGTGACAAACCAGTCCGGGTTCTCCTCAACGGCCTCATTGCACATGTCTTGCGTTTTGAACCGATCCGGGACATACTCGAGCATCCGGGGGTTCTCCTCAACGGCCTCGTTGCACATGTCTTGCGTTTTGAACCGGTCCGGCACATCCTCCAATAGGTAGGGATTCTTTTCAACAGCCTTGTTGCACATGTCCTGCGTCTTGAACCTATCCGGCACATACCCGAATATATTGGGATACTTTTCGACGGCCTTGTTGCACATGTCTTGCGCCATGAACCGATCCGGGACATACTCGAGCACCCAGGGATCCTTTTCAACGGCCTTGTTGCACATGTCCTGCGTCTTGAACCTATCCGACACATACCTCAGCATGCGGGGATACTTTTCAACGGCCTCGTTGCACATGTCTTGCGTTTTGAACCGGTCCGGTACATCCTCCAATAGGTAGGGATTCTTTTCAACAGCCTTGTCGCACATGCCTCGCGTCCCTGGCCGGACCCGGGTTATATAATCGAATATCCGAGGATATTTTTCAACAATCTTGTTGAACATCTCCTGTGTCATGAACCGGTCCGGCACATACTGGAACATCTCGAAATCTTCATCAACAGCCCTTATCCAACTATCCTGACTTGCTTTTGCAATATCACGTAATTGTTGTGTATTTACATTATATACACATTTCAACAAATCCAGTACCATACCATGTTTGCTCAACAAACACAGTTATTCCCCTCTTTATTGCGCATGCGTTGATTTAGGGAATTACCCCTTTTCTACTTATTTGATGTATGTTAGGGACTTAACCTTGATATGCATGACTCAACACCGCATGGTAGGGAGTTTTCATGCATATCAATAGATTTTTGTGCAATGAGGCGTGACGAAAAGTTGTGACGTCACAAGCAAAATTCTGTATGATAATTTTTATGAGAGTTTGACCGTGGTTTATGGAAAATCCTGTATATACGCTAGCTCTACACTAGCTGCTCTGGCTACTTTACAACTGCTGCGGTGGAGAGTGATTTTTCTTTGAAACATGTCAAGCGAACTTTCTCATCATTTTTGGTCGTGTAAATAATCTAAGTATTTTCTAGATCTCTCGTACAACTCTTAAACCTATTTTCGGTCTTGGCGCCAAATATATTACCCTCAACAGCCGCAGAAACCAAAAACGGCTCGTACTCCAACACGAACTCTCCTCCACTGTTCCTTTTAAACTTTAAATTTGTCATGTCATCCCCTCAAATGAAAATTTATGTCCGTCCACTCTTGATCCGTTTCGACCTATAGGCATAAGTGGTGGCTTGTTAGCCAAACGTTCATATGTCTTTTTGGTAATAATCATAAATTGTGACCCTGTATCATACAAAAAGTTAATTAATTTACCTCCAATACTAATTTTAACCATCGTCCGTTGTTCTGGGTCAATTTCAGCTATATCCGCATCACCTTTTCCGACTGCTAATGAACTCGTTGTAGGATCATTTTTTACAGTTTTTCGCAATATGCCCTTGTTGGTTGCACTTATAGCAGCGTCTCAGTTGTAAGCAGGTTTGCTTCGTATGACCCACTTTTTTTGGCAGTGTTCGCAAATCTGTTTTTTGCGTTCATGTTGGTCTAATTTTGTAAGTACTTTCTCCAAATTTTCAAGCCTCTCAATCCTATCATCTCTTTTGTTTCGCTTTAATGCTGCTGCAGTATCGATGTTGCTTAATGACGTCATACCCATTTTAACAGATATAAATTCTAACAAATTCTCAATGTTTTTATTTCCTGATAACTGAAATAATCGTGCTTCCTCACGTAAATTAGAATTGAGGTTGTTGATTACATGGTTTAAAGCGATCGATGAAATTGTATTAGCGTCTGCTATTCCATACAAGTGTTTAATGGTTGTTTTCAAACCATTGACAAAAGTGTTTATTTGAGTACCTTTTGTAAATTTTAAATTTTGTAACTTCAACTGTAGATTTCTTTTAAAATCCTCTCCAGAAAATCGTGTAACAAATCTTTCTCCAACTTGTGTATAGGTAATACGTAGTTCAGTAAGAATTGAAAATGCTGTACCCTCGACACAACAGGCTAACGTAACTAACTTTTTATCATCAGCTACTCCCAGTGCTTTTAAATGAGCTTCATACTACTGAATCCACACTAAAAAATCTGACTATTGTCACCCCTAAACTTCTCAATTTTCGGTATTTTCGACATAATGAATGAAATAAATCCAAACCTTACAAGTAACTTCAAATCACCAACATGTAAAAATAACCAACAACTCTCCCAAAACAACGAAAATCAAACGCTTTCAGTCTGCAGAAAAATAAAACCAGAAACAAAAATATCATACGTTCATAAACGTCTATAAAATTTTTTCACGTAAATTATATCTTTAATTCATAATATCCTCTTTTAACCTTTCACGTAAAGCTATATCTTCCTGTTTTCTTTTTCTTTTTCTTTCTTTTAAAAAAAATCTCGGTAAGAACTTCCAAATGTTGTGGTGCGTGCGAACACCTTGACTCTCTTAACTCTCTCTCTCTCTGTGGAAACCTCTAAAAACATAATATAAGTAATAATATAAGTAAAGTGCCGGTAACCGATACGATGGCCCCTATGGCTCACGTTTCTTCCAATTTAAAAACATTTCTCTTCTATGATCCAAACAGTTCTCTTCTGTATTCTCACACTTCTCTTCTGTATTTTGACACTTCTCTTCTGCACTTAACACTTTTCTGCATGTGGCCCCAAACTTTCTCTTCACAAGTAATTTTAAAAATCTGGTCCGCAATTTTACACCCATGGTCTGTATAATTTTTTTCACTTTTTGCAAGAAGTATACTTGGCTAACACGTGCTCAATTTACGAATATAAATATTATTATTAAAATATTGTAGCAGGTCCCGAAGCATGTGCATGAATAAAATAATATCACGATAAATTCAGATCAGTAGCAGAGTAATTAATTTTATTTATCACTAGACATAATAAATGGCAAAATAAATGGCTACAGAGAGTCCTGAAATCATGGTGGTGTCAACCAAGCAAAGCACATGCTTTTTCTTTATTATAATGGATTTTCCTTAAAAAATATCAGGCTAGGATTTTAGATTAAAACAATACGTATTTTGTTTAGAACAATAAAGAAATAATGACCAGCCTGGTTAAAATTTTGGTATTCTTATAAAAACGTGCGTATTAAAAAAGATAAACGAATGCCTTAAACGGATACGTTATTTATTCACTCTCGTCTCCCTTGTATATCAAACGCGCAAAAAACCTGGAGGTGACGGGTCGGTCATTTATTTAAAAAACGTGAGTAAGCAAAATCTAGCTCAATCAATATTCCGGACCGGAATTGGGTCTGGGAATTTTTTGAGTTCATGGAAGAGAAGTGTTTCTCACTTTGGAAGAGAAGTGTTTCGAACGGAAGAGAAGATTTCAGAGGAAAGAAGAGAAGTGTTTTGACTAAGAAGAGAAGTGTTTTTATTAAGAAGAGAAGTGAGCCATAGGGGCCATCGTAAACCGACACAACAGTAGAATGACTATTCCAATGAGTAATTAGCGACTGGTTGTTCGAGTTGAACATCTACCCACAAAAACATCAGGAAAATTAGTCTGAAATGAATCACTTTAAATGCTTTTCCATAAGACGTGGTTCGAGTTATCTTCCATGATTCGGAATATATTGTGCTCTTGAATTATATGAGTAAATGTTTGCATGGAAATGCTTAGCAAATGTCATCTTTTCTTAGAAGAAACATAACACGCAAACAGCTCTAGCTACATCACAGATATAAGGAAACCTACACTTTTTGACGAGCATCTATCGCAGTGCACGGGGGTCACCTCAAAATGGTCAGCATAAGACCCCTATAGCTTAATCCGTTCTTCACTAATCAAGCCAGTATTCGAAAAAGCAGGTACCGGTTCTAGCAAAAACTTAATTCTGGCCACGTTGATCCATGGTCTATAAAAGATCAAAGAAACCGTTTCTACAAATCGGAACTAAACTATTGAAAATGACAGATTATAAGCTATGTCAATTTTGAATCGATTATGGCGGTCCCTTTAAACAGCAAATAATGTTCAAATTCCAGAAATAGACATTAATCTATATGAAGAGTGTATTTAAGGGCTGTGGACCCATTAGAAAACGATGAAGATTTTGGTATCGATATTTATCTTCGAATAGTGACATTTTTAGAACAAAATTCGTAAAAAAGTTTTACAATAAGTGCAAAACAAAACGAAGTTTATTGAACGATCTAATATCTTGAATTGTGCACTATAGCTTAATAAAAACACGGTGACTTGTTTTCCCAATAAAACGTAGAAAACCACTAACGTCTTTTAAAACATTGTTGGTGGTTTGGTTCCACACTATACATCAATGAAATACATTGTGCGTCGAAACTTTATATTATTCGCAGATGCATAGCCCATACATGTGTAAAATAAGATAAGTAAAAGCAAAAAACGAATAATAGAGCGGAGATGGTGTAGTGGTAGCGCATTCGACTTGTAATCATAAGGTTTCAGGTTCGAGTCCCCACTCCGGCTCACTTTAAATGCAGTGTTGTCAGCCTATTTGGTGCCATCTACTGACCGCTAACCGGCTTGTGTGGCAGGTAAGCAAGTTAGAGCAATGCTATACGTATCTCTGGCGGTAATGTAACATAGTTACAGTCGGAGGGGAGGAAGAGCCAACCGTTAGGATGGAATCCCCAAGGACGTTAAAACTTCCCGTTACTTACTTACTTACTTACTAATAGAGAGATAAAAGGATATCCTGAGACACAAAATGACGAAGTTTGCAAAGAGTACCATTAGCACGTTTTAATTTCTGACTGACAAAGTTAATTTGATAGTTCCATATTGTAATCAATAAACCCACCTAGATATTTGACGCTGACTTTTAATTAGTCTTCTTCTATTGATTTTGATTCTAACATCACAGTTGATAGCTTCGCGTTTAGGATAGGATATTAAAGGTTCAGTTCTACTGGTATTTAAGATTTTTTTAGCATTAAGCCAGTTTAGGAGACATTTTAAGTCTATTTGACCCTCTTGAAAATGATTTTACTGAACGAGATTGATTTTAAAAAAAGAAACTGCAGCATAAAAGTCATTTATATAAAGTAGGAATAGGAGAGGCTTAGAACAGAGCCATGAGGAACGCCGTAAATAATGTTTTGATTTTGAGAACAAGTCCAAGGTACAGATACAAATTTATTCGAGCAGAGAGGAAGAATTTAAACTAAGAATGAGCAACACCACGGATGCCATAAAGAATATCATGATCCACAGCATCAAATGCCTTTTGAAGATCTAGGAAAATCAGAACAGGTAAAATTCCCAGAATCAAGAGCTTTTAGGACCTTCTCTGCACAGGCTTATGTAGTAAGTGTTTTGAGCGGAAACCAAATTGTAAAGAATAAAAACTTTTACAGGAATTGAGAAAACTTGTTATTCTATTGTGCATTACTATTGCTATTGATTAAGGATTTGAGCGTTTGAACTACCTCTAGATAGCTCAAACGTTAAGAATCCAATGTTTTTTAATCACACAGAACTGGAATTTCTTCCTTACTTGGTTTGTCAAATTGATTTAATTTTCTTTAATTGATTCAACATGTTAATCGGGAATTTTAAAGTAACCAAAATTTTTACCAAATGGAAGCGCTTCTAATTTCTAGATAGATAGATATTTTTATTGATAGAGACATTGAATTTTCCGTTTCGCAATGGACCTCGAACAGATCAGGCTTACGAAGTTATTGTCAATGTAAAATTAATTGCATTCCGATCGCTTGTATAGACCTTTTTGAATGTTTACATTTTTCACGGTAAGCCATTTTGGCTTTAACAGTCTATTTATTTTACTGATGTTTTAACTAAAAAAGATTTACTATACTGAAAAGAAATTAAGAAATATTTGCATGGAAAGAGAGAGAGAAAGAAAGAAGGGGAGAAAGTAGAAAAGATGATTTAGTAAATAAAAATTCCTAGCTACCTACAATCGTGGACAAAAAATATTGAGACAAAGGCAGTTTTTTACTCATTATTCAAATATGGATAAAACTGTCAAAAAGTCAATGCTCTGCAGTCTGCAAAGTCGCTACTTTTGCACACACGTAGGCCAGGCAGATAGCGTTGAAAAGTTGCTAGTCACAATTTTTAGCACGCCCTCACACCGAAATAATTCACGTCGGGGACCACGAAGGCCCCGAACTTCGTGATTAATGGCCTTGCTGACGTCACCAACAATTTTAAGAATTTCGAATTTACCAAATAACCTAAGTCCACTCTGAACATTGACAAGTGAACTTTGACAAGTTCAAAATGTGTTAATCTAAATAGAAATAGCCTACGCAATTACTTGTGGTGGCAAACTTCGAAATTTGTCTTGTCCCAACATATTTTGACCACGATTGTAGCTACATAGCTGCTTAAACACTTCTGCGATAATTAATTTGGTTGCTAAAAGAGAATACAAAATTTCTACTTTGCGATCTTTCTCGTGCTGATGCCTTATTGCTATTACTTGCTTTGATGGTTTTGGATTTTTGGAAATCTAATGCCCTTTTAACGCTCGAGATAAGAATATGGTTGACCACGGTACAAATCATAATTCCTACAATAATGTCTGTTGCTACGTCTATAAATTTGGCCGTTCTTATTTCACAAAAATTTAGCAGCATCAAATGTATATAATTCGAACAACTTAGCTGACTTTGCTGATTATTTATCCCAAGAATCGTACGCAAACAGAGTGGTAAAAATACAACACCTATAAACCAACAATAAACCAGTGTACCGATTTAAACTTTTCAGGACATATATACTGCTAGAGATGTGGATAAATATGAAAATATTTCTATAAGTGTGACAGACGACACAAACAAGACATCATGCTTCATGCCCTGTACACATTAGAAAAAACTTTTTAATTGGTAGCACAATATAAATATTTTATATATCTTATATGTTTGATTTTTTTTCATGTATTTTAATGTATTTTCATGTATTTTCATGTATTTTCATGTATTTTCATGTATTTTCATGTATTTTCATGTATTTTCATGTATTTTCATGTATTTTCATGTATTTTCATGTATTTTCATGTATTTTCATGTAATTTCATGTATTTTCACGTATTTTCACGTATTTTCACGTATTTTCACGTATTTTCACGTATTTTCACGTATTTTCACGTATTTTCACGTATTTTCATGTATTTTCATGTATTTTCATGTATTTTCATGTATTTTCATGTATTTTCATGTATTTTCATGTATTTTCATGTATTTTCATGTATTTTCATGTATTTTCATGTATTTTCATGTATTTTCATGTATTTTCATGTATTTTCATGTATTTTCATGTATTTTCATGTATTTTCATGTATTTTCATGTAATTTCATGTATTTTCATGTATTTCATGTATTTTCATGTATTTTCATGTATTTTCATGTATTTTCATGTAGTTTTATTTTTTAAAATTGTTTTCTTCGCCATAGTAAAATTATTATATACAAGAACATACAAAAATGTACAATAAAACACACGAAGCTTTTCGTAAGTAAAAACTCTTACATCGTCAGTTAAGTAACACTCCGATGTTACTTACCTGACGATTTAGTTTTGTAATATTATTTTACCAAATATTAATATAAATGTCGTCACAAAGATGTGGCATTAATATTGGGACAGAACACAGGTTACCTGCATAAATTATTATGATATTAGACTTGATTTTGTGCAAAATAATAATTTTTTAAAGTCATTTTTATCTGCTTGTGTCGCAACATTGCTTTATCTTGGGCTGTTGGCTAACATCAGAGGTTCTTCCATATTTAGAATATTTAGATCATATCATTTTTCAACAGCAAACAATGACATAAAAACACGCACATGATAACTTTCTTTATCATATATGTGTTTGTTATGTCATTATTGTTTTAATCATATAACAATTTGCTCCTAAAAATTAAATTCTTCCTATTACATGCAAACCCCCATTTAGAATTTAGGATAGGTATTTTTTCTTATATTTTCGAGGAGTGTTGCGAGCTATATCAGCCCTGCGATTATGAATTTCCATTTTACGAATAAGTGTAAGCACATTTCCAAGTTCCAAAGTGGCTGTAATCTTGTTATGTTTAGACTCCTCAGATACACCAGCTGTCCCGAGGTGCATTGTGAAAGCAGAAAATTCAAAATGGCGTCCCTGTCGATGAAATATTACGGCCTTAAACGGTAATGAGATCAAAATTTTATTTAATATTATCATCATGTTCCGCATGGTCTTTAGTTCAATATGCCAAATTTTGTAAAAAACAAAGCAATTTTAATTTTTGGACCAAAACAGTAATAATTTTGCATGAATAGAACAAATTGAGACTGATTTCAGAAGTTGTGTTCATACTATCAAAAAAACAAATTAAAGTTATTTGTAAGTCATGTTTTACCAGCTCTTATTAAAATACCGTGTGTAAAGTAAATCGTTATTCACAATCGATGGATACAATCATCCGTCAAATATGAGTCAATACCAACCTCGATACCAGGACCTGTTGTCTCTTTTTGCATATTGGACGGCGGGACGAACATGGCCCTGGTGAAGGCTGGTCAAAAATCTGTAATTTTCGCAGATTTCTAATTAATGCACTCGTGTCTCGTTTATCCGGTTTGCTTCCTAGTCTTTGGTAGGCGAGTTTCAATTTAACTATTCAGGTCTGGATTTTATTGTGATCGATGGAAACGGAACTTTTTAGTGAAGAATGTACCGTGAGGACTTAGGTTGTAATGACTCTAAAGTATATCTTGATGTTTTAAAGCGAGTATATATTTTTAATTTTGCCTGAAACCAAAGCAAATCATATGTTTCGAGGCTTTGTTTAAGGGCAATGATGTGGTGGCAGTTTTGCCTAGTAGATTTTGGAAAATCAATTATTTTTCCTTTACTTCCTAATTTTTTCATAGTTAAAAAAAAAAGAATATTGTTTTGGTCATCATCTCTAACTTCCATTATAAATGATCAGGTAAAATACTTGAAAGGAATTGGTTTTCTGCTGCTGTATTCAACTTGGAACAGGAGTAGTTTGAGGCAGATGAGAGCTTGTTTGGATTTAGTGATGCAGTGGAGGAAGACGACAGAAATATTAAAGGAAACCCGAGGTATAAAATGATGTTAGACTTATATTATAGAGCTTTAAAAAGTTGGTTAACAAGTCTTTTTAAACGTTTTAAAATACTCTTCTCGTTCTCAAGATATTCACATTTAAAAAATTTCAGATTTAATTAGCTGCATAAACTACGATGTCATATTTAAGCAATAGCAAATTTTAACAATTTCTGTCATCAGTATATCAATATTGCTAAATATTTTTGTGAACATCGATTTGTGTTTTAATATAGCTAGCTCTATATATATATATAATGTAGCTTTTTTGTAATCTCCTGCAATATGTAAAATCTGTTTAATTAGCGTGTCAAATACATGCAATCCTTTATCTTTATTTTCGTTTATGTAGCTACAATCATGTTCATAAATTATTGGAAAAACGGCTTTTGAGGCTTTTTTCAGAGTTTTCCCCTCTCCCCTACAGTCAGTGTTGATTTTGTTTTGATTTGTGCCCCAAAATACTGCCGGCGACTCTGGAAAAAACCTCCAACCAACACTGAAGAGTGAGGGGAGAGGGAAAGTGGTTTTTCCAAAACTATTATGAACATGATTGTCTCAAAAATTTGAGACTTAGTTTTTTTAAGTGGCTTTTTTTATAAAAGCTTTTGTGTGCGTTTGTGTTGGCTGAATTAAGGACAAGTACTACTGTGTCATTCCTTATACTGTGCATGCAGAGCTGGTTGGTTTTCTTGTTTCATAAACTAGGTTCCAGGCCTCCTATTGTCTGTTTGTTTCTTATTGTTTCATAAACTAGGTTCCAGGCCTCCTATTGTCTGTTTGTTTCTTATTGTTTGTCGTTCGTGGCAAGAGCTTATATATGCTTATATATTATGTATACATGACTAAAATTGTTCTTTATATAACATAGACACTTCGTAATATAAAAGAAATGGTAAACACACACGTTCCACACACGTTCCACTCAAGTTTCATAGCCAAGTGTACAAGGGGAGACTGCAGTAGCACACGTTCCACACGTTCCGTCAATTTTTTATAAAAATTAAACTTTACTTCAAATTTCATTGAATTTGACGGTACGTGTGGAACGTGTTCAATTTAGGTGCAACCGATGGTGGAGCACCCTGGAACGGGTGTGGAACGTGTGCGGAACGTGTGGAACGTGACATCAAAGCAAAATTTTGGCTCTAAACAAGGGGGATCCCTTTTCAATTTTTTTATGTCATTTACAGACAATCATGTTCATAAATTATTGGAAAAACGACTTTTGAGGCTTTTTTAAGAGTTTTCCCCCTCTCCCCTACAGTCAGTGTTGATTTTGTGTTGATTTGTGCCCCAAAATACTGCCGGCGACTCTGGAAAAGACCTCCAACCAACACTGAAGAGTGGGGGGGAGGGGGAAAGTGTTTTTTTCAAAACTATTATGAACATGACTGTAGCTACGCTTACTTTGTATTCTGATGTTCAGAAGTAATAATAATAATTAACTAACTAGCAGCTATCTATCTGTACCTATCTTTTTACACCTTTTGTTTTAGTTAGCTAAGCAATGTCATGGTTGGTTGCTAACATTAATCTGATCGTAAGCAGCATGTAGCTACCCACAAGTACATATAAGTGGAGAGGTAACTAGGTAGTTAAATCTAATTGAAGTTATAATTATTTTTGTCAAAACGTATTTTCCAAATATTTTTCTTTGATACAAAACATGTATGCACAGTGTCGGCCATCTTTATTGTTTACAGTTAATTTCAACATCAATATTTCACGGACCAAGTGACGTTTTATTTTTCGCATAATTAGGTGAAAAGTCTCCACCAATCACGGCTCAGAATAAAACCAGTCTCCTCCAGGGCCTTTTTCGTCAGACCTTTTAATAAGCGCAGCGCCAATAAGAGACAAAAAAGTCCGGGGAACGAGGTTCAGTCAGTACGTAAAATATAATCTGGGTACGAAATTATATGTTTTCCAAAAGTCTACTTTGCTATTCTGTTAGCGTATTAATTATAACTGTAGTATAGCGACCATTATTATTTTTTAATTTTTTAATTGTAAGTGTAAACCAATTAGCACAGACGTCTATTGTTTCCTTCTTAGAATACAATACAACAAATTTGTTGTATGAACGATACGCCTTTATTTTGTGCCAGTTCTTCATGAATGTTAAGATGGCGAACGTGTGGAGATTTTGTTGTGAAGCTTTTTTAATACTTGTGGTTGCTAAAGGTATATATATTGTGAAGAAACCAGATAGGAAAAACACAGATGGGATGATAAACGAAATATTTTTATTTTTAGAGACTTTGGGTGGTTGCACACAAGATGGATATTCTTATAAATGTGAAAGCGAAGTTGATGGAAACACTGCAAGCATTGGTGTAACATTGGTAAAGTGCAAGCCACCAAAAATTAAAATTGAACTGACCATTGAAGCGATAGGGTTGGATTACGAGAAAGAATTTGACTCTTCAACAGATATTCCAATCCCGGGTGCAACAGTTGGTGGACTGGCTGGTCTGTACATTAATGTTCAGTTGAAAGATGATTCTAACGATAACTTACATATAAAGGTATGTTATGCGTGTTAAATTTCTGTCCTTCTCCTGACATTTTATGATCTACTTTTTAACTCCCAGTAACGTTTAGTTGTAAATGATGGAAGAAAATCCTCTTTTCAATCCTTCTAAAGTATAATCTAACTCTTTTGGTGTAAAAATCTTTTGTTGGTTTATTCTTGTTGTTTACACCTAATATGTGCTAACATTTACAGTGTGCGATATTAAACATTTTTCGCGCAATTTCTTGTGTAAAAATTTAATAGGTTAGCAGAAAAGATTTTGTATATATAGTTTTCATATTTGTAAATGCTTAGGTAGGTCGTAGATAAATGTCTAAACTATACCAGAATGGGTAGAGGTACACGTTTTTATAAACAAAGCAAAGTTTCAGTTGAGGTTAAATGTTGGTTAAGTTTCTGCATTTTACAGGCTACATGGAAAGACCCAAATTCACGTGTTTGTTCAATTAGGCTATTCAATTAGCTCGGAAACTTCTGATAGTTTTCTGGTAATTCCTTTTCTTACTTCCTTTAGTCTGGCATTGTTTACTATTTCCTTTATTTTTTGAAGGATTAAGTTGCTTATAAAATGTTGCTTATGAAAAGGTGTGTACATTGACAACTTGGTTAATAAAGAGGCATCAGCGTTTCCTCTTATTTAGCTCTTCTTGCATGCAGAAGTAACAAAGTACATTTCTCCCTGTAACCTCATGGTATTTTTGGCTACAAAAAAGAATAATAACAAACATTCCTATATGCTAGAATTTATAAGTTTGCGTAAACTAAAAAAGTTAGAGGTGAGCAAACAAATCTAGGAGTAAGAAAGGGCGAGAAAGGGCGCAAGAAAGGGCGCAAAAGGACGCAAAAAGGGCGCAAAAAAGGTGATTGTTTGTAATACTTTTTATAAGATTAAAACATATAACTTCAGCATGTGGAGATAGTTGCTAACAGAATTACCCAGAACCCTGAGACATTTACAAATTTTGCAATTCGGCTGTCTGTATTGCTAGCCAGTCAAGAACTTTGATTATTTCGATGAGTGTGACCAAGCTTTATTGTCTTGTAATAGCCATCGTTAACATATCTAGCCAAGCATGCAAATGATCCAAATTATTAAGCAATTCATTCATTATTGGTTTCTGACGTCGTAAAATTACCGACTTAATAATACCCTAAATATTTCTTTTTTAAAATTAACATCAGATTAAAGCTCCTAATTTCGTTGCCAACGATACATATCCTGACGTAATGTAACCACCGAATTATTTTTAGCATTTCTTAATTCTTAGATCAATCTACGAGTAAAGGTCCCTCATTTCTATAGCAACAATACCAGTCATGGACGAACGTATTGCGCACAATGATTGCAACGGTAAGTTACTCAAAAAATAGGCAAAAAAGTAAGTTTCTAGTGCTAGTTATGGTTAGCTTTATACGACGAATTTTGATTAGGTATGCTTTACACGACGAATTTGCATCTTATATTTGTATAGTGCAAAGCTATTCAAAGTGAGTTTGTCTTGTGTGCATTGTAATTAATTCTTTGCGAATTTTGTCGTCTCAAAGGTCAAAGATGTCAAATAGCTATGTCTTAATCTAGCCTTATGACGTCCAATTGAAGCAACAATGTTGTAACTGTGTCAACTTACAGATTTTGTTCTCTTTTTTAGAATTCCTTGTGTGGTGGTATTCACAAAGCAAAGCGATAAGAATTGTTATCATAGTTGGAGCAATCTCACTTGTGATTGCATTAATCTCTTGTTGCTGTTGTCGTCGTCGTCGTCGTCAAGAAACACAAGTTGTCATGGCACCGGCGATGTCACCAGCCAACACGATGGTGGTAAATACATCCAACAATATGCAAATCACAGCGCCACCGCCATATACCTCAAGGTCTAAGCTTCCCTATTCCAAATTACAAGAGTATAATTGACGAAGTTTTACTCCAAATTTCGTTTTATAAAGTCTGGGTCATATAACTGTAGCTCCAAATTATACGTAGTTATCTAGCTATTTAATAGTTGTCTAGAAAGTTAAAAAGTGTACGCTTACATCTATCTGATGTTTAGGGAAGGTTGAATCATTTAAATTTTAACGAATATTTACCTGGGAACATTGATTTTTTGAAAAATATGAAGAAAAATTGATTTGAAGTGTATGCACCAGAAGCTTGTGTTCAAGTGATTTCAAGCTCGTTCCCAGGGCATTTTGCCTTGTTGATGAAGTTGATAGCGTCCTCCGTAATAGCGGCTCAGGGGCCACAAGACCCTTGGGACGAAGTTCGAGTGATTCAGGACTTGATGATACCTGAATACTACTACTTTTTATTCTGGAAAGTTTTCGTACACTTTGCGATTTGTGAGTCATCCCTCTGTGTCCGTATTATATTGCATCAGTTATGTTATCATTGTTTTTTCATATATTAGGATCAGAAAATTCCAAGGGACTTGGTTACGCGGAAGCGCATGTTTTTCCAAAATTTTAATAATACTTTTATCTATATAATAATACGCTTGTGTGAGTAACCATGTGAGTCCACGACACGCAAAGTACGGGTCACTTTTCTATTACATGGCGTTACGCTAAAATTTACCAAGTTAAAAAAAACGCAAATCAGGGGGTTACTATTTAAACATTTAATTCTTTTTTTTCATTACTTTAAAAAATAAAACTCTGTTTTTTTATTTTATTAAAACTAATTTATTTTTTTAAACGTTTTTGTTTTTTTTGTTTTTTGTTTTAAAAGCCCCACGGGGTCGTTATAGTTAGAGTAATTTAATTTTACCCCCGGTTTACCATGTGCGCGCCGTATCTCACGGAAACAAAGTTTATCAACTGAAAAAAGAAAAACGAAGCGAAGAAGGTTGTCTCTTTTTCAAAGTAATCCTGAAAAAAGTTATTTCAAACAATGTTTACTCATCATGAGGTTAGATTAAAGCTTATTTTTTTCTCCTATCATTTTTGTGTTCTGGGACCGAGGTTGCTTTCTTTTTAAAAAAAACTGTCGAATTCGAATGATAATTCGAATCTAACATGTAAAAAACAAAACTGTTGTTGTAGAGCGGCTTTTGTTGTCGAGCGAGAATAAAAAAAAGTTTATGTTGTTGTCAGAAATATTTGTTATAAAGAAGAAAAACGTACGATGATATAACGTCAAAAAGAGAACTGATTGGAAATATATCAGACAATTTAGCTAGCTATACATTTTCAATTTGTTTTCTTTGGGATGAAGCGAAGTTTAGTAATCAAAGTAAAAAACTGATTGGACTTTTATCCAGAGAACGCTAGCTAGCAGCCTACTGAGAAAGCGAAAGAAAAGCAGGTGTGTTGTTTAGATTATCTGGTAGAGAAATGAATTTAGGTGAATAACGTTTACATGCTTCCAGCTAATCTTTCCCTTAAATATGAAGTTAAATATGTTTTGTCTTCAGCCTGAACATATTTTTTTGTAAGAATATACTCAGCGTCAGTTAAGAATATCTTAAGATTATGTCCAACCTCGATTGTTTGTTATAAATATAAAAAGAATTTGCCATTAACTATAGCAACTTATAGCATGCTTTATTTTATTAAGGCATTATATATTTTCAGGACATGGACATGCTAAGAATATATTCAGAATAATGAGGATAGTATTTGTCCATAAAGTTAAGAACTTTTTTTGTAAGAATATATATACTTTAAACAAGGGGTCAGAAGTTCAGAATATTTTAAGAATATGTCTAACCTTGATTGTTTGTTCTAAATATAAAAAAAATTGTCAATAGCTATAGCAACATATATAGCAAGCTTTATTTTATTGAAGCATTATATTTTTTTAGGCCACGAGTATAGTATTTGTCAAAAGGTTAAGAACTTTTGTTTGTAAGAATATACTCTAAACAATAGGTCAGAATATCCTAAGAATATGTCTAAGCTTGATTGTTTGTTCTAATATAAAAATTTGTAAGATGCACAAATTTAATTAGAAGTTTACTTTTTTATTGCGTATCTCACAAACTGAACTTTTTTCTGTCCAAAGCAGTGGGCCGTTACATGTAGCAGAATTTTCCATTAGCTATAGCAACTTATAGCAAGATTTATTTTATTAAGTCATTTCATATATATTTTGAGGCCATAGCCCTGCTAAAAATATATTAGGAACAATAAGAATAGTACAACATGAAGGCTGAAACGAAAAAAACACTATTCTTATACAATACAGCGTGTATAGAGAAGAATTTATATAATATGTAAAACGTAATTTTCCGTTGTTACTGTTCTTATTGATTTTCTGATTACCCTATATATAATTTCTATGCACTGTTCCTTTTTTAAAAAAATTAGAAAATTAAAATTTTCGGACGAAACAAAATCCGAAAGTTTTTCCGTCCGAAAATGTTCGTTTCTAATGTAAACACACCACAATAAAATATAAATCTAATATATTGATCACATATCGTAAAATATGCGCTTAATATTCTAAAAAAAATTTTCATGTTTAATTTTTGCATAAGGGACCTTATAAATATCGGTGTAGCTGGCCAACTGTTAAGAGCGCAATTTTAATTTTTTTTTGCTAATTCGAGGACGAAATGAAAGGTGAGCGCGGGTCGACCTGGTATGGTCTTTCGCATGGACACAGTTTTCCCTTTATGTTGTGGACAGGTAGCTTTTAGCAAAAATAGCAACAAAAGCTTACAAAAATTCGAACCTAGGCAACAATCCCACCCCCCAAAAAAAAAAAAAAAAAAAAACCCCCCCAAATTTAAAAAAAAAAAGATGTATAAATTGCAAATGACGACTTTTTTTGCCTATCTCCGAGCAGCATAACCTGGCAAATACTCTGCAGCTGTTACTTCGTCTTTTGGCATTATGTATGCCTAGGTAAAAACATCGAAAAATCGGCTTAAGCCAGCACTTTTAACAACGTCTACAATATCTAAGAGATCCACCTCTGTTGTTGGTGTTTTTACCCACAAGAGCAGACCACGTGGGCTATAAATCAGCCTTTTTACAATATCACAACATGAAACCATGTTGTTTCTTCATATTTGTTAAAGATCAGCCCACACAACCAATATTACTCTAGCTACCTAAAATACTAA